>JAGSMT010000300.1:0-158163 GCA_029286875.1 Lamproptera curius
CAAGTAGAAGTTAACACAAAAGTCATTATATTAAAAAATTCTTCATTCTATGTACATAAAACGTGTCACGGCAATATTTTTGTAAAATGAATACCTTAAAGGATATCATAGTTTTATAATGCGGTGCAGTAATCGTGACGCAATTTCAAACAGAGATCATGTAGTTACCTGCTTATATATGTGTAAAATGTTAATACACTTTTGAAGTGTTTATATTATTTGGTAAAATTTCACTTATTTTAAATATTTTGTAATAAGTAGTTTATTGAAATTTGAAAATTAAAACAAAATAACGGCCTTAAAAATCACAACCTCGAGCGATTAAAGTGCAAACGCTGCCTCAACCTCACGAGATGGACAAAAATTATGCTGTTCATAATTGTACTTCTTGAATTAATTTACAATGCTTTAAAAGCTTTGGTCAATCAGTATTTGGTGATTTAATATATTTTCTTTTGCTTGTTAAGAGTGTGAAGAGATATATTTTACTTTTCAATTGGCTTTCTATAAAAACAAGGTACTTAAATCAGAGCGTTCGTATTAAATTGTATTGATTTTTCGAACAATTATATTATAATAACAAATATCCAAAAAAAAATCAGCAATAATCTTTTTTTTTTATCCATTGAAGTATGAAATACCTTGATATTACTAGCTGACTTCATCGTAAAATATTGCTGACGTATTGTATAGCTTATCTATTGAACGTTCGATCGCCTAAATCACCCTCCAAGCCTTCAGAGGGAGCACTGATCGTATTACAGGGTCATAAATGTTAACATTGGACGTTAGTAAGCTGGTTTTGTGATAAACTGGCCTAAATGCATTTAATATTAACCAAACGAAAAGATCGACTCCTACCTTTGTAAAGAACTTTTAATGTAAAGGTAATTGATATATAAATTAGGAGATAATGACATCGATTTATTTAAGAATTTAGTGATTTAATTTAATTAGTTATATTTTAAAACAACATCAAACGAGTACAAATAAGATGAAGCAATAAAGGAAATAGGCTGGGGCGGGAAAAAAATAACATCTTGTAATGTTCGAATTAAGGACTTTGTCTTTGACCAATTTCTCAAAAGAAGGAGACAATTTTTTTTTTGAATAAGTAACCTCGTTGATCGGCTCCTATTGCTCAGATTATGTTTATTTGGTTAGTAGTTTAGTAGATATTCGAGTAATAAGAAAAATTACGGCACCAAAAATCACAACGTCTTACCATTAAATTGCAAACGTGCCAAAACCGTAAAAGGTAGGCTCAAAGTATTTTATACGTAATAGTAGTTCCTTAAACGTATAGTATAGAGCCATTTTTAAAAAGGTTGTTAATACAAAGTATTTAAAACCACTAAAAAATGAACACTACAATAATTTGGAACAAAAATAGAGACATCAAATATCTAATATATTTGATTTCTTAATTAACATCATAAATGGATTTTAGAAATAACTTGTTCCATTTTATGAGAAAGAGTTGTTAATGTATAAAATCTTTATTTCAATCGGCATAACGAGAAATTCGACACTGGCCTGTAATTTTGACATTTTAATTTAATTCTGTGTATTTCCGTCAGCAACAATTTCACTTTGTTAAGGGTAAGTTTTGGAAATCGATTATTTACAAATGGGTTTTATTGATTGAAATGGATTTCTGCAACTTGAACAGACATTGATGCTATAAGCTTTTCATACAGCTACTTCTAAAATATTATTGTTTTATCAAAATGAGTAAAATTTTAAGAAAAATGTTAAGAAATAAAATTTTATCCGGTAACGTTACTTGATAGATTTTTTAATTTTTCACAACTTGTTTCACATTGATAATAACATCTTCTGGAAAAACTTTATCATCATTTTTAGATTAGATCCTTTAAAATCGGTGTACTATAACACCGATTTTAAAGGATATTTGTATGTAAACAGATACTGTCGACAGTTATCTTAATAAAGAAATTTGTTTTCTGCTATAGCTTCAAATTTGTTATTAATTTTATAACAAAGCTTATTTGTTTTGATTTAGGTATTCCCAATGCTAAGATGCTGTCATATCTCTTTATATTCACAAGAAAATCGTTGCTAGCGAGAATTCGTATTTGCAAAAATGCGGAAAATCTGTTAATTAAGGTTAAATAACAAAAAGCCAAATATAAAAGTTCAGAGAATTAAACTATTGTTACCTATGTACATTTGACTTTATCACTGTCATTACAAACTTGTTTTACTTTAACAAGATTTGTTAGCGAAAATATTGCCTATTAATAAGAAATAAATACTTTTAAACCTTAAAATAGCTCGAGATGAACTTATTCAAACTTTCATTTCATTATATTTCAACTTACTTAGCCTAAAAAAAATATAAACATAACGTAATCGACTATCTTAAAAAGAGTTCGTTTTTAACCGACTTCCCAAAAAAAGGTGGTATTCAATTCGGAATGTATGTTTTTTTTAAATATCTTACCTCGTTGCTTGGCTCCTACTGTTCCCATTTAGTTTTTTTTAGGCCAATACCTTCTATTAGCAGCCTTCTATATAACTTACAACCTCGTGGGATTTTTACTGCAAACACTTTTTTTACCATGGGGAAATGCCTACGCATACTCGCCCTCGCAGGGACAAAGATGGATTATGTTGGACTCACACTGACCAAAACTATCACGTTGTTCCTTCGTGGCACCTTTAGCGTGGGATCTCAGAAACGCGTGTTCACTCATCTGCAGCCCTACCAGCGCTGACCACCAAGGCACCCTGCCACTGGCCATTGGCTCTATCCACCGCCGGGCGCGTTGAAACAACCGCACCCTTCTCTGGGAGCCAGGAGATTCCAGGATACGCAGGGAAAAGACTCCAAGCCCCCAGCGGCGGCATCGATGTTACGCCCCGCCAATAACTTCAATTCGGCCGCCGAGGAGCGAGGGATTGACGGCTCCATGACGGACTCCCGCGGCTGCATACGCAGATAAGGCTCACCTTATCTCTCTTCTCGTGGTCGTGTCGGCTGTCCCTGCCATTGGACTATGAGAGTGAAAGAAAAGGGAGCTCCTGTGTTTGCGCGCATATTTTTCCACTATAATATCTCCTGCGCAGTTGGCTGATGTCTAATATAGATCGGCCACCGTAGTCGGAATCGACTAGGAGGACATTAATATTATTAATTTTACATCTTGAATTTGTCTCTAGTAAAGTCCGCGAGAGCTATCTATGTTTAAGTTTAATCCACAATAACGGTATAATGTAAACATTGTTAAAAATTGCAATGACATCATTTAAGATAATAGAATTTAAGTTTACATAAAAGTTATCACATTTAAAATTTGTTAATTATAGGTGCATAAACATGTACACGACATTTTAATTAAGTGAATACCTTTAAAGATATCATAAAAATAAAATGCGATGGCAAAAATCGCGAAACAGTTTCGTACAGAAAGCACATTGTTACCCACTTAAATTGCACAAAATAGTTATACTGTTTGATATTATTTCGTAAAATTTTACTTTTTGATATGTTATCTGTAAAATATATTATAGCTTACTGCAATATATAAGAAATATCAAAATTCTAAATATTTACTAACAATTACCTCGTATCTAAAATAATATCTACCGCTTTTATTCATGTGTGAATCCGTAGGACTGCCTTCTAAGCTACTTTAAATATTTTGTCTACAAAGTGTCTATTGTGTTAATAGCATGAAATCCTACATTTTCATTCGTAAGCGAATGATAAACATTATATAATGTTGAAGAGTATCTTTAGAATTTTTAATAAAAATATTCATTATATGCATTCAGTACAAACTTATTCAACAACGTCTTTATTATTTCTTCAAATCATTTCTGAAATAATAAATTAATTTTATTGAAATAAAAATAGAACACGACGAGCAACTTCATTTTAAATAAAAGAGACTTTTAAATATTTGTTCTTACCCGGTGGACAATAAATATAAAAAAATGTCTAAAGGATGTCACGATTTTACTTGGTAATATCTTAGTAGTCGGTACCGAATAGATTCCTCTACGAGTGATGGTGTTCAGTTTTTGCAGGAGGCTTGTCCAAGCTGGCTGTAGAATCCTGCTAGGATGCGCCCAGAAAAGTGCAGCGGACGTGGAAGGCTGCTATGGCATGCTGTTTTGCAGCCTAAGGAGTCTTAGGGAAGAGGATTGTTGGTAATTTATAGGGCACTTCCGCTATCCGGTGCGACTCGAAGGAGTTAAGACACCGTTGATTCGGTACAGAGAAGCCAAGGAGAAGGGACATTTCTGATGGCATCGACGATTTATATTTCTTCTGAGGATGAAAATGGCAGGCTAACTTACTTATATCACATGTGGGAATGTAATATATATGAATTGTAAAGTTTGATATAAAATTTATATAGATAAATATATCTTCAAAGATTCAGCCGCTATTCATACAGCCCAATTTTTCGCATAAAGTAATTTTCGTGAAGCACTTTTGTATGCAATGTAATTGAATTCTCACTCAAAAAAGAAGGCGTATCCTAGTATCGACCCACAGTGGCAATGCTCGACACGGGTCGTAACAAGCAAACGATTTCCGAGTAACATTTTACGAGTCTAGCTGCTCACTCTGTCACCACGCCACTTTTAACCCTCTCACGCTAGTTTATATACAAAACTGCATATGTTTCATACATAATTATACAACTCATGTTCAAAGATTTAAAATATTCAAATATTCTAGATTAGGCATCGATATTTAAAAACATTTTTATCATTTTTTAAAATACGGGGCACAAACGGCTTGGGTTTTTCTTTTAAATATGTTGTGCATATCATCTTATTATATGAAATATTTTTGCTATGATACATTTTTTTGCCTTATATAAACGCTTTATTATACATGTGATAAAATATTTTATTTTACTTGCATTTGAAAATACGACTAAGCTCTACTTATCAATGATTGTGTATTATTATTTTTTACAAAACTGCGTGAAATTTAGTTTGTAATGTAATTTTTTAATAAAGACTTAATACAGATTAATTATTTTAAACTTGTACTGATATTTAGGTCTATTTTCCATAATTAAAGGACCCATCTCTATATCCATGAATAATCCAGATATCTACTGATCTAAGTTTCACAAATCTATAAAAAAATATTACCATTCAACTGGTCACAAACAAAACACTAAGTATAAGGTGTGCTTAATTATTTTATTTTACTAACACGTTTTAAGGCAGTATAAGAAACGAAAAAAGTATAATACAAATAGCTCTAACAATTCTTCGCTGTCATGAGATGTTACTGCACAAATGTCATACAAGTTTGATAATTTCGTCAAGAAAAATCATTTAAACAGATATGCAAAAACAATTTCAAGAACACAAAACATTTTTAATGTCGTTGTATAATACTTCTAATGATAATTTGAGATTGCATTAAATTTGTGTGTCGTAAATTAGAAGTTACTATACATGAAAATATATACAAATATTAAGGTAAAATATGAATGAATAAATATTGCTATGATTAATTACTATCAATCCGAGTAAAGTACTCATTATTACACACGATTTTTTTCTTTATGTCAAAGTTGTTTTATGTATTCTGTTTAAAGATTGAATTTCTGTTTTGAACAAGCTACTTGCCAACTTAGCCCTATTTCACATTACAGTACATTTTGGTCCATCGTAAAAGCCTACACGGAAGCCATCCAGGAATCATGTGATAAGGCTATTCCGAAAGTAGGAAACAGGAAGGGAAATGCCGTCCCTCCGTGGTGGTCTAAAGAATTAGACAGCCTTAAAAGGGAAGTCTTAAGGAGAAAAAGGAGGATCAGAAATGCGGCACAAGCCAGAAGGCAGTCCGTAATCGACGACTACATTCTGGCTAAGAAAGAGTACTCCGCCCGAGTTGGAGAGGCACAAACCAAGAGTTGGAAGGAGTTCTGCACGGCACAAGAGCGGGAGAGCATGTGGGACAAAATATACCGAGTCATCCGCAAAACCTCGAAACAACAGGAGGACATGCTCTTAAGGGATCCCGACGGGAACACCCTAACGCCGGAAAAGTCAGCGGAACTCTTAGCCAGGACATTCTACCCAGACGACAGTGTGGCATCAGACCAGCAGAGTCACACCAAAGTACGAGAATGGACACAAAACATTGGGACCCGGGAATTATCGGACGATGACCCACCGTTCACAGTAGCAGAGCTGGAGCAAGTCCTGAAAGGACTAAACCCCAAAAAAGCACCGGGGCTAGACAACTTAACAGCGGACATCTGCTCAGCAGCCATCCATAGCGATCGGGAAGTATTCATGGCCGTGGCCAATAAGTGCTTATCGCTGAAATACTTCCCTAAGCAATGGAAGACTGCACATGTGGTCATACTCCGAAAGCCCGGAAAGGAGGACTACACCCACCCGAAGTCTTACAGACCGATAGGACTTCTGTCAATTCTCGGAAAAATCGTCGAAAAACTTATGGTAGCTCGTCTCCAATGGCATATTCTTCCAACCCTCAATAAACAACAATACGGTTTCACGCCCCAGCGCGGAACCGAGGACGCTCTCTATGACCTAGTGGAATACGTAAAAGAGGAAATCAGTAACAAGAAGATAGTCCTCGTTATTTCACTGGACATAGAGGGGGCCTTCGATAACGCCTGTGGCAGCCTTAAAACTTCAACTCGCACGGAAAAATGCCCTAAAAATCTCTTCCGCATGGTTGAATCATACTCGCCGACGAAGAGTCATCGTCAACTATGCCGGGAAAAAGCGAGAAGGAAACGACCAAAGTATGCGTCCAAGGATCAATCGGAGGACCTACCTTCTGGAATATTATCCTAGACTCGCTGTTGTGCCAACTCCGGCAAAGTTTACTGCCAGGCTTTTGCGGACGACGTCATCCTGGTCCTCACCGGACACTCCATGACTGTCCTAGAGGAGCAGGCCAACGACGCCCTCGATAGAGTGGTGATATGGGGTGCCCAGAATAAGTTAAACTTTGCCTCGCATAAAACCAACGCAATGGTTAGACAAAGAAACTTAAATGGGAACCCCTGAGGCTCGGATGTCCGGCAGGGAGATAGTCCTAGTGGAGAGATAAAGATCTTGGGCCTCATCATTGACCGTAGGCTCACATTCAAACCACACGTCACAGCAATATGCAAAAGACTGCTGATATATACAAACAACTGGCGTGTGCAGCGAAAGTGACCTGGGTCTAAACGGTGAAATCATTAGGACCATATACATCGCAGTGGTTTAACCAATAGTGCTGTACGCCTCCAGCGCATGGCATCACGCGGCAAAGCTACAGATGGTCAGAAACCAACTGGATTCATTGCAGCGTGGTTTCGCGCAAAAGATCTGCAAGGCGTACCGCACTGTTTCGCTCACGTCGGCACTCGCCCTGTCGGGCCTCCTGCCACTGGACCTAAGGATACAAGAGGCCGCAATTCTGTATCTAACTAAAAGAAAAAATCTTAAAGACTACCTACCTCCGGGGAAAACGCTGCAGAGCCAGGCTAAATTCTTAGACATGCCTCATCCCTCCGCATTAACATCAATAAAGTACGAGCTCCTGGATTGCAAAAACCAACAACCTCACCAAATATCCGGACCGAAGATCTTTACGGATGGCAGCAAAATAGAAGGAAAAGTCGGAGCTGCCTTAACTTGGTGGGAAGAAGACAGGGAAACCAGTTATGACACTTTCAAACTGGATCCTTCCTGCACGGTTTTCCAGTCAGAGCTGTACGCGCTTCTCAGTTGATCAAATCAAAGACGAACCCAATCGTCAACATACTGAGTGACTCAAGATCTTCACTCGATCTTCTGAGCAAGCCTGGAGCAAACCACCCCCTAGCAAACACCATCCAAGCTACAATAAGGGAAATAAATAGAGAGGGAAAAACGGTGCGTCTATTCTGGCTTAAGGCACACGAGGGAACTCCGGGTAACGAGAGGGCTGACGAGCTGGCTAAGAAAGCGGCCCTTCGCGAGACGGGCGGCGTAGACTATGACGGTGTACCCCTGTCTTTTGTCAAAAGGAAGATCAAGCACTCAAGCACTGGGCTGGTTACAAGGAAATTCTTCCCGGTTGTCGAAATGGCGTATCGGGCAATAAGAAAATCAAAGCTAACACTCAACCCAAGTGCAAGCACTGACAGGACACGGGGTATAGGGGAATACTTGCAAGGTTCAGCTAAAAGACAGTCCTGCTTGAGTGTGACCCGAATGTCATCGAGTCTGTGTGGCACGTCATCCTGGGATGCCCCAAATTGCGGCGGCCCGTTCGGATCTGGAGTTCTATTAATACAAATCTCACTAAAGAAAACTCCAGTGTTATGTCAGACGATCAAAAAGACCCCACCTCATGGCTTTCTTGGAGAACACCTTCCAAATTGTCGCCAGGAGGAACGGGTCCCAAACCTGGCATTAACACCAGCACAAACTCATCCGCAAACACCTTCCACCACATCCTCACAAACACAAACACCAACACCAACACCAACACCAACACAAACACATAACCACAACACACACACTATCCTCGATCCAAATATGGGGTGAAAAGGGAACCAGGGATAAGGATCAGAGGAGTAGCTCTCTTAATGGAAAACAACTCGGAGAGACTCGGCATCAGCTTCTGCATTGCGAGGGCTAAAAACTTTGTCAAGATTTCTCCCGGTCTCGCAGTCCTGTTCAACGGCAGCATTTTTAAAACGAGCATGAAACGCAAGACATACGACGCGTTACCGCACATGACCGTCGCCGAGCATCAGTGCCGAATAGTGAGAGCGTAAAATAAGACGATCACACTATTCGCATGGAGCGACTCGGAAACACCATTCGTGCAAGCATACTCGCTGCTAAGTAAACTCGGACAGCCAAAGACAAGCACCAACAGTGCCTCCCGCAAAATAAGTGTGGATGCCATGGTGACTGACTATGAGAAAGGAGAGGTGGCAGATTATATCGGTTGTGTAAAAGCGTCCGGAAACCACGAGTTAGTCGTATACGAGGATAGAGGCGAAAGCCCAAGCTTCCTTAAAAGTACGACTCCGCAACCGCGACTGAAAAATCGACAGCTGGGGTCATCCATAGGTAATCCAGATGCACTTAGCGGGTCTGAGCGCCTTCAGCTAAGATCAGCCAACGAAAGAGCCCAGGCTAAACAAGACTCAAAGCCAAAAAGAATTCAGGAGAAATCAGACAAAGAGACATGATCACCTGCAGCTCCTAAGAACCTAAGCATGGCAGCAGTGACCTTGCCAAAATCGCGAAGAAAGGCTGAAATCCCTGAGGCAGCAGTCACCAGCCATCCAGGACAAAGAGGGAGCCTCCTAAAACCCTGCCCTACAAAACCCACACCATCCGACAAAAGCCGACAAAGGAATAGTTAAACTGCCAAAA
This sequence comes from Lamproptera curius, assembly GCA_029286875.1. Lineage (NCBI taxonomy): Eukaryota > Metazoa > Arthropoda > Insecta > Lepidoptera > Papilionidae > Lamproptera > Lamproptera curius. The sequence goes on from JAGSMT010000300.1 coordinate 9,403, forward strand.
CTTTCCTTGACTTTCAAGCCCTCACAAGAGCCACGAGGGTAGTAAACACCATGACTTGCGAAGAAATTCTGCATGCATACAGGAGAAACAATGAAAAGCTTCTCTGGCCAAACTCGAGGAAGCAGAGGCATGATATCAACAATGCCACTTCAGAGGTCTTACAAGGAACCATGAAGCAGCATATGGCGGCCTATAGTGGGTCTCTTGGTTTTGTGGAACTGACGAAGACACAACCAGCCAAACTGGTCAACCAACGTTTAAAGTACCCCGGACGACCCAATAGTCGTCACCGCCAGATGTACCAAGGTGATGTTGGACCACAGAATCCTAGACATGGCAGATACCATATCGGAGCCCAAGGTCCGGAAGCGCCCTGAAGATAAGCGTGCCAACCATCAATGGGTAAATGGAGTTCCCGGATGCGGAAAAACAACGCTATTTGAATCAGAACTCATTGCGTGAAAGATAAATCAAAACAACCAACTTATTAACACAATCTATTTCACTTAACCGATTTATTTACTCAACAAACCGAAATCGAAACACTTTCATAAAATGGAATTATTTTACACTGTAATGGACAACCTCAGAAATAGTTACAAGTCCTAGGTACTTAACTTAAGCGTGTGGTCCGCTCCGAAGCTCGAACACAAGTGCTTGCTTGTATTCTCGCCCAGGACCAGGTCCCCTCCAAGCCAACGATATCTCCAAAGGAAGTGGCGCCCTCTAGGGCGAGTATGGTTGGAGCGGAAATCGTTGGGTTGGAGAAGATTAACAATTAAACTTACTTATTAAATTAGATTGACAATGTGATAAATCTTTAAATAAATAAGTAGGAATATTACAATGTTTATTGTAATTTGTAAACTAATAATTACATACGGATGGTACCGTTTAGAACGCTACGTGATCAATTGATGTACTTATAAAATAAACTTCATTGTTAATTCGCATGGACGATGCAAGAAACGTTTAAATAAATAACTAGGAATATTAATATTACAATTATGAATTATAAACTTATAACGTAAAACTAAGGTTTCACTAAAAATACTATGTTCGAGTGATGTCACCTATTGAGGCGCTGACATATATATATATATATAATAATAATAATAATAATAAAAAAATAAAAAAAAAAAAACACAATAATAATAATGAAAACCAAAAAAAAATAATAATTTAAAAAAAAAAAGTTTAAAATACATAAATAAATAAAAATATACTATGTATCTTTTAATACCTGTATGAAATAATTTTAATTACCTAATAATTGTAAGAAAAAACAATATTCAATCCATATATACACTCACTGCTGCACTAACAACACCCATGCAGCGATGTAGTACGTAAGAAATTTTTGTAGTTCATAAACAAATAATATATGCAAAAAGAGTACTGGACCAAGTGTCTGTAGTGTTCGTTTTATTTTAAAAAAAAGTGCAAAAATTCTAGATAAATACCATTTATGGCTTATTTCAAGTAATTAGACACAATATTTCCCGTTTTATATTATTTTATGTTCAACGACGAATTTACATAAAATAGTTCATCTCCCATTTCAGCCATTTCTTCAAATTTTATTAAAATAGTTATATATAGCCCTTTCTTGAAATCCATTCTAAGTTTGTGCTAAATTTCGTTGAAATTAGTTTAATGGTTTAGTCGGTAAAGACGGACACAGACAGACAGAGTTCATTGTTGAGATTTTCGCACTTAGATAAAATTTGCTTTTTGCAGGTTAAATACCTGCCAATAAACAATTTAAATAATTTAGAGAATCTGGCAAAAGAAATTGTTAGAAAAGTAAATAGAAAAATTGCGAAAGATGATGTCTTCGTTCAGATGTTTATATTATACGATAAACTTTAATATTTTTAATGTTCAGGTATTTAAATTGACAACAATGTGGGTCAGGAAACTTAAACCAATTCTACTACGATGCATAAACTGATAAAAATGACACTCATTAAGGTTCAGTATAATTGAACAAATTATTCAAATTAATTTATAAGTAAAATTATTTTCGTGAAATAATAACAAACTACACATTTAAATGTTAGGGAATGAGGAACTAAAACTTATTCTATTATGACCTGATTTATACAAAACCGAAAATTTCGTAACTATGCACCAATTATTAATTATAGCCTCTAATTACAACTTTGGTTGCGCCGAGCAGTGGATACAAATGGCCCACATGAAAATTCAGACTATAGATCTATTGTTACCTAGATTTAACTACACTGCTACTAACACGAATAAAATTTTACTTGAGCAAAATATGATGGACCTATCTATAATCTAATTTAATACTTTTTTATTTTTGCTACTTTTTGAAAATTTATTATTCTTGGAACCTGATTTACTATAATTAAAATACTTTTCTCACAGTTTTATAAAAGTTTCGTTATTTGGAGGTTACAAGCAATACAGATTACTTTGAACAATTCTTTAAAGAATACATAAAGAACAAAATAGTTCAAGCGATAAACTATATCTGTTGTTATATATATACCTTTTCTTAAATAATGACTCCATGGCCTAACGATGTTGGCCCTTGCTTTATTAACAGGAGGGCGCGGGCTTAGATCCCGCGGGGAAACAACTTTGCGTTTTCGTTTTTTTCTGTGTGGTTAGGACAATGGACCACCAAATTTTTAAAAAGAAAATGATCGTTGGCAGTCTTTATAGGAAGTCACAGCCCTCAAATTCGTCCTGTACGCTGAGTTTATAGAGGTCAGATGCCAGTCACTCTGTGTCGCATGTGCTTTCTAATGGATTAGAAGCTGATCTCATGCTAACTTGGGAAAACGGCTAGGTGAAAGAAAAAAATAAATTAACAAAAAACTGATATAAGCACAGCAGCATTTAGCATATAATAACAGCAAGTATAATCCAGTTTTCTAGTATCCAGATGCGGTAATTTGGATACTAGAAAACTAGATTATACTTGTTTAATGGAACTTTTTTAGTTAAGTTAAAAATATGTTGAACTTAAACATAAACCGAAAGAAAAAAATCTTCGCCTACTACGCTCTTACGTTACGTCTGATAATGTGGCACGCATTATCTAAGATGAACTCCATGGTTTGAATATATCAGTAGCTTTTGGTCAATCATTGTTCATTTTATCGACTATTTACCTAGAAAATTTCAGTTTATTTATACTCTACTCATTTAATTATTAATCATAAGCAACATAGCATTATTTATTATCAATATTAAGTTTAAATTTCTATCTGTAAATTATTCTTAGTAATTGAATTATACGGTACATTAAATACAGATATCACGATTTTCAATAACAACATTTTTTTTTAATTTACTTATGACGTCTGTTACTGTTAAACAAATATCTTTACACTAAAAATGGAATAAATCTAAGAAAGATTTATTTAGAAATCATACAAAAGAGCGAATTCTATATCATCTAACGTGCTGTCAAAGGTATCCTGGGAGTTTACGTTACATTAAGTCTACAATTACTCTCTTTAGAGATCCTATAAAAGTGCAATTGGTAAATCATATTACATCCTGTCAAAGAAATACTAATGTATACGTGCACAAAGACTTTTTTGTCACGAAGCAGTACGAAAGGAAATGTTTAAGGATTATATAATATCTATTTATTTTTTTTTATAATATTCTGTTATGCAAAAATATCTCGTAGGACTATAGTTTCTTTCTTTTTTTATTGCAACGAAGGCAGACGAACTGTCAGCCTGTCGTAAAACGTATTTAGGAAAACAGTTGTTAAACTCAAAATAAAATATTGTAATATTTAAATTAACAGAAGTTATTTTTTTCATTTTTCTGCCTGTCTTTCAAACGGTGACAATTTATATCGAAATATTTAAGTACCTATATGTTGTTTAATATTAGTAAACTGAGGTAACTGGTCCGAAAAGTAATCTATGCGTCGGATGGGCATGTAAAAAGTCGGTCCAGCCGCCAACCTGCATTGGACCAATGTGGTAGGATACGGTCCATAAACCCCCTAATGGAGAAGGGGAGGCCTATGTCCAGCTGCGGACTTACACAGTAATGTGTAGTATGATTGAATGAATAAAGTTGATAATTGAATTTAATTTTTTTATGGGAAATTAGATTTAAAATTATAATAGCAACAATGAATATGTTATAGAGCTACATAATCATTTGGTTATTAAGCAATCGAATATCTGAAAGAAATAACATCGGGCCAGAACAAAAGCTTCTTACATTACATACGTAGGATAGATATTTAAATTAATTAAAAAAAAATATACTTTATATAGAATTTTTTATTTAAAGTTATCAGCCCGATTTCATACATAAAAAAAAATTTAATAGCACTTTTGAATTCAATGTAATTGGATTCCCACCCAAAATAAAATAAGGTATTTAAGTATCGACATACAGCCGCAATATGCGACATGTAGCGTGTCATAACCAAACGTTTTCGGAGTAACATTTTACGAGCCTACCTAGTCTACTACTATCCCACCAGTCCTATCTTACACAAGTTTAAACAAAATGGCGCATTGCATCGCATGAAATTAACTTATATTGCACGCAAATTCATTTAAAACAGTGGAGAAATAAAAAAAGTTGCGTTAACATCGAAGGTTTTTTTAAGTTATAAACGGATGTTAATAAATAGTTTATAATTAATTTTCTTCTGAACTAGAAAAATAAGGAAAAATTTTAAATGCATGTACTGCACGTGAATATATACAGCAGGTTTATTATCTGAGCAGGAGATAGATTGAATGCTGCAATGCGTTATGTTCAATTGAACCGTAAAGGAGACCCGTTGCTCTAGAAATTGGAAGTATAAGTATGAATATAATAAACGCTGTATCTTATAATAATATACAAAAAAATATGTCTATGTTATTTTTAAGTTATATTTTCTAAATATGATATATTAATATTATAGACAAATAATTATATTTCTTAGAAATATATCCAATGGTCGACTGAACTGTCCTTTTAATGGAACATTAATGAAAACCTAAAATTTGATACGAGTAGCTATATTATAAGGTTGTAAATATGTTCTTAAACGGAAACTTAAATCTTAGTCAATAAAATAAAAAACTGAATAATAATAGTTAAGAAATATCTCAGTTTCTCTTAAGTAAGCCTAGCATAGTTAAGTTTGCCGGCGAAACACTATAGTACAACTAATAATATAAAAATATTCGCAAAGATACATTTAAAGTAACTTTGTATTTGAACCGGAGTCTAGGAAATATTTGTAATTGAAGAAAGTGCAAATACGTACTAGTTTAAATAAACTTTCCTGCTATTTGTATAACGAAATTCACTTGATATTTCTCTCACCTTCGAAGCAACTTTGAGAGCAGTAGAAATGTTCTCGATATAATCGCTACAGTTATTTAAGACAAGGACATGCCATTAAATGACACCTGATATTTGGTAATTATTATTCTATGTATATGAAGTCGAGAAATTACTGCGAAAAATAGAAACAATCGTATACAACGCGTCAAATTTTAACAAAAAAAATAACCGATTTCAAACAGTATTTAACGATTTTGCGCAATGTAAGCGGATAACAACGTACTCTTTCAAGAAACTGCCGCGCGATTCTTGCCACCGCAATTTAATCTTTGATTTCTTTTAAGGTATTTCAAATCAAAATGTCGTCTGTGACACGTTTCATGTACATAAAACAAAGATTCTTTTTAACCTGCCAAATTTTATGGCAACGTAAACTGTATTATATTGAATGCTAGGAGCTATTAAATGAATATGCTCAAATTGTCTTTTTTCATTTTGTAAGAGTTAGTTCTTCAGTCTGTTTTTTGTAGTCAATAACATACGTGATTGTGTGATTAAAATAAAATTTTGCAATTCTGACGGATTTTTAGCTCGTTTAATTACGATGAAAAGAGACTCTACAGTGTTCGGGCCAATAATTGAGGTGGTAGGTCCCGTTTTACAGGGGAAGCGTCGGGGTGGTTGCGGTTACCCATACTGCCTTAAAGTGGCAGTGTGAATACACTACCGAGTTCCGGTTAAAAGATTACCGTAGCTAGCGTAATAACTGGGTAGACGAGGCTCAACATCCTATGCTTCACGGTAGGAAACGTGTTGGTGATATCCCTGGTATTCCCGACGTCTATAGGCGTTGTTGACCTCTTTCGAGTAGTGTGCAACTCAGCGCAGATCACTCAGTGTAAAGTGCAGTTACCATATAGGGACACCTGCCTGACTGATGAAAACAAGTACATGCCTCCAGCTGTGGCAATGTAGCTCACCACACAACCGATAGGAGCGTTGCTAAAATTTTAGAAGCCTCTTCTTCACCCAACACGAACGCTTTAAAAGTAATAGTAATTAAACCTCTTCGAGCTATGAAAATTATTTCAAGAAATCGTCCAGGTTACGCTTCCCATTCTGGGGCCACTTGAAGGATCACTCCGTGAGGTTGATAAGCTTGCTAGATTATTGCCTCAGACGTGGAGCTCCAGTCCAAGAAAGAAACATTTTGAACCAATAATACTATAAACATTGATGTGTGATATGTTACAAGAAATTAAAGAAGTATTTTTAATATCACAGTGTTAACCTAGTACCAAGTTTTTTTCATATTTCGTTTTGTCACTTTTTTAGTATTTTTATAGCGTCGTACAAAATTCGTATCCAGTGTAATAGATAAGTTACTAATGGTACAGTATAAAAGTATTACTGCGCGAATATGGATACAATCCAAGAAATTGAGCCCACGTACAATAATACGTAATGATTCTCTGCTGAAAGTGTAATGAAATGTTGGATAAATCCAATGTTACTGTTGACTCAGGCGGCATCAAAAGTAATGTTTATTGTACGGTTGCCAAGTTGCTCGTTTCAATTACAAAAGTCGTAAGAACTTTTGTACATTTATGAGTACGATGATTGCCAACAAATCGTTTAAAGGTAATAACGTATAGAAATGATTACTATGTTTCTTCTTCTTCTTCTCTGTCGCTACACTCTTGGCAGAGTGGTCGTGGTTATCATGTCCCGGCCAGCTGGGCAGAAGACAATACTATATTTAGAAGTATAAAAATATTAATCTTTATGAAATGTTTATTTTTTGTGCTAATGTCACAGTGGGTTCTGCCAAATATTTTTATCGTAGATTGACAGATGCAACTTAGGCTTAGATTGGATACGATAATCTGTTTATATAAGCTGTTCTATATATTCTGAGTCTTTTTGAAACAGATTTTGTTCTTTTAACAGGTGAATAACTAAAATTTTCTCTCTAACTCAAAAAAAAGAAATAAAAAATCATTGCAATCCTCAGTTTGGCATGTTTTTTCGTGTCTTAGCTTTGCAAGTAGTTGTTTGATTACAAATCCTAATAGAAAGATTAACTGTACTCTATTTTAAGGTGCTAAAATGCAATAGTAACAAATAAAATTTTGATCAAAACTATGTTTAACCAATCGAAAAATATGTGCTATTGTCGATGAAGTTTCGCTGTATTTGACCGACTTCTCAAGAAAGAAGGGTTACTTGTTTCGGAGCATATGTTTATATTTTTTATACAGGTTACCACATTGCTCCACTCCTAGAGTTCCGATTTTGTTATTATTCTTTTTAATGATAGGTATTGGCTGCCGTTTAGTTCTATTTTAACCGACCTAATGCTCTGATTCTTTTAATTTTCTTTTAATGATGGGCATTAGCTGTAATTTGTTCCCATTTTTTAAAGTAATTTTTTGATCAGTAGGTTGAGAGAGACTTAAGAAATAAAGAAAATTACCGCTTTAAAAACCACAACCTTGTGCCATTAAATGCAAACGCTGGCTAAACCTTAAGAGATAGATTGAAACTATACACTTCTTCCCATCGTACTATATCCTTCTTGAATAGGCCTATAATAAAATCCACTATGAATACATATATAAAAATATATTTAAAGAATAACCTACAATAAGCATTATCATAAAATAAACATTTTTAAAAGTAGCAATCCGACATATTCAAATCTCATTTAATATAATACAGTATAAGTTAACACAAAAGTCATTATATTAAAAAAAAATTCTTTATTCTATGTACATAAAACGTGTCACGAGCAATATTTTTGTAAAATGAATACCTTAAAGGATATCATAGATTTAAAATGCGGTGGCAGTAATCGTGAGTCAATTTCATACAGAGATCATGTAGTTACATGCTTATATTGTGTAAAATGTTAATACACTTTTTGAAGTGTTTATATTTTTTTGCTAAAATTTCACTTATTTTATATATTTTGTAATAAGTAGTTTATTGGATATTTAAAAATTAAACAAATAACGGCCTTAAAAAATTACAACCTCAAGCGATTAAAGTGCAAAGGCTGCCTCAACCTCAAAAGATCAAGGACAAAAATTATGCTGTTCATAATTGTACTTCTTGAATTAATCTACAATAAAATCTGCGATCGACTTATATTGCGCTAAATGATTATGTACTGTTTGAAGTTGGTCATATTCTTTCCGTTAAAATTTCACCTGTGTACACAATGCTCTGTAAACTCTTTCAAGCCTTTTTTTCTTTGACTGCCTTATCACATTCGAATGTTTTCCCTGGTTTTCAGTAACAGTTCCTCTAACTTGGTGAGCGTTTGATGTGTAATGTGTGGTCTATAATGATTTTAATGTTATTCTAGTCGATTCTAACTGCGGAGAAACGACAGGAGTGAGAATAGGCGCAGGATCGATTTTTTACATGCCCATTCAACGCACGGATTATCGTATTTTACAGACAATCGGGTGATTAGCCCCCATTATTCTAACCAACGAGTTAAGAACAATGAAAAGTTATTAAATACCCACAAGGTTCAAACCCATGACCTCTGGTTACTAATGGGAAAGCCCAAATTAGTAAGCTACGGAGGCAGTCTAGCGCTATCCTAAAGAAGCAGTGGGCTAGAGTAATTTACCGGCTCATCCATTCTGATAATCTCTTCCGTTTTTGTTACACGATTCATTTCATATCACGGTATGGTTCAAAATAAAGTTATTTTACTGTGCCGATTCAGCACGCGTTGAATGTTTGTAGGTTTAGTTTTCTGCCATAAGGCTCATTTTGTAAAAGAATGTAAAAATATTACGTGTTTAAAGTTTCTGCGGCACTGTTCCCATTAAGCGGCTATAACAAACCGTACCAATAGCAAAACAGAACCAGCTATGACAAATTGTCTTATCTTTTCCGATGAAACCGAAACGTGATATTTAGATGTAGTGTTTTCTTGAATAAAATATATTCTAGCACTATTTAAGTTGATTATTTGAAATTGCATTAGACTGCAACACAACGATATTGAGATATGTTAAAATATATCATACAGACTGTGATTAACACAGAAAAAATCTTTAAAATTTTGAAAGAAAATATGAAATTGAAAAAGTAGTGTTTGTGATATTAAGAAATAATAATACAACTTTACAATTACGTACTGTTTACCGGTGGTAGGTCCCTTTTTTACAGGAGACCGTCTGGGTGGTTACCACCGCGGTGCCTATTTCTGCCACGAAGCAGTAGTGTGAAAACACTGCTGTGTTCCGGTTTGGAGGGCACCCTAGCCATCGTATTTACTGAGTAAACGAGACTTAACACCTTATGTCTCACGGTAGGCAGCGCGTTGGTTACCACTGGTATTGTAAATGTCCATGGGTGTCGGTGACCACTTTAGGTCACCTGCAAGTCAGGTGACCTGCCTGCGTATCCCATATAAAAACTGTATATGATAGCATAATCATTAGAATTATTTTACGACGTAATTAAAATTTAACTTTCAGGTAATAATTTTCCACCTGCCAGATATGACGCTACTCTTTTACATTACAAATTTAATGTAAATGTCTATTAAAAAAGTTGCATAAAAGAGTTCGTTAGAGAATATATTCAAACGCTAATATCTTAAAAGGTGAAAAAAAAAATTTATTATTTTTTAACTATATAAAAGTAAAGATTTAAATTATTAACAAGTTATTACTAATTACAATAACTATCAGTTATTGTAATAAACAATAAAATTTATGAAAGCTTAATAAACATACGTACAGAATTTGAATTTTGCACATTAATCTACATTATTAATAATATTAATCCATATTGTAGGTACAATATATATAAAGGGGCACGACTTGTATTTTAATATGTATGTTTGTAATAAATAAACTTAAAAAGAACTGTGCCGATTTGACAAATACCTTTATCATTCGAAAGCTATATTCGCTTTGAGTAACATCTGCTTCTATTTAACACACAAAAATCCATTTCAAACATAAACAATTATAAACAAAGATTTAGTAGAGTATGGATTAAACAGGTATCATATTTATAAAAAAAGCATTAAATGAACAGTTATGTAAATTATAAGTGTATACACGTTACTTTGTATATATAAGAAAATATAAAAAGTAATGATCCACACTACGCTTGCCGAGCCTCGGTCTTCACTCCTGAACTTTCAGACTCCAGCGGTCGTCAATTCTGAGGCTTATGTGACCAACCCACTGCAACTTCAACATACTAATGCGGTGTTCATGTTATGTATTGTTAATTTTTTATTCCTATTCTTACCTTAACCTTCCATTTCAACTTTACACGGGTGGGCATTCTTTTAAAATACCGAGGTAAGCCAATGTATTTGAAAAAGATTAAAGAAATTTTATTCGTCAATTTTTAGTTGGAATTAGTATAAATTTCTAAAGATCAAATTTTTTTGTAAGAAATGTTAATTAATTTCTAAAATTCATTAAATGAAGTTACTAAGACTTACCACTACATGTACTTGCCCTTAGGTTATATTTTTAGTTTTTCTTCACCATTAATTGGTTTGAGGTGCTGTATCGCTCTAGCTTTTGACAAAGAAAGCCGCATTCATCGAGAAATAATAAAAAGACTCTAAATACAAACTCTTTACTCATATGTGCCAAAATAATAAGCGCTAAATAATATTATCCGCCTAAAACAAAGGCCTTTCATTAAATAAGAATTTTCCCCTAATTTGACTTTGACTTTGACTTTGAATACCGTGAAAAAAAAATTTTTTCATTACTTTAGTAGTCCTCAGTCAAGTGGACAGAAACTGTTAAAACTAGAGTATAAATAAAATCTTTCAATAAAAAAAATTGGTATCGACCGCAATGGGCATACGAATTTAATATTTTTATAAAAAATTTGTTCATTCATGTAAATAGCCTACGTTTCAGTCCTCCTTTTTTGCAATAACTGAAACAATATTGTAAGGGTAACAAAGAAAGCTCAACGAAATGGCGTCGGCTACGGTTACAAAAAAATTCAACATCCCCCTTTGTTGTTTTTTATTCTTGACATTTATCTACTTCTTGTAATTTTCAAGTTTTTAATCAAGGTCTTCGTATCGTATATTTTTCGCCTAACAATCAGGTCTAAAAGGTTTTGGTGGTACATTTAAAACATTATCATATTTAGAATATATATGTATTACAATCAAAAAAACAATAAGTTACGTATCAGCTAACACAGCCGATAAAAATATAGCTAATATATTAAAAATGCTTATTGATTAAAAAGTAAGCTACACATATAGGATCCAATATAATAAATGTGATGCTGCTTTCGAAGAAGACTCACTTATCAGTAAATATAAACGGATTTTGGATATTGCGATTTCACTTTCCTGTTCAGGCCCCTGTTTAAAATAGGGCTACTTATATATATTCCTACCTTTTAGTTCTTAGCCTTTAGGAAGGAACAACTTGGTGGTTTAAGTTGGTTCGAGTTCGACATAACCATCCTCGCGAAAATGCGTAGAAATTTCACGTAAAAATAAATGTTACTAGTTTAATCTAACTTTTCAAATTCCAAATACAATTTCTCCTTAAGAAAAAAAGACATGTATTTATGTAGTAGAAAAAAATGGAGTGGTTGAGTGACTTTTGAAAAATATCAAAAGAGCGAAACAATACCCTCCGTAAATTCTTGAGCTACTTTATGTCCTTGCGAGAAAATATGGAAGTAAAGTCTTGACGCTATCAAGCAACTTTGGAAATAGAAATTTGACCTAAGATTTTCTCTAGAAATGATTGTCTGTCTAGGTCGATAAATAATTAGTTAACCACATGTTTATTAATTTGTTATTGAAATAAGGTATGGCCCATATCGGGTTATATAGAGATAATGCAATTTTTAAAAAACTATTTGAAGTGTTTCTCAATATATCACCACAACAGAACTTGTGGATTCGAATTAGGGTTGGTGACTCATTTAATCAAATTTATCTTATCTGATGCTCTATTTAATATGTATTTTTATGCACAGGATTTTTCAGTGAAATGTTTTGTTGATGTCATCTATTTTTCTTATTGATACTGTTGTTTAACATATTAACATAATGACATCACCTGGTGAAACGGTCTATAATAACTTGGGAGCGTTATAGTGATAAGGTTCTTTTAAGTTTAGAGAAATAAAATACAAAAAATAAATTATTGTCTATTTAATTATACTATTATAAAGTAATCTTTATGAAATATTTTATTTGTGATAAATGTCCAGAATTATATTCACATGATAAAACTAAAATAAATTATGTTTACTGGACCCTAAATAAATAGTAATCTATTTGCAAGCTAATCTATTTAAGCAAGCAAATGTGCAATACCTGCATACATTTTTAAATCTGGGTAAGTTATCAAGAAAGTATAATATATTCTACTATCATCGTCATCATCATCAGCAGCCTGTGTCAGTCCTCTGCTGGACATTGGCCGAAGGGAGGTGCCATCAGTTGTGATCGGTCCCGGATCAACGTGCTCGTTAAACATGATCTTGGTTTTACCCAAGTTCATCCGGAGACCGATTTGTGCAGAAGACTGAGCCAGGATTTGCACCTTTTCTGCAGGTCCTGTGCGGTCCAGCCATGATGACAATATTATCTGCAAATCGCATATGTGAGATGTACTCGCCGTTCACATTTATGCCGTGTCCTTCCCAGTTGAGCTGCTTGAACATGTCCTCCGGCGGGCTGGAGAACTATCGAGACATGATGTCTCCTTGTCTCACACCGAGGTGCAGGGGATAGGCTCAGTCTGCCTATTTTCGACTACGACAGACATAGTGCGGCGTTATACGACATCTCAGCATCTCGATATATCGCCAATGAATCTGGACCGCTGTAAGGACTCGAGGGAAAGACCTGGTCTCGAAGGAGTCAAAGCCTTTCATAGTCCACAAATGCCCTGCACAGAGGCCGGTTATACTCATGAGTCTTCTGTATAACCTGCCTTACCTTGTGGATAAGGTCTATGGTGCTGTAACCCCTCCGAAACCCGGACTGAGCTTCGTCGAGTTTCCGTGCAAGACGATTCGAGATGACCCTCGAAAACAACTTATAGACATGTCTCAGGAGCAATATTGGTCGATTATTCTTCAAAATAGTTTTATTACCTTGTTTGAAGAACAATATGACTAAATCCCTATGCCATGCCTTAGGAGTTCTCCCGGAGAGAAGGGCAGAGTTAAATAGATGACAGAGACTCTTCAGCACCGGTTTACCGGCGGCTTTCAGAAGCTCCCGTCGTGACCCCGTCCTCTCCCGGGGTTTTTCCATTTTTAAGTTGCTCATGAGCCCCCTCGATTTCGTCGTCTAAGCCGATTTCTGGAAGATCCCCCGAAACATGGCGGGTAAGAGTGGCGTGAGAGTCTTTCTCATCCGGCTCTGTGTGTGCCTACTTTAAAAGAAGAATATATTTTACTTTCACAACTTACCTTAGGAAAAAATATATTTTCCCAAAACAAACGTACCTGGTCAATGAGTATGGTCCCTTCGCAGCTTCATTGTAATAATATTGAATAAATTTATTTAATTACAATAAAGTTAACTAGCTGCTGTGTACAGTAACAAAAGTTAAAATTTATTTTAAAATGTAAAAAAGTTAAATACTGAAAGAATACTTTATGTGTGTTTACGCGTATACTTTACATGATGTTTACGGATTTTATCATCACTAATTTCTTTACAATTATTTAAAATTATACCCGACGTTTCAAACCCTTCCCAGAGTCACGGGATCAACTACATCGTGGGTTGGGTATAATTTTAAGTAATTCTTAAATAAATGGAACGCGATAATATCCGTAAAAATATATTATTTATCATACTGAAAGAAATTATAATAATTTTGACGGCCGTATGTTTAGTACCTTTAAAGTTTGACCTTAAATCTTTTTGAACATAAGTTTCAGATCTTATTTGAACTTAGTATTTGGGTGGACCTGCAGATGTCCTGGATTGGCGGTATCAGTAGTCAGCAAACGTATGTTGTAAACATTACCTAAAGGTCTACTTAACTTACTATCCTTATAAAGTCATACGTTTCTGATGATTATCACTGTATTTTATTTTAGAATCACACCAAGAAATAAATGACATAAGGCACTTTAATTTTACCGTAACAGAGTATAAACATAAAAATAACATACGAAATAAAGTAATATAAAGTTCAATTCGATTATATTAAGCAGTGTATATCATAATAAAACAAAAGTTAGCACATTTAAAATATGTTTTTCACTTTTGTATTAAAGTGATTACCGAATAGAACTAATCTATAAGAGCTTAAAACTTTCTTAAGATGTTCACGCAGAGTTGGGGATTAAGAAGGAAAGGAACCAAAATTATAAGATCGGAAAGAGTTTTATAGTTACTTATTATTATTTCCTTCAACGTTGTTCAGAATATTTTTTTGCTTAAAATTACTATCATGTACTTATACGTAAACCTTTGTTTTTATTTAATTATCGTGGGTGTTTTAATACAACATACATTGTTATTTTCTGTCTTAGAAATTTTTAACTAGTTTCTTGAGACCCATTATGAATTCTCTTTAATCACTCCACTTGCAGTGAATCACTCACTTACAGTTAACTTGTATTTTATTGATTTAAAACCAGGCTACTAAATATTATGCTTTAAAATAAAAAGGAAAAAATATTTGTATTACATAAATCACACTTTATTACAATGTTTTAGATAAAGTGTCATGAATTATTTTTAAAGTTAAAGCCATGCAATGTAAAATTCACTAATAATTTTACGCTACTAAGCGAAAATTTGACTTCTTACTGGACCTAAACACGCAACAAATCATAACTGTGACAATTTAAATACCTTCTACGCAACCGTTTAATCTGTCTGTCCATGACCTTAAGAGGGTAAAGTCATTATTTAAAATTGAGTTCATTTATATTACTTTCTATGCTTTCGTATTAAAAACTTGAATAAAGTTTAGACGAAAAAGATTTATAGTACATTTTTTGTATATCATTTACGTTTTCTCTGTCCTTACAACAAGAACACCGTCCTTCTGAAAAAGAGTTACAACCTATGATAATGTTCTGCAGAACTGTAAAGGCAGAATCAAAGTTTTATTATAAAGCTTTACCATCTTGGATTACCAATTAATAAAGATTACGGATATAAACTATAGGCTTGCCTTAAAAAACCTAAAAGACAATTAATTTTAAAGTATATAATTTGATTTAGAAAAACACAGGATATTGTAAACTATTGCCTCATCTTAAAATAAAATATATTACAGATATTTGTACATAACTTTTGGAATAGAATATTTAACACTCAAAAAACGGACTTTAAAATGCATTGACCGATAAGTCGTTAACTCACAATCCTAAATTTAAAAGGGTTTGACTCGATACAGCTTCGGGCAATAATTCTGCTTGTGATCGGCTTTTTGTCAGAATTTGTTTATCCGATGACAGGGCAATAAACAGGCAGATCAAAAAGCCAATGAAGTACGAAATTCTGTTTTAAGATCTCTGATATTTAAAATAAGATTAAGAACCCTATTCATATGTTAAAAAGTAAATAAGTACGCTATAGGACGCTCAACTTATTTGAATATATTATTGAAGTTGCAATATCTTTCATAAGTAAAGAGACATTCTGGCTCGTTGGACATTTTTTTACATTTAACTGTATAATATAGATTATCATTAATTTTAAAATAAAAGAATTGAAGGGTTATTTCAATTTCAAACTCTTCTGCCACAAAATTTCTATCTGCAGTCTGTAGGTATATAAAATAAAAGACGCATAATTCTTTTTAGAAGACGAGTGACCGTGGTATTTTCTATATTCGAATTTCTCTGAATGTTTGAGGTTCATTCTAAAAGGGAATGATTAGTTTGCATTAAAAAGTTGCCCGAGGTTTTAATAGATTACTTTCCCGTTAAAAAAATGTAAAAAATCAAACAGAGATAAATGCTTTAGCAAAATATAAAGAGCTTAACGTCAGACATAGATTTTCCTAATCTCTGTAACAATGAAGCGACAAAAGCAATGTGCTGAAAAACGATTACTATTATTAATTGAAAAAAAAAAGAAAAATGTGCATCGTCATGTATGTCCAAAAAAATTAACAATTTTTATACTAGGTGTAATAAGTCAATAATTGTTAATCTATCTTTTCTAATCCTACAGGGATTGCAAAATATTCAAATCTATTAAACAAACGAGCATAAAACCTGCCTTTAAAATAGAAAAGGAGACTAGTTCTAAGGATTCTAAAACGTTATAAGTAAACGTATAAGTTTAGTGGTCTCCGGAAACAGCATAAATGTACCAATCAATTTCCGCCCATGTCTGACAACGGTAACTGATTAACGAGAGTTGTCTGCTGGATTAAGCAGCGAACGGCTGTGACGAGTCGGCTTATCCTTTCCAACCAAACCGTTTCGTCGCGTATTATTTACAGTATTTTAACATTGTGATTTAAGTAAAAATGTTAAGACATTATTATTATACATGTTGTATCTTGCGTTATTTTAGATAATTATTATTTTTTTCTTTTTTTATTAACACTTTATGTACAATTACAGCACAATGGTGGACTTAATGCCAAAGGCATTCTCTGCCAGTCAACCATTGGTAGGTTTAGAGAGAGTTGAGTGGGTGCTAAAAAAAAAAGGGAGATTAATATTCTTGAATCAAGTTTCTAAATGTATTTACAGTTATAATAAATAATACACATAAGTATACTATAATACAATACTATATACTCACATATATAAATATATATATATATATATACAATAGCTACAGTGCCGTTCAAACCGGATGACAATATTACTTATACACTAGAAACGATGCGGCGGAAAGAGATACAGCTATTGATATATTTTAGATATATTTATCCAGGTCTCCTCGATATTATTTTAATTCTTTCCTCAATGATGATTGATGCATAGTCAAAACTTTTCAACGTAAAATAACTAAGTTTTGAGTTTGAATACCAATGCCAAACAATTTGGTGTCGAAAGTTTCACCATTAAATTTTGCCTACTTTAATTTTAAATAAAAAATACGACTATACCAACTACACTACTTTATTTATTATTATTTTTACGAATTATAGCGATGGTCTTATACTCGTTTCGATTTTATACGTACGTAATACAAAAAATATATTTGTAGTTAAGTTATCGCATAACGTCATACATTACAAATCAAATCACAAATAGATTAACCTTAAAAAAATAACACTTGAATAAATGTATGTCTATCACTTCTTTATCTATATTATAATATATAATATAAACAAATGAAAACTGCCAAGTACAAACACAAAATAAATAGTGCGACTGCGAATTAGAATGACAGTTTTTATAAATCTCCCCATAGTGCATTTAAAACTAAAAAATACTTGAAAAGCACGTACACTTGATAAAATATTACGTGAACTCATATTAAATTCGTTTGCATACATCTTAAGTATCTCCAGTCCACTTTATTATCCATTTGTATCTTTAAATAACCTTGCTTTAAAAATCTATTTTTGCAACATAAAAACATACAAAATTTTTGTTTCATTTGAACTTTTATACGTCCTGTGAACAAGGACATTTCCTCCTCTACCGTGTTCTTTTAAATGGCAATCTCGTGGCCCAAAGGATATCGACGGGCCGTGCTCTGCTCCGGACTATCTAAATCGTGTTCTTTTGTCTACTTAAAATACCATTGAAGAAAGAAATAAAAAGGAATTGAATATTCGTATCTTACTTTATATTTATAGTTTATTTTATTTTTTTATATATTTTACATTATTTTTATGAAGGTAAAACGAGGTATTATTAACCTTTACTATACATAAATAATTTCTTATTTTGTATTATGAAATCAGTATACATATATTTTTACGGGGATTACGTACCAAAACTTCACATATATCTTAATTTTCTAGCAAATAGAGGAACCAAATCTTGATGAATTTAAAGAATATTACACAGTAACAAAGATTTAATAATTTGATTATAATTAAAAATAACATACCTATGTGTTCATTCCCAATAGTCGCTTAAGAGTGGAAGAGACTTTATAATAATAACACTAATCGTTATTAGCATCTAACTACTTTACATTAATTATCAAACTTAATTTAAATATCGGTAATAATAAATTTTTGCTAACAATACTAAATTTAAAAAAAATGTCACGTCGATGGTTTCAATTCTTAAGCTTAATAATATTCAAAGACTTTTTGCGAACAACGTTACCCGTAGTAATAAGAATTGTGTAATCGTGATGTCATTGATAAATAATTGCTTAGTTCAAATAAAGTAATGATTTTTCTGGTTTAAGTATTGTTGAAATTATTAGCCACGACATAAATTACGGCTACCTTATTACGGAATGAAAGACATAAAATTCTCCAACCCGCATTAGACCAGTGTGGTGGGATACAAACCTAATGGAAAAGACGTGCATGCGGCCTGATATACCTGTGCAGAAATTAAACTTTATTATTAAAATATAAAAATTATGTTATTTTTATTATGTTAATATAATAGCTACATTTAATTATTATTTCTAGGGATGATGTCTATACTCACACCAACATTATTAATTAAATATTTTTTTTAAATAAATTAAAGCGTTTGGAGATAATGTAAAACATAGTTTCATTTGATTGTTTATTGTTGAAATATTTTTTTTTCCTGAACTATAAGCTATCCGTATACTACTTTTACGTACTCTAAAAATTATGTTATTTTGTTTTATTAAAAAATTCGCTTTTGAACTACAGACGTTCTCGATGGCCTCTGTTTATAAAACGGTAACCTAAACCATTAGGCTTGTATTCATCGTTATTTATTTAAATACATCAGGATGAATTTCACTCATTCATTGATAAGTTATTTGAATTGATCACGTGTCTGAAGTCTGCTGCACTATGGGAAAAAAATTAATGCAGTGAGACACTTTTATTTTCATTCATCATTCATAATCAGCCTGTGACAGTCCACTGCGGGACATAGGCCTCTCCTAATACACCCTATCCATTAAGAGGTTTTGAATCATATCCCACCACGCTAGTTAATGCTGCGGTGGGTAGGACTAACTTTTACATCGCCCATCCTGACGTCGATGGATCATCTCATTTTTAGATCAGCTTGCATAAATTGTCTCAACCAACTAGGAATCAATAATGAAAATTTTGAATCCGTGCAGGATCTCGAACACTCGACCACCGGTTTCTGAAACTATGCCCTGCCATAGGTATGGAGGCAGTTTTTATTTGATACAGTATTCAAATTCAAGCCACCTAGTCATATGCTGGTCGATGCTACCCGCACGACAAATGTGAATTATGGCAAAGGTCCGAAAGTTGTCAATATTAGTTCGGACGAATAAAAATTACGTTAAGCTTCGTAACAGGTGTAGCGGAGAGCTCTACGGCGGCCTTGCTACGGGTCTGGGCAGACCGTATGTTGCTCTGAAAACTTGTGCTTAGTCGGAAATTATGGAAGATTTTTTATACGTTTTTTAAATAAAAAGAAACACATCGAATAATAAGCTAATAAAAAGTATAAAACTGAAAACTTACAATCATCTTCTCTAAAGATATTAATAATATTGTAATGCTCATTACTTTTCCTTTATATTACTACATTAACATTTTTATATCATTAATATTCTAAAACTTGTTAACTTTAAGTTAAGTTAGTAAATAACACGTAAAAAATGTATAAAATTTATTTTGTACTTCCATGTTTCGGTCATAAATGGTAAATTAAAATGGGTTCTATACATTGTTATTGTTTCAAGAAGTGTATTATAATTTCAAATAACAATTCAATTATATGAACTCTAACTTTAGACCAATAATATTCAGGAACCTTTTTTTATACCAATTTACAGTTCACACATGAGACAATTGAAATTTTAGCTAAAACAATATGACTGACTTCAAATACTATATAACCATTCTGCGCCATATAAGCCGGAGACGACGAGTCCTCTGCGATAAACCACCTCGTCTTTTCAACACTGCATTTTAAATCTCTTATGGCTTTTAAAGTATTTAAACAAGTCTGCTATACAACAAAGTGGCAGACTTTGATATAAAAAGGTCTGGATTTGTTGTGAAATCACATTGTGGTGTAAGCTGTCGGCGAGGCAGGTTATTCTGTGAGTACCTTCTAATTTCTCATTACTATAGAATTTTGATAAGTGTTTATTTATTAGAATTTAAAGAGTTAGTCTATTTGTTTCATTATAGAATTCATTATTCATCATCAGCCTGTTTTTAGTCCACTGCTGGACATAGGCCTCTTAATACACCCTATCCATTAGGGTTTGGACCGTATCCCACCACGCTGGTCCAATGCGGGTTGGTGGTGGACCGACTTTTAACATGCCCATCCGACGCATGGATCATCTTACTTTTCAGACAATTGGTGATCGGCCCAAATTGCCTCTAACCAACAGGAAACAACAATGAAAAATTATTGCGTCCCGCAGCATTCGAACCCAGACCTCCGGTTTCTAAAGCACACGCCCATACCACTAGGCTACGGAGGCAGTAGCAGAATGCATTATTAGTTGTTTAGTTTCAATGAGTGCCTGATGAGTGACTAAAATTTCTAAAATCCCATTGGACCAGATGCCTCGTTATTTATATATATATATATATAAATATAAAATTTATTTAACGGAATTCAATTTTTCCTTCTTTTGGGAAGTCCGTCTAAAATACCAACGTATGTTTAATGATTCTGCTATTTGCCGACGCATTTGGAATTTGTAAAATATTCTTACAAAATAATTTTGCTAAAATGTTAACAGAAAACTTCTCCTTAAAACAAACATGTTATTTTGTTATTTTTGTTATTTTATTAATGCAAACATTGTTGCTGGTACACTTACACCATCATAAATTGTATTGAATATTTAAAGATGTCATAAATTTTACGCAAAACTCTTAGGACTATTTATCGTGTACCCAGCGTTGAGTAAAATGTCTGAAAATTAATTATCAACTACTGGAAATCGTTTGGAATCTTTTTGAAAAAAAGTTCCGAAAAATTTTATGACCTCTTAATAAGGAATAAATATAAAGGGAAAAGAAATTAAACAAAGTTTGAAAAGAAAGTTTGTTTTGTTCGAAGGTGTTTGTCCTTTTCGAGATGGGCCGTTTTGTTTTCTTAAGATTTATTAAAATTTTAAAAATTTTATGAACCTTTTGCATATATCAATATATTATTAGTCAAATCAAACCAAGTTTTCAGCTGGTTTATTTTAACGATAGCAATGATGAATTTAATTATTTAAATGTAAAACAAGAGGAAAAGAAAAAAACATTACAAAAAAAATACTTTTAATTTAATTTATATGGTAGTGCATTCGCGGGCGCGTTCCTCAAGTTTCGCGCCAATTTTATTGGTTCAATTATCAGTGACGGCGAATGGTAATCTATTTAAAGATAGAAGGGGTGGGCAAGGACCTGCGTAATCCGGCCGGATAACGGGTTTAAAAACCAATTTGGAAATACGGTAAAGAAAGGATAAATAATCGTCTGATGGCGGCACAGTTGCGGGCGTCTTCGGGATGCGGCGGTTCCGGGTAAACGTAAAACTATTAGAACGGAGCATTCCCATTCCCGTCACGGATTTAAAAAGACGCGCGCGTAGGAAGTCCCGAAGGAAATTGTTTCGGTGGCGGCGGGCCGCTGCCGCTTAGAAGTATTTTCCACCCCACCACGAAGAAAGGATTTTCCGGAGATGAGGAAAAAAAGAGGGTAGGCGAAAGGGTATAAAGAAAGGGAAGGAATTTAATTGGAACCAACTACAAGTAGCTTCTAATCCAATAGAGCTCTCTTCAGTGTATATAAGATATGTATGTTAAAGTTAGTATTAATTTAAAATGCTGTGTTATGGAAAAACTGTGTTTTTATTGCACATATATCTGAGAGTGAAACTGCCTCCGTGGCCTAGTGGTGTGAGTTTGCGCTTTAGAAACCGGACTTCGTGGGTTCGAATTTGTGGGACTAAAAATATTTTCACTGTTGTTTGATAGTTGTTTAGGGCAAGGGCAAGCTGATCACTCTATTTTCTGTCCAGAAGAGGTGATCCAAGGCTCGGATGGACATGTAAAAAGTAGGTCCTGCCCCAGATCTGTCTCGAGTTATCTGTTTCAGTGAACCACGAGTATAAGAATGTGTGACTGCACCTGTAGTGGCGTGTACACTTGAGCACTATAATTTTTCTTGCGTAATTGGCTAATCTCCAATATAGATCGGCCGCATTATTATCATTCAAGACAACCAATCTTGTTAGTGTGTTTGGATATTTTAAAACTTTTTGATAAGCAATAAAGGGAGTCAATAATGTAAGAGTACAGAATTTAATCAGTTCATGCAATTAGTATAGTACCATCCAATTCTTTTACAATACTAAAAACCGTGATACATGTCACTCCTATAACTTTTACACAAGCAATAATAACACCACAAAAATAATGAAAAATAAGCTAAAAGTAAAAATGCCCAATCTTTTTGCTAATTAAGAATCTTACATATTTTCTATACATAACACTTATTGATATTTGTAACATCATACTTATATATTATTAAATCAAATGAGTTTATTTAACACATAGTTACTTAACCTACTTTACTGTTATATTTTTAATCAATTAAGATTTGGTATGTAATTAGGCAATTTTTTAAATATTGTTGCTTTATTTTACGATCACTAAAATAACTATAAAGCACTGTTATACCACCAAAGTGCATACTAATATTTAAACGGATAACTAACGGCTTAATATAAAAACGGCTACGAAATAGTTTTTGTTCGCGTGGTAATATATATATTTTTTTTAATAAATACTTTAAGTTACTCTCAGTTACTTCACCTATGTTTCAGTGAAAGTCCCATCACAACCGTGACAGATATTTTAGAGATAAACGACGAACAGACTGATAGACAGACAGACAGAGAGACAAAAACAAAAAAAAATCATTTTTATGTACAAGCCAAGGTCAAGGTATCACAATGAACTTGAATATATAATGTGATTTTAATGTTACAAATTCAAACTCCAATTTTTATTTATTTGGACAGATAGAAAAAACTGTAAGCCCCTATGCATGACATAGGGATGCAAAGTGTCATCAATCGATATAGCTTGTGTGGTTTTCACTTATGTCCTATGACAAATTTTTGACATTTAATCGATATATACAAATATTTTCGTCTCGGCGAATGGTTTCGTAAATGGAAAATCGGTGTAAATCCCGATAAAAGTGTAGCAATACACTTTCATCGGTCTAGATTACGTCGTGATTACACAATACCCCGGTCTTCACCCCAGGCACAAGGATAAGGCCTAGTGACTGGCATCTGCCAATTAAAACAGCAGTTAAAACTTTACGGCAAACCGATCCCTTAGGAGAGGAAGGCCAAATATCTAGGCGTGATTTTCGACTGCAATATAATGTTCAAAGGTCATATTCAAGACATTAGGAAAGAAGATCTGTTCATATCGATCAGACTAACTGACGAACTCTCAAAGTAAAATGTCGCTTAAGTATAAACTCTTGTTATATAAGATATGCATACGACCAATCATGGCTTATATCATGTGTCCTCTGCGCTCATCAACCGTCGCGACATGACCTGGACGAGGAAGGGGTCACCGTGACTCCGGACCCAACGGGAGTCCCGATATTCAACCTTATACACCACACATATAGGGATAGCACCGCGTACACTAGATACAACCGCATTCCAGGGCGGTTCTTACCAC
This sequence comes from Lamproptera curius, assembly GCA_029286875.1. NCBI lineage: Eukaryota > Metazoa > Arthropoda > Insecta > Lepidoptera > Papilionidae > Lamproptera > Lamproptera curius. The sequence goes on from JAGSMT010000300.1 coordinate 33,497, forward strand.
CCTCAGCTACTGATTAATACAGTCGCCAGACTGTCAGCGTCGCGGTTCATAAACCGATCGTTGACAATCCTTCGGAGATATAAACAAATGCCTAACTCACGTACGTTCTGTACGTGTGGCATTTTTATCAAAAAATGTGGGTGACCTAGTTCGTAGGGACGGGATCTTCCAGTGAACACTGTGTTAAATGAAGTTTACCAAAGACAAGAGTCTGGAAGCGTAACTTCCGAGTAAAAAAAAAAGAATCTCAAATCATCTTGTATTCGACATAAGCTAGAAAAAAAATATGAATTTTGATTCTAAAATAAAATTATTAATGAAGATACTTTACAAATACTTATTTTATTTACGTTAATCCACAATATAAATTGATATTCAGTATAGGTTTGAATATTGAACTAGTTGATTCCAAATTTTGTGGTGTTCAGTACAAAAGCAGATTTGATAATCAAACCGCAAATTTTGAAATAGCAGGCGCGGATTTACATTTCATTGCAGCGTTAAATGCGGCAATATTCATGCTGACGCAAATACCTGGGGGAAAGCTGGCTAATATTTTGGTAACTTTGGACTTTAGGCAACAGAATTTCTAGGTGCTTTGATATGATCAATCTATTTTAAATACAACACTTTTTTGTTTAAACTTAATCGCAATAAACATCTCGTTCTATTCAGTTTCCTTTTAAAAAGCCCCTTAAAATTGTTAGTAACAATTTTTAATAATACTATTTTATTGGTTTACCCATATCTCTATTGTTTTTTTATAGTTTTAATTTCTGGTTATAAAAAGTTATGTCTTAGAAGTAAATGCGGGCATGTATTGTTGTCCCTAATAAATTATCGGACATTATTATTTCTGTTGCTTGCGCGAATATTATACATTATTAAATAAAATTACTTTACGGACTTAGCGGCAGTCTACCCCGTGACCACGGCCGCTGGAAAGTGTTCGAAACGTCGGGAATTTAAAATGTATAATAAACGCGATAAAATCCGTAAAGTAATTTTTTATAATATCGGACATTAAGTAAAGTGACAAATACGAGATGACTAAAATACAAATGTCCTTTAATGCCCTTCCTTTGTAAGATTGTTGTTTTCACGTATATTTAAAGAGGCGCAAAGAGACAATAATTCAGACAATCATTAATAAACATGTAGTTGTAATGTGTAATTAATATATTAAATTGCCTTGCACTTCAGAAACCGAAAGTATTAGGTGCGAAGCCTGGGGCTCTACAATATTTTTATTGCTTTTATCTGGTTGACTAGGGCTACGCGTGATTGCGTGGAATATGACGGTTCTGCGCCAGATCTGTCTCCGTTCGTGATGGTTTAATCCCGTCTAGTCCATTGATAAGTTACATTTGGGGTTGCGTTTTTTAGAAGACGAAATTTTATGTTTTTGATGTGTAGGGGAGTTCAGTGTAAAGCTAAAACCAGGGGGTCGCCAACCTTGTCACACGGCCGCCATCTTGAAAATAGGTGTTGAAATGGTTTTTTCGGTAAATCTCTTAAACTAATTATTTGATAAAAACAATATGGGAACTTTTTTTGGAAAATTAAAGTTTCTACAACCTTGGTCCAGTAACTTTTTGTCGTAGAACTATAAATAAAAAAGTTATAAGCGAAATTATTCAAAAACTTGAGAAAAAAAATTATAATTTTCGATGTAACTTTCTTTTTATCATTTTTACTTTGCTGCAAGTCTCTCCAGAACAATGGAAGCACACTGCAGAACTTGGGTATTTTCTACCTGAACAGAATTCTCGGTAACGGCTATCAGATTTAAAATTATTTTATAAATCAATAATTATAAATAAAATATATTAATTCTGTTATGCAGTGAAAAAGAGTCAATAATTAATTTTTAATAATATTAAAAAAAAAAATTAACTGCCTCCGTAGCCTAGTGGTATGGGCGTGTGCCTCAGAAACCGGAGGTCGTGGGTTCGAATCCTGCGGGGACTCAACAAATTTTAATTGTTGTTTCCTAGTTGGTTAGGACAATTTGGGCCGATCACCCAATTGCCTGAAAAGTAAGAAGATCCATGTGTCGGATGGGCATGTAAAAAGTCGATCCACCCACCAACCCGCATTGGACCAGCGTGGTGATCCAAAACCACCTAATGGATAGGGGTGAACTAAGGGAGGCCTACGTCCAGCAGTGGACTCTCACAGGCTGATGATGATGATGATGTTAAAAAAGTTTATAATTAAAAAGTTGTAATAACAAAATAAAAAATAAAATATAAAGAAAAAATATAACAGATTACATATTATTAGTACACACGTACAAAATAGGTACAGTTAAAAGTACTGAAAAATAGTACCCACGTGGGAGCGCTGTAATACCTTAGCTATTAACTTAATGATAAAATTATGTGAATAAAAGTTGTTCCTCAAAAAACAATCTACAAAAATAGTCAGATATAATTCTTTCGTAAAAATTATAAAAAAAATACATGGTAAAATATAATTTTTTTCTCGATTTTTTTATTAATTTTTGTTGTAACCTTTTTATTTATAGTTCTACGACAAAAAGTGACTAGAACAAGGTTGTAGAGAATTTAATTTGCAACCAAAAATGTTCACAAATTGTTTTAATCGATATACCGTAAAAACCATTTCAACCCCTATTTTCAAGATAGCGACCGTGGGATAAAGGTTGCGGCCTCACAAACTTGTTTTTAGTTTTACGCTGACCCCCCCTACACCTCAAAAAATTAAAATTGCGTCCTCTAAAAAACGCAAGGTTAGGGCTAAAAAATGGAACATTTCAATGGACTAGTCGGGCAATGAGAGTCTAGGAAGGAAACTGTGTTTGCGCAGACTCTTTTGTACTACAATGGCTAATCTCTAATGTAAATCGACCAATGTAGTTGTAATTGGCTTAGGTAGGTTGTTATAGTCTTACATTATTAATGGAAATATTTAGGAAACCTACTATACTTTGTAAAATGTTAAATATCAGTATTAGTTTATCAGGTTATTAAATAAGTAAAAGCAGAATTTTTATTATTAATATTAATAATTATCATTAAAAGAAAACAGTTACAACTACTACTATAAGAAAATGTTTTATTTATTTATTTATTAAAGCTTAATGCACAAGTAAGCACAATGGCGGACTTAATGCCTAAAGGCATTATCTACCAGTCGACCTTTGGGTGGTACAGAGAAAATTAGGTAGGTGCATGAGGGAAATAAAACGAGGATACGGTTTTTATAAGTTTAGGGAATGTGAACTGTAGAAATAGATATAACTACATACATAATTACGTGTTGTAAAAATAGAATTTACATATTACATATACTTACTAACTACATATATATCTACATACATACTTACACATTTATATATGAATGTATACAATTATTATATTATATAAATACATATACATATAAAGTCTTTCTCACAGCCACTGAATAGTTACTCTTCTAAGAGTTTATTAATCAAGTGTTACCGAGCTTTTCTTTTAAAGGTGCAGCGACTCTCTGCTATCCTAATCTCAAAAGGTAACGCATTCCACAGAAGAACTGACTGTACAAAGAAATAGGAATGCATAACATCAGAACGATGAGAAGGACATGAAAGTAAACGGTTATAATTTGAACGCAGATTAATATGGTTAAGTGAACAGAGAAACACAAAATGAGAAGTTAAGTAGGAAGGAGTAGAAGTAGAAAATCAAGGAAAGCATATAATTTGGTTAGTGCTCTCAATTTCCACATTTGGCGTATATGTAACCATAAAAGTTTTGGATGATACGACGAAACGTGGTCATACTTACGAAGATTAAAAATGTATCGAATGCAATTATTGAGAAAGTCGGTCTAATTTATTAAGCTGATCTACATTCAGGTCAAAATAGCAAACGTAAACATAGTCGATTACAGGAAATATTAGGGACTGTACAAGTATTACCTTAGTCTTAGTAAGCAAAATGTTTTTTAGTCTGTAAAGGCAACGCATGGTACTCTTAACTTTTTGGCTCACTTGAGAAATTTGACTGTTCCAGCTCAAGGTCTCATCCATTACCGGGCCCAAATTTTTGATTGATTTACTGAAGGGTATTGTGGAATTGTCGTAAATGATTGGTGGGAGAGAACAAAAGTCCACTATACTAATATTCTTTTGGCTACCAACCAAGAGGGCCTGGCATTTTGATGGGTTGACAGACAAACAAAAATCATGAGACCACTTTTTTATTGTTTTATCCTGGTTAATTTGACTAATTGCTAATGAGAGTTTTTCAACAGGCAATTGTGTGTATAACTGAAGGTCGTCGGCATACAGGTAATAAGCACACTGAAGGTCTTGAGTGATTAGGTTTATAAAATCAGAAAATAACAAGCGAGAAAAAATACCACCTTGCAGGACGCCAGCAGTAATATGAAGCCAATCTGACTTTAAATCATCAGATAAAACAGCGCCCTGTCTAAAACCATCAAACGTGAAAGGCTTGCTGAGAGGATATCGTAACTGACGGCATTAAAGGTATAAGAGAAATCAAATAGAACTATTACTCTTATCATATTATTCTCAATGCCTGCCCTTATGTCGCCAGTCACTTTAAGAAGGGCTGTAACTGTGACCACGAAATCGAGATTGTATCGGATTTATCAAATTGTTACTGTGAACAAAATGAGATTGTTTTGTTCACAGTAACAATTGTTTAAGGACACAGGACTCAATAACCTTTGACAAGAAAGGCAGGATTGAGATGGGTCGATATTGAACAGGAAAGGAGGGATTAGAACACTTAGGAATAGGAAGAACCAAAGCTTTGTCGTCATAGGAACTTACCGGTCTCCAAAGAAACGTTTATAGTACGGCTTCTCGCAGGAAGCACGTAGATAAGGGTAGGAACTATCATGATTCCATCAACACCAACAGCATTGGACTTGATAGCGAGGATTGCTTTTTTAATTTCGTCCGGGGCAACAGGAGAAAAACAAAAAGTGCTTATTGGAAGACACGTCAAACCATATATAAACGAAACTGTTTTTCTTGTCTTAATAAAATCAGCTGGGGGTATAGTAGTGAAATGATTATTTAGATCATCCAAGTTACTGGAACTAGGGAGTGGGTTTGTAAAACGCGATTTACCGACACCTAGAGTACCCAGAACCTTCCAGATATTGGTAGGGGTAGAAGAAGAAATACTATAGAGGATGTGTCGGCGTTTAGCGTTACGTATCACCGATTGCAACGGATTATGTATTTTAATTATATATCATAAGTATTTTATGGCATACGCAGGCGACGCAGTCGGCACCGGATGGAAAGGGTCACCGACGCCATAGACATTGCCAACAGGTATCACCAACGCGCTGCCTACCTGGAGACATAGGATGTTAAGTTTCGTTTACCCAGTAATACGCTGGCTACGGTGCCCTTCAAACCGGAACACAGTAGTGTTTTCACAATACTGCTTTGCGATAGAAATAGGCACCGCGGTGGTACCCACCCAGACGATCCCTTGTAAAAAGGGGACCTCCCATCGGTAAAAAACGTTTAATTAAAGATGAACAAAAAGCGAAACCTGAACATTAGTATGGATATAAAAAGAGAAAAATTGATTTACTTTACATAAATTAACGCAAGATACGTTGAAATAATATAAATACTCAAAATAATTTTTAAGTATTATGAATATTTGATATAAACACTTAATTCAGTTTTCACTTAAAAGACTTTACTTCCATAATATACTATTTAACTGTTTGATTTAGAAAAATAAGAGGATTTAAACTAACTTTAAAACACTTTTTTAGCTTTATTTTCATACCAAGGCCTTCCCTGGTGTTTGGAAATTTCGCGTAAGTAAGTAATTCTCTTAATCTGTGGTGATTTTTTGGCTGCTGCCGAACGGAGTTTTAATACGGATCACCCCATTCTGCGTCCATACACATCACGTCCCGAAGTGAAGGCGCGCTTTTACAAACACTATTTGCCTTGGATTTGAGTTTCCACACCTTGAACTTGATGTCTAAGCTAATAAATTTTACCGATATAGGCTGTTGGCGTTCTTTATTTAATGCTCCTAGACGATGGCAAGTTTTGGAGGACTGATAACTGAAGCTTAACTTACGTTAAATACGTCTAACACTAGTATTGTGATCCTCCCATCCTTCTCAGGAAATGCCAGATATTATGAGAACTTTATTCCGTTCCGCAAATCAAGATCATCACCCTATTGAGCACAGTCTATAATATGTTGCCACAGAAGGCTAATATTCCAAAAATGAGCTTTCTAAAATTACGAGTTCTTCTGCAACTTTAGCCACCGTGTCTTTGACGAACCGGCATTCGTAATCTGCGCCTGAAAGTCATCAATCGTTTAGAGATATTTTCTTCAAGCCTGTGCTGCGTCGTCATGCTATCTTCGATGTGCGGCATTTGGAGCAAGTGATTAGTGCTTTTGAGAAAGTAGATTTAGCAAAAAGCTGGCAGGCGGTGTAATTTAGTTATTTAAACTTTACATAAAGTAAGTAGTACAATTTTAACTTTTTAAAGAACTCTTTAGAGTGAATTTAATAAATATTTAGTATTTTAATCATTAAAATATTAATTTACAAAAATGAGCAAGTGCAAAGTACGTAAATTTTTCTTCACCTACCGCCGAAAAAAAATGTTCTTTACGATGCATAAAAAATGCATGAAACTCTTTATTTCATTTCTTTTAAATTTATATTTTGTATAAATCTGTCTCTACATATGATATTATTTATCTTAAATTGTAATTAAAATATAAAATTCTATAAGTCAATTATAAAATTTCCTAAAATTATTACAATTTGGTTGAATAAAAACCCCAATGGATAGGTGTATTAGGGAGGCCCATGTCCAGCAGTGGACTAACAGGTTGGATGATGATGACGATGATGATGATGATGGTGAATAAAATCATTAATTACATTAGAAGGTAGATAAAACCACTTTCCATTGTTTCAAATTATTGATGTAAAACAGGAGGTTTTTCTAACAACCAATTAAGTTTAATTAAAAAAAAAATCAAATTGCAGTAAAGGATTCAGGAAGGGTTTTGATCACTTTGCAGGAATATCCCATTCATCGGCAATTTGCATAATAATTAACGCCCGAAAGCCGTCTGTTCAAAATGCATAATAGCATATTGTTCCACACTACAATTCAATGATTTTTTTCGTGAATACTGCAAAACAAAACTGGTACTAATAATTAAATAAACTATTGAAATTTTTTAAAGCATAGATATGTTTTAATGTTGAATTTTTTTCCGATTTATGCTTGTTGGTATAGTTAACCATTAATGTAATTATATCTCTTGAGTTAAACAACAATAAAGTAAGGCCTGTATTATATAAACTAAGTTTTAATAACTACCTTATTTACCGCGGGTAATGCCTACGCATGCCCACATCGCGAGGCAAAGGCTGGCTATATCGGAGTCGCACTAACTAAAACCACCACGATGCTCTTTCTTGGCGCCTCAGAGATGGGGTCACAGGAACTCTTTGGCAGTTTTCTGCAACCCCACCAGCGCTAGCCTCCGAAGCAGCCCTATCTCGGCCCTACAGCCATCTACCTGTCTCTAGGCACGTCGGAACTAACGCACCCATCGTCTCGGCCCCTATATGTTATTAACAGACTCCCCCGAGTCTGTCACTTAGAGGCCATAGGAGCCTCCAGTGACAGCCTCGGTGTTGGGCCCCGCTGCTATCACCGTTTCGGCCGCAGAAGGAGGAGAGATCGATGACAACATGCAGGATGTCCCCTGCTCCGACGGCTCCTCTACACCGCACCAGCAGCCACTTTTTTAATTTAAAATATTATAAAAAATAAACCTGCATTGGACCAGAGTGGTGATACAGATACACTTCAAAAACCCCATCGTGCATTAGGGAAGGCCTATGTCCAGCAGTGGACTATCACATGTTGTTGATGACAATAAGTTTTATCCGTTCCAACCACGGTATTGTTTGAAGCGCGGGGTATAATCACTAAATCATTGTAAGGTTAATACAAAACGCGATAAAATCCGTTTCATACAGGATTTAAATTTTGACAATAAAATTACACGGAGGTAATACAGGAAAATTATTAAAAAAAGAAAGGATCCGCAGAGATTTCAGTCCATCATGTATGGCCGTCTCATTTCTATTTTAGAAACTTTAATATATCTTGTACAACTAGCGCAAATCATACTAAATTACAGAAACAATTCAACTGCAACGATCGGTGTGTACGTGGAATGCAATTATGTAAGGTGGAAATAATTTTTAACCAAACAAGTTATTGTACAGGACTAAGGAAGTAAGAAAAAACTAAAGAGGAATTTACTAATTTCGTAAGTTTGTTAACGTTTTCAACCTTATTTCCTTATGATCTGTAAATGTCCACCCAAACAAGAGGTTTATGAGTCTGCGTCAAAAAAGGTGCTGCCGACGGGGACGAAGGTGGCGGGAGTGCTGCTATCTCTGTCTGCTGCAGTCAAAGGGGAGTCGCGGGGGAAGAGAAGTGCCGGTATTCCGTAGGTTTATTTTTCAGTTTTCCTATACTCCGCGAATTGGTTGCACCACAATTCTGCGTGTTGAGGCCGCGAGGGCAACAGGAAACATTCGGCATGGATACGTCAATCTCTCCTCCTTCTGCGACCGAAACGGAGCTTAACATTGAGGCCGCTGCTGGGGGCTGAAAGTCTTGTCCCTACGTGGACTAAGAATATCTGGCTTCCATGGCCCCTTGGTAGCGGATTCGGTGAAGTACCTATTTAATGAGGTAATTTGGGCCAATCCATCCGACGCATGGATCTCTTCTTTCAGACAATTGGGTGATCGGCCCAAATTTGCCCAACCAACCAGGGAAACAACAATGAAAATTTGTTGAGTCCCGCAGGATTCGGAACCCACGACCTCCGGTTTTCAAGTCCACGCCATCCATAGGCTACGGAGGGTTAGAAACTAACTACTCAAACTACTATAAAGATTTATTATCTTTGAGTGATACAGTTTTTACCTCAGGGAAATCTATTCTAAAAATCTAAGAATAACACGACCAGAGCCGTGGATAAACTGCTGGATATATTTTTTTATAAAGCATATATGTTACGTTTTTACGCCTTACTGCCTTTCAACACTTTACAGATGTGGAAGGCATACGACATATAACAAGACAGTCTAAGTAAGCCAGTGTTATTACTGGGTAAACAATGTTTACAACACATCTTAGGGTTGTTTGTGGACTAGTTGCGTCATACTCTGTATTTTTCAAAGTTAAGTTCCTAAATAAAAAAATATAACAAACAAACAATTTTTACTCCATTTATTGCATATGTAATATATATATATATATATATATATATAATAATATATATATAATATATACATCTCCAATATCAAAACATGTAATGTGCAACAGTGATAATCAGAATTTAGGCAATATATTTATAACGTTAAAAAGGTTATGAATATCATTTTAATACATAATGGCACTGCTTTTCTATTGTTTTACCATCGCAATGCCAAATTTTACCTCGAAGCAGTAGAGTAAATGCATTATATTGTTTTGTTTAAAAAAGAAATGATGCTGGTGAAAAAATAATAAAACATATGATGCATCAGGGTCGCAAACGGACGCGGACGCGGACACAGGACGCAAACTCCTACGCTGCATTTTCTATTAGGTGGACATATCCTTGCTATATAGGTAAGCGTCTTGGTTGTCAGATTATGCTATTTAAAAACTTAAGTCGAAGTACTATAAATATTTAAGTCAACATTTTTGTAACGTAGCAAACGTTACCAAGTAAAGTTCCTGTGCATAAGAACCGTTTCGTATCAACTTGCTTTTACTTAACTAGTATGGGGCAGCTATATATCCTTCATAAACTCGCTTTGAAATAACCTATAAATTAGACTTGATATACTAACATGCTTTTGCCCTCATTTCAGGCTGAAAGGACTGACGTCACATTATCCACTCAGTTACTGCCTTTCAAGCTCGTTAATTAAATGAAATATTCCAATTACAAAACATCACGATTTATCTGAATTTGATTTGAATGTTTAAATGGATATTGATAAATGGATGTTGTTAAATATGTAACTTAACATTATTTCAAATCAATGAATCACTTACTTCAAACATCACTTGTAATCGTACAATTTTCTAAGCAAATGGATCAAACATTTCAAAATCGCAGTAAATAAATTATTTGTCTGCCTCTACTGAATACTTATAAAAATAAATACTTATCGTAGTAATGATATACAGACAATTTCGAAAAATATTATGAGTATTTTTTCAGAATCTTTAAGTATTTTTTTAATCATATTATTTGTTACTAAAATTACGATGAAGGTTTTAGGGCACGATTTTAGATTATTTTCTAGGTAATAAAAACTTTAATGTTAAAAAAAAATCTGGAAGCCATTTAAAATATGATTCTAAACAAAGTTATAATTAAAACGTAGATTCGGACATCATAAACTTATGGAGCGTTATGTAGAGAATACTAAAATAAATTCTTGCTTTTACTAATATTTACCCTCTTGTGTTTACATTTCCCTGACGAGATTTATAATATGGCGAAAAGGAAAGAGACGACACATTGATTCAATGCCTGCTTTGTGAATTATGGGCGCATTAATAACGCTCATAGGTGAAAGCCGTTGTTTTCTTCTGTGAATTTTGTTTTGCAGAGTAACGTTACATTATTTTTACTTACGTTTATTATGGTGGATAGCATGGTCTACTATAATTATTTCTGATATGGTTTTAGAACAAATATGCCCATAACATGTTTTTTTTTAAATTCATTGAGGTAATCTTTTATTTAAATAATTGTTTGATGTGATTAATAAATAATTACTGATAACTCTTAAAGCTTCAATTAAATTTAATCATTAAATAATTGAAGAATTTTGATTTTTTTTAATATATTAAAAATTTCATCCGCAATTTAAGATATAATTTATATATTGATGGATAAAGATTTAAAACTTATATATAAGGAAAAAGTTCTAAATCTGAAACGACAATTTTACGACAACTAGCTTGTTTATTACTTTGATCCAGCTCGTCTAATGTAAAGGAATATATATACTCTGTATTTCATTGGGTATTGACTTGAGCAAACTTTGATAGAATAGGAAACTTTGTAGAGAATCGTAAACCTTTAAGCTTCATTCATTGAGTATTTATACATCATTTTAAATTAATAAAAATATATTCAATGAATTTATGCAACCTAATGATTTATATCAACTGCCTCCGTAGCTTAGTGGTTTAGGCGTGTGCTTTAGAAACCGGAGGTCGCGGGTTCGATTCCTGCGGGACTGAACAAATTTTCATTGTTTTTTCCTAGTTGATTAGAGCAATTTGGGCCGATCACCCAGTTGTTTGAAACGTAAGATGATCCATGCGTCGGATGGGCATGTAAAAAGTCGGTCCACCCACCAACCCGCAATGGACCAGCGTGGTGAGGTACGGTCCAAAGCCCTCTAATGAATAGGGGTGCGTTAGGGTAGGCCTATGTCCAGCAGTGGACTTTCACAGGCTGATGATGATGATGATGATGAATGATTTATATAAATACATTTATAACTTAAAACTTTTTCATTTTATTACTTAATAAATCACCCTCAGAAAAAATCCTCCCAAGCTAAATAATAAACCGTTAATGAAATACAAAATCAATCTGCTAATACGAAAAAGAGGGTATTATTTACGTCGTTTTTACTATGTTCCCCCGCGGATTTAACGATCTTAATGTATTTATTTTATAATTACTTTAAATGATATATAGATCATTTGTGAAGAAAACTTATGTTTTAAGTTAAAATGATATTCATTAGGATTCTGTATTGGTGATATCAATTTTTAAAGTTGTTTTAAACATATAATAACTATTAAAATGAACTTAAATTGTGCGACGCAATACAGCACTCGTTTTTGTAGTATACGCAAAAGTTTGACAAAGAAGAGATAAAAATATTATTTAGAAATTAATATTGTAATACTGTCTTAAATTGTTATATACATACATACATCATCAGCCTTTGATAGTCCACTGCTGGACATAGGCCTCCCCTAATACACCCCTATCCATTAGGGGGTTTTTTGGACCGTATCCCACCACGCTGGTTCAATGCGAGTTGGTGGCTTAAATTGTTATATGAGATAAAAACACGAGGGAAAACTTTTATTATACACCATACATAAATATTTAAATATTATTATTGCTTCACGGTGAATGTGGCATCTTTTTAAGGGGAACATTTTTTTAGGGAAAAATCTCATAACAAAACCAATAACATAAAATAACCAAAAACAATAAAAATAAAATAGCTGGAATTTCGCTACAAAAATTTTAACAATCACATTATCATTGTCATTGTCATGTTTTATGATAATACACGTTGAATTCTAACAGAGATAATTATTACGACTATTAAATAGTTAAGATTTACTATCTGCTTGGCAGCCATTATTTTTAGGACAAGCAATTGAAACAAACGTAACAGCACGTAATGATTTACTTCTAAGACAGCAGTGCGCAAAGGACCAGCATGTGTTTTACTACTCTAGTACACACGATAAACTGAATCCTCTTATCCTAGCAAAAAAAACTCTAGTCTTTAAGCAAAAAACAGCAGCATTTTAACAAGATCGTTAATAACATTTTGCTATGGAAATGTATACAGAACTAAATGAAGCAATCCGCTACTGTTAAAGTTCTGTTTAATCTCCCCTATTTTGTTATCTATTTTGTACATTGATTTTGAAAGAAAAACAACGTTAAATTAAATACAGATGTTTTATTTTACAAGATAGCGCACAGAGCGCATATGTAAATAGTAAAAACTAGTAAAATTATTTTTGCTTTACAAATAAATGAAATTAATACATAAAAAATTTAATACTTTTGGTTAACAGTTCAATCTTTTACAAAACAGTAATTAGTACTATCTACTACGAAGAAAAAAATGAAACTTTTTGAAAGATATAAAAATACCATGTAAATTATAAAATGAGCGTAAACCTTCTGTTTGTACGAACAGATCCAAAAAAACTCTGTTGTACGTAAAGCATCGTGTAGACCGTTCCCTATACGATAATTTTTGTATAATAGATTCTAAAATAACTATATAAAATGACTAGTTCGTGTGAACAGTAGCTTCCCGCCATCTCTGTGTTATATGAAGCTTACCAAAAAAGAGTCTGGAAGTGTAACCTCATCGATATATAAAAACATACACAACAATGAAAATTTTACTTTATAGTGGCCCACGCGTTTTGAACCAGTCAATTTTAACAGCATTACAAGTGCAAGTTATGACAATATACCAAAAGTTGATAACATGAGTTCGTACGATTATAAATTACGTTAAGCTCCCTAGCAGATGTTCGGGAGTACTATATGGCGGTGTTATTTAGTTTTCGAGAAAAAAGGATGTCGCTTTAAAAATGTTTGCTTGTTGTGTATTAAAATTAAAGTTTTGCATATGTCATGCATGATTTTAATAAAGCAGTTTATTATAATAATTCTTACGTTTCAATAAAATAAATATTTACAAATTATTTCAAATAAGTTCGTCCCAGCCATACACTCAAGTTTATTATTATCTAGCTACACTTTTACGTTCATACTGTAGTTTAACCTCTCAATCCAAATTGTAGTCGATGGATAGAGTAGATTCAGTATTTTTGATGCCACGTTTCAGTATTTGGGATGATTACCTCCCATAGCGACTTACAAAAAGATTTTTTAAAACAGCCTCGTTAAAATTAGTCAAAAAGTGTTATTTAAAAAAAAACTTTATTTTTAATATAAACATAATGATGATTCCAATGACTTAGTAACAAGAAACACAAGAGTGTTAAATACAATGAAATAAAATTAGTTTACAGTTGCAAATGGTAAACGACGTCAGGTTCTAAACATTTAGATGAAAAAATAAAACGTCATATTGTTACATCTATACTAAATAATTAGAGATACTAGATTTATGGTCAAATTTTTACACATATAGAATACGTGCAACTAAAGTTTTCACTACTTTACTTAAAAATTTCTCATCATTAATCCCAAAAGAGTCATAAAAATGCAAGTCAAATATATAGTAACACCGCTTCCGAGTTTTGTTACCCTTAAACCTGCACAGAATAAATTATGTGGAAATTCATTCTGAACTACTTGAAAACGTTGGGGTAACTTTGAAAGTAAACTGCCTACATTACATTTTATGTCCTCGTTAATAACGAATGAATATACTGGGGTAAGAAAGTCGCGTCCCGCGTAACAAACGTTACAAAAAGGGGCACGGAAATACGTAGCTTTTACTGAAACTTTTTTGTGAAGAAGAACATTGATTTTAATTATTAATGTCAACAAAATGCAACTGCCAATGATATTATCTTCGTCCTGAATAGAGCCATTCCTGAACTCTTTAAATAGACCCTATAGAATCATTAAGAGAACTGTTTATTGAAATTAAAATATTGACTGTACTTGTAGTGCCTTGGAGACCTGAATTTTCAGGAGTGATATTGTTAAAAAAAATGATTAGACCAATAAATAATTGCAAACCAATAAACATCATTAAACATCACGTGTAAGCAATAAGACATATTATAAATACATTATTTATAATTTGTCTTCAATAGTAGTAGTGAATGGTTATAATCTAGTTAAATTACAAATATTCCAAAGATGAAAGGTTTTGAGCACATCTGTAAATTTCTTTTAAAGAGAGAATCAGTCATACCGCAGCAAATTTATCCCATTATATGCTCGGCGGCTCTCCAACTCATATTTCTGAAACTTTATAGCAGAAACGTAAAAAGTTTCTTTAAACTGGTTAAATTACAAAAGTGAGCAAAAAGGTGGACAGAAGAGCCAGTTACAAGTTAGAACGTGTTTATAGGCCAAGTGTAAAAAAGTTACATCTACAAATAAAATAGTTAAGTATTTCTTAATATTTAACTGTCCAAACCATACAAATAAAATTTATACGTGCACATTATATAAAAATGAGCTAGATGTATTACTAATTTAAATCCAAACATCATGATGTCATGGAAAAACGAAAAATTGTTTGTTCGAAAAAAGGTTTAATTTACTTTTCAAAATTAAATTTAAAATATTATATGAATTTTGTTTGTTAATTAGGTCACAAAATTGAATTTGTAATTAAAATAACTTCAATATGACGTCGGAGTACTACATTTTGTACTGCACTTGCAATACGTTAATAGCGAAAGTTTTGGAAAAACTAATGGGAGGTTTATAATGTACTTTATTTTCGTTAATAATTTCAAAGAGTTATAAAGTAATGAAACATTAAATTTCATGACAGCTTTGCGGCATTTTTAACAACGAAATAATATTTGTAAAGAATATATTATACCAAAGAACCTCAATATTATAGACTATAAACCTTTAAGTAAATCATTTAAACGGTCGCTTAAGTTGTGATTAAGTAGATATAAACATTTAAAACCTGTGTAAAATAATTCACTAAAAAATGTTCTTTGCTTTATAATCACATCCAAAGTTTAGTTTTATAATATAATTTACGACATGTTCATTAATTCCAGCAACGATATTAGACAAAGGTGCATATGATATTGTCAGACAAGCGTTAAGACGTAGTGTATGACGCCACGAGTGCTCTATCTAAACATCCCGTTTATCCAAAAAATTCTAGTTGCATTGCCATGCAACAACGGAAGACGCCATATTGAAAATTTTGTTTATTAAATTTATCAATAAAATGATAGTTATTTCTTAAAAATTGTATTATGTTTCTTTTAATCGTAAAAAAAACCGATGAATGTATACAAATTCAATAATAGGTTTTAGTCATAATTTTGTCCCTTCTGTGAAATATAACCATAACTACAATTAAACGTAACGTACATTCGCCGCCTTTACAGTTTAACGTTCTGACTTCAAACAGTCCTCGTTCTGAATTCGAACTGTTCTTTTGTGGAATAATTGCCTCCCGAGATTAGGATGGCTAAAAATCGCTATGAATCGGTCTAAAGGCATATTCAAAGCCTACTAAAGAAGATTAACGCAACAAGAGATTTATCTTTATATAAATACATATTTGTATATTTGTGTAACATGTTTAATATTAGTTATAAAATAGGTTTTATATGTCTTTAGCATAATTTATTATTTTTATCATTATTCATTCATTCACAGTTCGTTTATTTCTTGTTAGTTAATACCCGCGACATCTTCAGATCCTCTATTTAAACCCTTTCAACCATTTTTATTGCAATAATTTAAAGCATATGGCTGTTTTCGGAAACTGTGCTCAGTATTGACCTAATTTCATCGAATTCGATGGATTGGACGGTAATGACGGAATTATTATTACATTTATAATATTATTCTGAAGGAATGGATTGTAAGCCTAAAACTATAATTTTTAATCATTTACTTACTGATGTTATTATCTTCTAGTTGCCTTTGTACTTATTGTTGCTCCCAAAAAGTTTAAATAAATGTAAAATATAAATAATATGTACATATTTGCATCTAAAGAGCTGTCGATTGGTTTAAAAAAATCAATGACGTCATAGGCCTCTCTAATATACCCCTATCCATTAGGGGGTTTTGAACTGTATCCCACTACGCTGGTCCAATGCGGGTTGGTGGATGGACCGACTTTTTACATGCCCATCCCACATATGGATCCTTTTACTTTTTAGACAATTGGTGATCGGTCCAAATTGCCCTAATCAACTAGGAAACAACAACTCCGCAGAATTCGAACCCACGACCTCCAGTTTTTAAAGCATACGTCCATACCACTAGGCTACGGAGGCTACTGTCATTAGTATAGCATACTTCAATTTTTTAAATTTTAATAATATAATTTTGAGTATTCAGTTCAAAGGCTAATTCATGCTAAGTTTTTGTTATTTAATTACCGTTGTTACTTCTTAATTCAGAGAATAAACAAGATGATGATTGGCGTATTTTACTTTATCTTAAATTTAACTGTTTTGTAAAATAATTACAATTCAAGACTATTTTATTCTTTATAGGCGTTGATTACCTTCATTTTAATACCTCTTGACTATGACAAACTCATAATATATTCGTCCAACCCATCTTTAAAAATCTTTGACTGAAATCATATTTATAATCCCGACTAAGGATTTACAAAGCCGAAAACCGAAAAACTTTCTAATTTAAATACGGAGTAACATCTTGCTATCATTTTGAAATGTTAAAATGAATTAATGAATGGAAAGAATTACGTATAATTGCATATTCAAAATCTCTCAGACAACGATTACTTGAACAAATAGATTGAACAAACGGCGCAAGGATGATTATACATTTGCATAAGTAGAAGTGAAAGGGCTTGTATGAACGTAATCAGTACCAGTGTTTGAATTTTATTCTTACTATACAAAAATTTTATGAGGTGTATGTGATATATATGGCCCATACATCGTCACAGCATCTTAGTTTAAAGTATATTTTCGTATCGAAATCAATTCATGGCAAACTTTTGTAGAACATTATTTTGTTCATTTGACTTTCTCCAATCTTTTGTTTGTTCAACGGTTGATTATCTCTGAATATGATTTTAATTATTCAGACAAGCTTTTTGTGAACAGCAAATACTAAAATCGTCATTTGGTGTTTAGTATTTGGGGAGAAATAGGGACGTAAAAAGTTACTTTTGTTCGGAACACTTTAATACAAAAAGGAGATTGTATGAAATTCATGAAAAATTTACAAATTTATGATAATTTAACTTGATTATTGTGAAAGAGTTGAAATCAGTCTTCCAACATTTAAACATTGACAAATAATTTTAACGGGTTTTTTTATCTTCGATAAATTTACGGAGTTCGTGGTTTCGAATCCTGCAGGGATGTAAAAAATTTACGTAGTTGTTTCCTAGTTGATAAGGGCAATTTGGGCCGATCAACCAATTGTCTGAAAAGTGACATGATCCATAAAACATACTTTAAGGGGAATGACTTAATTCATCTCTACACATTTTATAACCTTTATTTCGTTAGGAACCGCCGCCTATTTCTGTCGAAGCTCAGTAGTGTAAAAATACTATTGTCTATATTGTTTAAAGGGCGCCAGTTAGGAGCAGCTAGCAAATGAGGCATATTAGGTCATGTCTCAGGACTATGAGCGGATTTGTGCCAACTTACGCTGCGGTTTTTAAAGGCAGGGTGTATCATTTACTGGTAAGTAAATGTTCTGCTCGTCTCATCGCTTTAACCAATATAAAAAAAAACGAATTCATGCTATACTAACACTAAAAACATATGAAACTATGTGTTATATAAACTATTTATTTATTAAAACGTAATAGGTTAAAGTTAACCGCTTTTAAACATTACACAAACGGTATAAACATTTTGCATAAAACGGAGTAAATAAGTAAGGAACAAAATTGTAAAATATTTAATGAAGGCAATTTTTAAATGCAACGCTAACTTTTTCATATGTATATGTTTCTTACTTTATATTAATGTTGTAAAAACTATTATAGCATTTAAAATTTATTTATTTAGAAAAATTAGTGCTAATAAGTTCACCAATGCTAAGTTAAATAGCTTTGATTCCACAAAGCAGGATAAAAAATTTGCTTCGTTTGTTGCATGTACTGAATGTTGTGTTTTCAAATGAACGCATTGAATGTCTTTATTTATGATCCATTTTACGTTTTTTTGAAGTAATCTAGAATATCTAAAATATATAGAATATTAAAAAGGACCCTTATTTTCCTTAAACTAGATTTGACGAGATAACTATTAAGACAATTAATTAATTAAAACTCGTCACTTTTTACCGACTTGCAAAAATTCGTAGCGAATTTTTATATAAATATACAAAAATTTTTTTTATATATGTATATGTTACCTCGTTGTCCGCCCTTGAGCTCTGATTATTTCTTTTTTAAATGATAGTTTCCCATTGGTCCTATTTAGTTTTAATAAATTTGGACAAGAGTTTCATAGATATTTGTAACTCGGGATAGGTTAATATCAGAGAACAAGGCAAGATTGCCCTTGCCTCGTTACTTCCTGATATTTAACATTATAAACTACTCTAGTCTCAGTTACTTATACTTTTTATAATATAAAAATATAAATTGAATGCTTACGCAAATCGATTAAATATCATCAAACTAAACTTGATTATTTTAAAAATAGATTTTTATTTTTATTTTATATATATATGTAAAACAGAGTCTACTTTAAATTGTTAAAATTACGCTCATAAGAGTGATCTATGTTTTGTAGTGGACATTGCTAGACTGACTTATAACTATTATGACGTTTTAACTTTCATATCATATCCAAATTTTAGTTTCATCCATAGAAATTGTTTGCATATTTTAAAAATTTGAGTCAGTTCAAGAATTTGTAAAACTGAAAACATAGTTAGTGGAATGGTCGCTATTAGAACACTCGACCTGCCCACAAGAGTAACAATTGAATAATTCATTAAATAAAAAAAGGCTGCAAAATGGTCAAACTTTTTTAAAATTTTCATCAGCCATTTTACGTAGGAATCAAAAAATCAAACAATCCCTACTGTTTGAAATCATGTTTTGTGATCCACGAGGCCAAATTAAAATGCCGTGAAGGTGTTTTTATATCTTTCGGTACCCAAATGTCCCAATTTATTTAAAATTTTTATATGTAATCAAATAGCTGTTTTTACGCACAATATGTTTCCAGGTTGAATTAGTTGTTGTGTAGTTATAAAGCACACGCCCATACTACTGGACTACGGAGGCAATATAATTAAACCGTTTAAAACAGATTGTTTATTATTTTAAGACAAATAGTAACGAAGTAAGTAGAAAATTTTCACATCTCGTCATTAATCTCATTTAATTAATGGTAACAAAAAATTCAATTAATTTTTATAATGTTATTACAAGACCACATTTCGTAATTATAATATGGGGGTTCCGTTCCAGGGTCGTTTTGGAAATTAAATCAAATGAAAAAGGGAATAATTAAAGAAATAATAAAAAAAGTTCTTTCAAATTCTCAAAGGAAATTACACAAACAAACGGGCGGAAAATTACCCAAAGTAAAAGGAAATCTCTTTTGGCAAAGAATTGCTACCAGGTTTGAATATCGACGATTACCACCAGTTCTATGAATTGATACCTAAATGTATACTGTATAGGGGGGTTTAGAGGTAGAATTGGGGAGGAAAATCACCTTGGCCGTCTGGGGGGTACCACCAAACACCTCTTCAGGTTTAAAGGTCAACGTAGCATCGTTAAAAATTAAATATTTTTAAAAATTAACATTAATATATTGTTTTTAGCTCTTTTTAATTATTTTTGTTGATCAACCCCTAACCTTTAATGGACATACCAAAACCTAAGGTCACGGGTTAAAATTCTGCGGGGTGCAACAACTTTTCATTTTGGTTAGGGCAATGCGTTCTACTATTCTACTATTCATAATTACATCCCTTAATATTGCAATGCTCATCATCATTATCATCATCAGCCTGTTTGCAAAAGGAAATTGTTTAAATATTTTGAGATATTTTGCCAATTATGGTGTTGGTAATTTAAAAATTTAAATTTTTCATCTCAAAAATACGTGGTTTTTTTTTATTTTCAATATAAACAGTTTGTTTTTAATATTTTTGTTTAAAATATCTTAAAATTTATTACTATATTATTGATATAATTAAAATGGTACTATATGTTGACGAGATGGAGGAAGGCACCTGGAGCGGCTTTTTTAAAAATACTATCGTCAGTAAACTTTATAATTCGGTAGGTAAACGAGTAATATTTGGTGGTTAATGGACTACAAACTTTTGCCTCAGAACTACTCTAGGCTCTTTTTAATATTAATCCATCTTTTTATACATTTTTGTTGTAATCAATTTACGTAACTATTTATTCGTCAAACTTATATAAAACAAGATGTAATGAAATAATAGCAATCAAAACCTTTAAATATACAAATGACAGTATTAACCCTTGTAAAATAAATAATATTAAATATATAATTAGGTTTATAACATTGTAGCATCCTGTTCATTTATGTTCATCGGTTGGTAACACAGGCAATATCTGGAACTTTTACTTAGAACATTGAGTTTTTCAGTTTGCACCAAGCCATTTCTCTTGAAGGATTTAATTTAACCGTTTCTTCGAGCATCTGGTTTTTGATGTAGTGTTCATAATCGTTGAACTATTTTGATGCTGAAGAGAAAAATTGTATAAAACTATAAAACTATTTCTAGCATGCGTCGGATGGGCATGTAAAAAGTCAATCCACCGCATTGATCCAGCGTGAAGGGATACGGCCAAAAACAAACCCTAATTGAGAAGGCGTGGAGTAGGGGAGGCCCATATGCAGCGGTGGACTAACACAGGCTGATGATGATGAGCTTTTGTTATTTAAAAAAGTATCTTATCATGTCCAGCAGTAGACTAAGACTGACGATACTGATGTTTTGTCATTATAATTTGTTAAGTTATTTTTAAAGATTAATACTAAAGTCTAAATATGCCAACTCGTATAGGTGTTGTGTTACTATTTAGTCATCTATAATTTTTTTGTTAATTGGAGCTGATTGCTGGGCTTTATGCAGGAAGCCTCTAAGCAAGATTTTAAGGTCGTTTTTATATTTGAGAGTTATGATGGCTGGTTATTAAAACCATTAAGATACTCATAATTATACTAAAGTACGAGCACAAGCAAGCATGATACACGCACAAACTTTTTAAAAAAATTATGTTATAGGGCACACTGATATAATCAACTATTACTAGTTAAAGTTGCTAGTTTATACTAGAGCAGCAACAAAATCAATTGCCTTGTACTAAATATATTTTTAAGGTTAGGTTTAGTATAAATCACTTATCAATAATTTAATGTAATGTCGCAAACTTTAAACCGTGTAATCTATTTAATACATACTTTTCATTTAATATAATTTAACTAGTTTTAACTTTGAGAGCATAGTATTTCACAATTTAAAGGTTATTTTTAATTCGCATTCCTCTTTGAAATCCAAAACTACGATTCGTAATGGGCGCAACTCATCTTGCAGCAATTATGGAATGCTCCTCTCATGTTCGGCACTTTATTTATTAAGGGTTTTTTTATTCATTTATTATTACTTTGATTTTTATGATTGTATTAAAGTACGAATAATTATCGAAATATGTTTAATTTAGTTGACAATTCTTCAAACAATATGTTAATTTAAGATGCGTAAATTTTATAATGATTTCTTATGTTAAATTATAATAAATTGCATTTAATAATGTGAGAGACACTGACATTTAAAATAAAAATTTTCAAAATAAATTATTACCGGAAAATATAACAGTATAATTGTTATAAAAAACTTAAAATTTATTTTCCAATTACAAATATTCCATTGTTGACGTTATTTGTGTACCTTTAAAGTGTTTTACATTCGTTTTAAGTTTCCTTAGATAGCTGCATCATAAGTTTTAGGATCTTTGGAGATTTGGAAAACAAAATCAGGATATCAGGTAAAGTAGGATAATTCTGTTGATTTCAATACCATGGTTTGACCATTTTGGATTTCTCAAAATCATCTCGGCCAAAAAAATATTGGCGAGGTACAGTCGGCCTGACGAACCCCATTTTTCGATTGAAAATTCTTCGACTGATGCCTATAACCTGATTAGTATTGTGATGTATCTTTACGTGTCTTTTATTTCATAACTTTCCATATACAGTTATTGTTAAGAATCAAATGTCATTAGAAGTTCAATGGTTATGTTGTCCAATCCAGGTGCTTTACCTAAAGTTAGAATTTAACTACTTCTTTAATTTTTCCCTCCTCCAGTATTTTAGGTACTTTTTCATAAAGCTTGAATTAATAAGTGATGTTGTTATTGTCGTTATTAACCACAATTACATATAGTTACGATGAAATTCTATTCTCTGAAGTAAACTTAGTTGTAATTACATTAACATGCTAGCGATCCAGTAAAATATTCGAAAACTCAAGTTGCATAACATCAGAAATGGAAACAGTAATGTACTTCGAACAGGGACTGAGAAAAGCGAAGTCTATAGCAGTGTAAATTTTGCTTAGCGATCTGTCTCCTAGAGTTTATAGGTATTGTGGAACCGGCTGGCTGGATTATGTAATGCTAATTGTAGTCTTAAATACGGAAGTCTGATTATATGAGCAAAATAGATTTTATGGACATGTTTAATTTGGATAAAATTACTAGTATTCACAAATTCAGAGAACAAATAGAAACAAAAGCCCTTTTAGACTTGGAAATTTTTTTAGAAGAAAAGGGAGAATTTTTGTTCAACTTTTTTTGAATTAAATTTTAAAACGTTTAAAATAGTACCCTATTGAGGATTTAATTAAAAAGGACCCAGGACTATCACAGGTATTTAAAAAAAAGTCAAATGTAAATGAAATATTTGGAAAAAGTACATAATATAAGAATTTTTCAATACAAAGTTGTAAAAAACCCTATGCGTATAAAACATATTGAAATATATTTACTCAAGACGAAGTTACTAGCCATTCTTTTATAAAAAAAATGTAAATTACAGATTTATATAAAATGTATTTTTAAAGTATTATTTATTTATGGTCCTTTAGATAGTCTACGTGTATTGCTTGTACTAGGGTTATATTTAATAGTTTCAATATTGCTAAGTTTCGTTGTAAAACGTAGACCCCGCCATCTGTTGCAGTACTAAAATCGTCCGATGTGATATTAAAGCTTTCCGGGAGTAGACGTAATCGAGATGTTGTATTTACTTTTTGGTCATGTAAATGTTAATGCTAAACTATTGTTTATTTTTAAATTTAAAAGAAAATATTCTAGTTTTAATGATTAATAATAATTTGATGCTCGGTTTTTAAAAACATATTATAAAAAATATATATCAATACGTATTATCAATTATTGACAACAGTTTGAACTAAGAGTCTACTTTGTTTAATTATTTACGGTTTCTATAGTATTCATAGATTAATTGCTTATTGTTTTGTTGCAACGTTTCAGACTTTTACCATTCTCCATGGTTCTATAGAGGGCTATGCCGGATTGTCTCTGAACGTGTTTCAAATATTATTATTTATTAAATTAATTGCATTTATTCTCTAGTGATAAGACACAATTATTGTGCCATTCCAGAAACAGTATGAAACTTGACAATGAATTTTAATGCTGAAACTAAATGCAAATCTGTGCTTGAAGATCCTTAATTTAACTAACTTGTAAATTTTTAAGAACATCGTTAGATAACAAACTTTTCCAGCCAGTGGTATGGGCGTGTTTAGAAACTGAGGTCGGGTTCAAACTTGGGGCTAAACAGATTTTTCATGGTTGTTTTCAGTTTGTTGAGGAATTTGGTCGATCATCTAATTGTTAGGAGACCAAGATGATCTATGCGTCGGATAGTCTTTAAAAGTGGTCCACCACCACCCCGCATTGGACCAGCGTGGAAGGATAAAGTCCAAACCCCTAATGGAGAAGACGTGCATTAGGGGAGGCCTATGTACAGTGGGCTAGCAGTGGACTCGCTGATGATGATTCAGCAAATATTTTTATTACCCGTCGCTATGCATGTTACATGCATCCATTAATTTAATTTAGCCCATTATAAAAGAAAATTCTTTTTAAATACAAATTACGTTTATAAGTCATTCTTTAATTTATACTGTTATATAAATACGAGTTTAGCAAAATATATTAGTAAACTTTACCCGTGTTTAACAGATTTAACGAATACTTATTTATTTCGCGTAAGATAATATTACTTTATTTTTAGGATATCCTTTAAACCAATAGTAATTCAAGTGACGGTAAAAATTTTAATCTTGTTCTATTTTAACCAGATTCCAATTAGTTCACCTCGTAAACTGAAGAAACAACTTTATTATTTCTCCGAGAGTTAATATCACCAAACTATAGAAGTCAGGGAAATTCCATTATAGTGTTCATAAAAATTTTTACTCCTTGCTAAGGGACTTTCAATATATCCATTATGATTCACTGTCTTGATAAATTTATATTTAACAAAGTAATATTTGACGAATTAATAATTCTATGTAAGGATGATTTATGTCACTGGGCTAGATAAATGTTTTAAAATGTAAGTCCATGTGCTTTGACATACTAAAGATTTTTTCTTTATAAGAGATGTAATTGTGTTTATACTATATATGGTCTACTACCGACCATGTCCGATTTATATTAAAACGATAGTTTATTTGGTGCTTATGCAATTAGTATTTCAGTAAATTCTACGCGTTGAGCGAGTTTTATTAAACTTCACTATAATATCGCAAAATATTATAATGACTTATGGGGTCCTACTAAAAAACATATGATTGAAATGAATTGAATTATCTTCAATATACCCTAAAACTATAACTATAACTATTTTAATTAAACAACTCCAATATGAATTATTTGCATGTTAAAAATTTATAACCTGGTAATGAATCTTTTAAATATCGCTGACGACGTAAGAGAAAAGTTAATCGCTGTGGTGTTATAAAATTAATTACGAAAGCCTAAACTTTAATGGTTCTTAAGAAGGAATTGACATTTTTGAATTGGCGTTCAGAGTTCGTTGCTTAGGAAGAAAATAACATGACATTTATGACAATATTCTTATGCTAAGTAAATACATTAATCAATTAATGTATTTACTAGCAAAACGTCTGGATACATTTATTTATTAACTATGGGAAGTTTTGGTATCCTAGGGTAAAGGTAAAATTCATGTCTTTTAAAACCTATGGAATAAAATTTTATATAATTGTATAATTGCATTTCAAGATTATTATTTAGATATTATCTCAAACCTGATATTAAAACGTTCAGTATATTTAAAGATTTTAAAAGCTTAAAGTCAACAAAAATTTTAACTATACTTTCATTTGTACTTAACACTCCAATGTTACTTTGACTAAGAACTTTTAAAATCAATAAATAATTGTAAAAATAAGTATTCTGTGATGCATTGATTAACAGCATTACATTATAAAATTAAAATATTAAGCAATCTTATTAAAACAACGGAATTGTAAACCCATTTAGTTTAAAAATTATTTTTGTTTCTTTCCTAAAAATGTAAAATTTAGACCATTAAATAAAATATTCTAATTATTCTAGTTATTTATAAATCGAGAAAAAGTTCATATTGTTTATTATTTCAAATAAAGTTATACTGTTTAAGCAAGTTATATCCATATGATATAAAAGACACTACAAAAATGCTTGCTAGTATTATTTGATTAAGACAGCAAACTGTCGTTGGTTTGTTGGTTGATTTTTTACAGCGTATATTATATTAAGCTAAATTTGAAACGGATTACTCTGAAAGTGGCACGCGGAGTAATTTAAATAAAGTAAATTTTTAACGTTATGTTTAAAAACTGACAAATTTATGTCTGAGGGAACAAAATGGTCATTATTTTTTTATAATTGAATAAACGGTAACAGCATTCGGAGTTATAAAACATAGCAGTCTTCGCAGTTACGTACAATATCTGTTATTTATATTAACCACAAAAACCTAGGTTTATTTTAAATCAGTTATGGTGAACCAGCAATCAATAATCACATTTTCGTTAGTGATCGATTGCAACACGACGTTATAAAATTGATGCGAGCTCCAGAATTAGTCAAATTATAACTGGTTCATAAAAACTTTAGTATTTGATTTTTTAAGACGTAGAGTCGTCAAAAGTAAAATATATATAATGACTTGCCTTTTTAAATTGCTGGGCATGCAAGTTGATTAATGAAATAGAATACAGGAGCAGTGAATGTTATGGCTGCTTTGGAATATTATCCGTCGGACTGTGAGGAAACAAACGACACAAACGTTGAGAAATCATCCGTAGAACCGAGGTTTTATGTGCCCATCTGAAGCAACTATCATCTTGATTTACAGGAAATCAGGTACGTGAGCTTCTAATTTCGTTCAAAATTTTTTAATTTTTAGCAAGATTTTGAACCCACGACCACGGGTGTCTAAAGCGTTAACCGACTTTACTAAGGAGGTAGTTGGGTTACAGATGGTTTAGACATACTATCCTGGCACAGATATCATCTTACCTTATACTTAAGTAGTTAATACAATGATATATATAATCATATAAATTTATTAGATAGGGCCCAAGAAAACAAACAAGAAGCTATTAAATATTTATGAGTGGTAATGTCCTTGATTTGATTGAAATAATTCAGATTCATAGAAACTGTTTGGATTCAGAAAAGCGTTATGCGGCATCTAGTTGATTTCTTATGTGGAACTGCGTTTTCTTTTTAGATATAATTCTACAATAATTCTTATTTATTTTATTAAAGAGTCAAATAGAGTCAAATAAATTACTAAAAATCTTTTAGTAATTTTGTAGAGTGACTCTGCCTTTCTCTAGGAGTATTGCGTGTTTCAGAACTTAGTATTAACATATAACAAAATACATAATATAAAAAACAATAGCAGTTAGTACAAATATTACTTAGACCTTTATGTAATATACCTTGTAGTCGTAAACTGTTTCTTAAATAAACTTGAAAATATCCATTTCATTAGCATAGTAAAAAATGCTACGATGTGCGACGAGACAATGTTTGACATCTCGGTCACAAATAATCAATAATAACGTTATTTGTACGACACCAATTTGATGCCATCAAGTCCAATATAAAAAAATGGTTAAAGGCAACCAATTAAAAGTTGAAAAAAAAAGGAAATGTTTACTTACTTACTTAAAACTAATATTTATCAGTATATATGTAAACTTGATTTGTTACTAACGTTTTTTTAATTGCAATTTCGTACTATGATTACGTTTCGTGCACGTTAATGAACGAAGTTTCAAGCGCTGCTTACTGTGTTCGGCCAAAAGTTGATGTTTGATACTTGACGTACGGTCTATATACAAACCTATCGGCTATAAATCCGTGTATAACATTGCAAGTCTACATTATTTTGTTCCTCTTCACTGTACGATATTTATACAATAAATAATAAACATTGGTTCCAAACCATTATCCAAATATCAAACCATTTAAATACTGCACCCTACGATCCGATGTACATACCTACAATATATTTAAAGAGTAAGTAGTTTTAAGCCTTAACAGGTTTAAAGCTTAAAACCATCAATTATACCTACTTGATTATTACATAACTTATTTGATTTTCATGTAATAATAAAAGACAAATAATATTATAAATGTATTTTTAACCTGTATTCTATGAGTAATTATTATACCACCTCGTCTTGAGGCTTGAGTAACCAACGATTGTAAGATTGACTTCTCTATATTTATTAAATAAGAACGGCAAACTATGGTTAGGAAATAACTGATTATTGTTTAAATCATATTAAAAAAGAAGCTTCCCATAATAACAAAACAATTACAAGTAGCATCGTGGCTCAGGATTTTATGAAGTAATAATAACAGGATTTTATTAAGTATAAGGACCTTGAAATAACGATTTTTTTTAAGTTTTTTTTTATGAGTAGACTTATATAATAATGTTATTCTTTATGTGTGTGTTTTATTTTAATCTCCCTTAATTTAAAACCGGTCTAAATGACAACTTGTTTTTCGATCATTCATATTTTATACATATAAAGTTTAAAAAACCAACGATTCTTTAGGCCTTCTGTAACATACGCGTGTCTTTTAAACAATAGCTATATATGCTGGAAACAGCTGTTGCTTAATATAATATTTTTATAACTTAGTTCAAAATAAATTCAATTAAAACCACATGTGACCTTAGGATAAGAAGAACAAACGCTTTTGCTTAGAGCGACTAGCCTTCTGTCTGAGACCTTCCAAACCCAAAGGGTAAACTCAGAAAAATTAGAATTCGATGGGTGGGTTACTTGTTTGTAAAGTTAAAGGTACTGACGACCACTGCCGACGATGATTTTGACAAATAACATAATATTTACAAGCCCGTACTTCGCATGGATTATCTAATTTAGTATAAAAATATTATACAGAGACAGCAAATATACTATAACGAACCGAGGAGGGGTTTCGGATGAAATCAACTCTACTATAATTTATATTTTTTCATTATCCAGTATTTTTTTTAAATCGTCTTTTATATACATAAATTATGTTAATCTGTTACCAATTAAAAGCTTGGTGTATAATAAAGCTATAAATGCAAAACACAATGTCATCTAGTCCTAAACTAAGAAAAATTTGCACCTTTCAGGTCTACAAAGTAGTGTAATTGTTGGTTGGACTTTCATTTATTCTGCATGCCCCTTAAAATGTATCTATTATATTCTGCTAGAATAATTTATTTACTGATCTAGATATTTAATCTTTCTATACAATTGCCTTATATATTTACGCACATCGCGACGTTATTAAACAGGTACACAGTCATAATATTTCTGGACAAATAATACATCGTCATCTACTCCCAAACCACTACGCCAAACGGGTCATCAGATATTACATATTTAAATTTAACGATTCCGACAGTATTTATCACCTTATGTGGTTTTTTATAAAGTAAGTTCACATAAGGGTTTTTCAAAAGAAAAACCCAGAGCACGTTTTTAATTCAAAAATTCACGTTAGAGGGATTTATTCGCATTTGCCATTCTTCTGTAATCTTTATTGAATAAACGTAGTCTCTTTCGTGTATTTTTAGTCCTCGGATGCTTTAAAACGGGCAGACTAAGTTGGTATATGTCTATATCTCAATGAGATATCAATATACAATATCTTTATATTTATTTCTTTAACAATGTTTTCTGGGATTACCTTGCTAAAACGTGTAAAAATTAAAGAGTTGAGAGGTTTACTCATATTTTCACTTCTCGTCCTAATCGTTGGAACAATAAATGATTATTTGTTTCTAGTATGCATTCAATGTCATTTTAATATTTTTATTTGCATACGTAAAATTTTCGAATATTTATTAGAAAAAAGGTTAGTATTACAAATTTTGTAAAAAAACTTCTTTAGTTACAATTTGGAGCTCAAGTTATAGATTATGTAAGTAACATAATTTTGAACGTCGAATATCGAATTTATATTTACCGCGTTTCACCACAGTGACCGTCACCGTTTCACGCCATAAAACAATATGCTGTGGAAGTATCTTCAGCAGGCCGTCTACATTTCAATAAATTGTCTAATATATTTACTGCATATGCTCCAAAGCTAAGTTTATTCTCTAGCTCCTGAGTTCTCTAGCCTTTACAATTTAAAATCGATTTTTATCGCAAGGAGCACTATCAATTAAACAATATCTTCTCTATCTGAAACCGCACTACAATTATCGTTGGATAAATTTACCTACGCAGTTATAAGTTTTTTAATATTGTATTTCATTGGTTTAAAAGAATATTATAAACACCGAACCAATGCGCTATTTAAGGCTGTATTTTAATGCGTAGGGTGAACCTTAATTCATATGAAAAATGAGCCAGTATTGAAATGATAAAATGTTCAATAACCTCTTTATCCAGTCAAAACTGTGAAAGTTAAAAGCTATTTTGATTCAGATCGTAGAGGGACACCTTTTAAATAATTGATTCTTTAAATGTATTTTGTTTACTTAAGTTTAAATTTCACATCTTACTGCACATAATAAAAAAAAGTGGAAGGCCAAGTTCTGTTATTCACTATTTGCAGCTTGTTAATGTTGGCTATTAAGCCATTAAATATCCGGTGAATTACATCATATCATCTCTTCTGCTATAAATACTATACCTTAAATTATCATCAGCCTGTTAGTCCACTGCTGGACATAGGCCTCCCCTCATGCACGCCTTCTTCATTAGGAGATTTTTGGACCACATCCACTACGCTGGTCCAATGCGGGTTGGTGGGTGGATCGATATTTTACGTGCCCATCCGATGCATGGATCATCCTACATTTCAGACAATTGGGTGATCGCCCAAATTGCCCTAACCAACTATGAAACAACATTGAGAATCTCTTAGGTCCTCACAGGATTCGCACTACGAACTCCGGTTTCTAAAGCGAACGCCCTTGGCTACGGAGGCAAGTTGGTACATTATATATAATAGCCATAGTATTAATATTATTTGAGTATTTTTATTAATAGATTGATTTTCTACTGAAAATGTACAAAAGTTGCTTTCCGATATATTTTGAACAGTACCTAATTAATTGTAGTATTAAGTTATCAAATTTTGTATCTTACAAACTCTTTGTTTAATTGAATTTCCTTTTATTATTCTGTAAATTAGCATTGGGCCGACTATTATTGAACCTATACCTAAGCGATCCAAATTATCCCAATTTTCCTTTATCAGGGCAATCGGGATAATTCTCGAACGCTTTCCGTATCGCACTTATCAAGTTATCCCTACTACTTACACCGATCTCACACGAGTTCAGCCGTTTGTAGAATATACTCACAGTGCAATGCCTCACGATAGTCTTAATTGTTTAACTATTATTGTAATGTTGAATTTATACTAAATTACAACGCAATATACTTTGTTTGCATTAATTTTTGAAGTTATAACTTTTTACGTTATGAAAAAAAGAGAGTGAAATTTAAGATGCGTGACACAAAATTAACGTTTATAATGAAAACGGTGAAAATGTAATAAGGTCAATTACATAGTGATAAGGTTGATTTTGTGTAGTGATAATGGAGGCTCTATGATTAGGGATTAAGGTTCGTTTTGGTATATATATTATATATATATATTATTATTAATAATATATTTTATATTATTTAAATTTATATTAAATATATATATTAAATATATTATTATATAAATATATTAATATTTGTAATGATGTTTATTCAACTTGATATAATGGTAATATTTTTATTCATTTAATATATCAACATTGTGATTTATCTATGTATTACGTTTAGATAAGCGCCATCTACTCACACATAATCAAAGCTTCTGATTTATAGTACCGCTGTACAAGTAAGCTCAACATCTCTTAGGAATTCTACATTTGTAAGCAACAGATGCGGCTACCAGTTATATGATATATCAAAGTACGTCTTGTGAATCCATAAATTCTTAATCGAATTATTTATGATTAGTTCTTGTAAATCTATCATCTTTAATTATCTTAATTATTTTTGATTGATATTACTTACTATTTGTGAATATTAGTGAAAAAATTGCTATATCTTTTCAAGTGCTCCAATATAATTGAGGTTAACTATCCGTATGTATTATTTATTGATATAAATTAAAATACTTTTATTTAATATAATTAACACTAAATATTATTAAATTATTATTGTTAAATACTTATTATTGGTTATTTAATATTGACAAAATAAAGAAATAAATTTAATAAAACATTTAATAAAAAGTTTGTGATAAAAATTAAAATTGAACATCAAATTTAATATTAATTTTAATATTTGTTATTAAATTGAATAAATAAAAATATTTATAAAAATAACTAAATAAATTTAATAAAAACTTTTTGATAAAAATGATAACTGATGATAACTGACGATTCAGACATTACGGGAAGATACTAGAAGTGGACATCATTTAATTAAAATACAATTCGAATAATAAGACAATTTATGTTAGACTTAATGTAAAGAAAATGAATATTTATTTATTTAATTTTCAAATTTAAACTGAACTTTTTGATTATCCTTTTCCAATCCTTCTATTATTTTATTGTAATTAATTATTTGCATGCAATTAAAAACTATTTTTAATGATTCCAAAGAAGTATAACTTCTCACGCGTACATAAGTACACGCACCCATTTTTTTTTTTTTTAAAGCTACTAATTATGCATTTTTATTCTTCATAACACTTATATTATGAAGAATAAAAATTGGTTTTGAATTAGCTACGAAACTACTGAACTGAATTGGTAAGCTTTATTGTCCTTAAGTAAAATAGGCTACTTATGACACTAGGAAAATCTATACTAATAATCTAATAATGACACAGGTAAAGCCGTGGACTAACCGCTAGTATGAATATAAACTAAAACAATTGATGTGTCGTAATAACAACCACATACGAGCGGTTATGTTAATTATTTCACCCTGACAGCTACGAAGAGACCGCGAAATACAACATCATTATTATCTAACTTCGTCTATATTAATATTTTATATTAATTATTGACATCACACAATTTCATTTCTGAATAGCGTTGTTTTATTATGCGTATTTTCATTATTTTTTCGGATAACGCAACTTTGTTAGCACAAAATATTTTTCTGAATTTTATATTACATCAAGTACTAAAAATATTTATTTGAGTAGTTGTGGTAAGTTAGCAAGAAAACAGATTTCAAAACGCGTATATTCGGTATTCGCCCAAAACCAAAAAAAAATGTAAAAAATGCTTTTTAAAAATGTAGTATTACAAAAAAGAAAAAAATTACCATTTTTTTTTTCTCCGTTAACTAGTCTAATTTATTAATTGTGTTGATAATCAGCTTTGAAGTATTTAAGTCATTTTACAACATGTCATTAAAATGAAGCAAATTATGTTTTAAAATATACACAGTTGTTGTTGATCAGAACGTTAGTAAGGCTGTCAGAAAATTGTAAGTGACTGCTTTTATAAAAAGTATAATTTATTTTTCGCTCCATGCAATTTCACTTTTAAATTTTAGCTGCCTTATGTTATTTTAATCATGACTCTTTATTTTGTACTGACATAATAGTTTTATTATATTAGTACATAATATTCTTATTATTTATAATTTGTTATACGTATTTTCTCATTTTTTTGGATGATCTGATCGATCCAATCATGGTTGGTTAGTTAGGTTAGGTTAGTAACATGTACCATGAGGTGGCGCTGAAAAATCCGAGGCCCTTTACTTACGGGCCTCGAAGCGCTACCTGCGGACGCCCACATAGTCGTTTGCGGCGTCCGCGTCGACGTCAAGCCGACAATGAAATATCTCGGCCTAGTCCTAGACCGCCGATGGAAGTTTTGCGCCCATTTTGAGCGCCTCGCGCCTAGAGCGCGAGCAGCGGCAGCTCCGGCACCTGCTCCCCAAACCGAGGACCAGCAGCTCCTGTCGCCATCGGCGGCGTCCATCTCCGGCGAGGGGCGGCGTGCCTGTTTGGCTCCTTGCCCTGGGACCCTAGATGCGAAACTCGCGTCCTCTTCTGGCGCGAGGAGGCGAGGTCTCGGGCTTTAAAAATAAGGGCAGAGACGATGCGCTCCCTTGCAATACAGGAGTGGAGCTGCGGCTGGGCACCCCAGGCGGCCGTCAAACAATAAACCATACGCCCCGTTCTTAGGTGGTGGCTAGAAAGAGGACGGCTCCTAACATTCCGCGCGACGCAGGTTCTCTCGGGACACGTGTTTCGGAGGTACCTGTGCCGCCGTGCTGTTTGTCCTGGCACGGCGCCTGGGACGTTCGGTGTCAACCACCGAGAGAGAGCCGAGAGGCCATGTCGTGCCAGGGTCGTGAAGACTGTCATCAGCGCCCGCAGCCCCAGCTACAGCAGAAAGGAACAACCGTTGGTTTTTAGTGGGTATACCGGCCGCTCCATCTTGGTCCGTGAGCCCACATATCCCCGCTGCCCTCACTTTGGCGGAAATCCGTCAAGCTGGATTTTCCAACGGCAAAAAAAAAAAAAGGTTAGTAACATGTAGTTCTATTTTGTATAGGTAAAATTTCTCGTTCTACAATTTTGCTTCAATTTACATGTGATAAAATATTTTTATGCATATGTTTTGTTTATTATGCCGTAACATTATTAATTATAATAAAAATTGCATCCGTAGCCTAATGGTATGGGCATGTGCTTAAGAAACCGAAGGTCGTGGGTTATTACTGTTTATCGTTGTTTTCTGTTTGGTTGGGACAATTGGGCCGATCACCTGATTGTCTGAAAAGTGAGATAATCTTTGGGTCAGATGGGCATGTAATAAATCGGTCCACGTACCAACCCGGATTGGCCTAGCGCGGTGGGGTACGGTCCAAAAAGCCCCCTAATGGAGATGGCGTGCTAATACGTCCAACCGTGGACTAACACAGGCTGATGATGATGATGATGATGAATAAAAATATATTAAATCGTTTTTTGCAACACAAGTGGATTTCAAACCATAATATATAAAAGAATTTTACTTTCACAAAACATTACTTTTACACGTTTTGCCAAAGCAATAAAGACATCGTCGTATGTTATTTTTATTACCACTTTTTCTAATCTTTTCTTTTCATCTCTTTTAGCGATCCATGGAAATATACATAGATGGGAGAATATCATAAGTTACTTTTTTGGTGGCCATTATTACGGTAAGGTATTTTATTATGGCGTAATTTTTTTCATCGTTTTCAATTTATTTTTATTGCCGTTTCCAGCTTTTTGAGTTATTATAACTTTTTAGAGATCTTATAACTTTTGCATTGGAATAATTCACTTATATGTGCGTAACCATATTAATTAAAACCATTAAAATGTCTATATATACGACATAAGTAGAATTTAATGATAACAAATGTTGCGGGATTTATAGTCGTCATAAAAATTCTTAGACATTAACTTTTTAACTTTTTTATTGTTCTTATGTTTATTTCGAGAGGAGGTGCTATATTCTCCTTACCAAGCAGGAAACAACGATAAAAACGCTGTTTTCATGCAGAATTAGAACTAATGATCACCGGTATGTAAAGCAAAGGCAAGTACCAATAAGCCACGATGGCGGACCAAATTATAATGTATTTAATTTAATGCTATACTAGATGTTGCCCGCAAATTCTTATAAAAAGTAGCCTTACGTATTCGAAATATCCTGACCTATCTTCCTGTAAAAGTCCCGTCAAAATCAGACCTTCTATTTAAGAGATTACCTGGAATAAACAGACAGACAACAATTTAAAAAATGTCATTTTGTTATATGTACCGGTTATATATCCCAACGATACCAATTTTTTGCTTTTTAAATTTTACAAACACTTTAATTTTATTTACCTGTATAGATATAATTCACTATATGAAACAGATTCTTACAAATAATAGCACCGCTTAGTAAAGATGTTTATTACATAAATATAAATTCATTACTTAATTTATTAAAGATGCTTTTAGTATTCGATGTATTATATTATTGTTGGATTGTTATGAGGTCTAAATTTCTATATAATTCACAGCAAACGAAGTTTGTGTTGGAATCTATTTATACAGGAAGAGATACAGAAAAAAATTCCTTAATTTATATAACTTAAATAAAATATTTACATAAATTTAAAATTATAGTTAATTTATATAACTTGTGAATTTAGTAAGATGTGAAAATAGAGTATAATTTGATAAAAGTTAGTTAGTAGTTACAGCAGAAGTCTTCTTTTTTATGGATCTCGTGCACTGTGGAATAAACCTATTAGAACATACCGGATGTAGGGGGCCCCGTTGCCACAGGCGCGTCTCCCCACCGAGTGACTTAACTGCACCAAGGGCCCCCTGATGGGGAGCCTCGGCTTGGGCCGTCACTTTCTGGTACCCGTTAGCATGCTGAATCAAGGGCTACTCAGGTGGGCCGACGCCTCGGCTCGATTCAGACGCTTTACAAGGATAATTTAAAAGCTAGAAGAGCTCTATCTAAACTTTACTACCACTTCTAAAAGCGTTGGCGCTGGGAGAAGAAGTGGCGCAAGAAACTCCAGTGTCATAAAGCAAAGGGTGTGTAAGTTCGACCTCACCGGTGGGGCCGATGTTATGAATGTGTGTGTTTGTCCTTTACACACTCTTAGTGTAGGGTGTGTCTGGCTACTGCTAGGGTGTCGCAACGTTAATTAAGTTCTTGTATTTCACAAGTAAGGAAAACCTAGCCATAGCATCGCCGGTGGCAGCGGCGAATGCATCTGCTGCTTAATTGAATTCGTCTAGATCAAAGAGATCTAGCGATTTTAAAAATAACGCGCAATTATTGCCACTGCTATCATTGCTATGGCATGCTGGCTTTTTGAGGCGGTGGCGGGCCGCTGTGCGCTCGGAGTCGGCTCCTGGCTGTTGCCACGTGGGGCGGAATTGCCAAGCGTTGGAAGGACGGAGAGGTGAGAATGCGGTGTTATTGGATGGGTTAAGTGGTCGCCTGGAATTGGCTTCCCTTGGGATTGTAGGGACTGTGCGTTTTGGCGCCTTAGAGCAGCCGAGGTAGTTAGCCGTGTGGCCGGGATTGCGGCAGTTTACGCACAAAGAAGGTTTGTAAGTGGCGAGGACTTCTTTGTCCTTGGATCTGGGACAGGAGGCGGTGCCGTGATTCCCGAGGCATATGACGCAACAGGGGACGGCGAAACATTTCCGCGCAGCGTGACCGAATAACTGGCAGTTATGAACTGCCCTGGGAGACCGTGCGGAATGCGGCCGCTCAAAAGAGATGCACAATCCCACACAGTTAATCTACGTCGTAAATGCGCTTGCCTTCCTTGGAGCGCTCTAGCGTAACCAGCACCATACCATAAGGGCGTTTGGTGCATGGGTGGTACATGCGTTGTACTGAAAGGGCGGGAATATTTAATTCTTTGATAGCCGAAGCTATCTCGGAGCAAGGGATTTCCTTAGGCAGTTCTTTGACCACTGTCCTAAGTACGCGCTCGTTCGGGAGCGCGAATGTGTGGTATTGGTGTTCTTTTTCCCAAAGAAAAGTAGTCGCCTTCCGAAACTCGTCGGGTGTGGCTAACTGTAATTTGAACCCCTGATTGCTATTAGAGGCCTCTAATTTGATGTTTTTGGATAGGGCCGAGCGAATCTCGCCCCACGTCTCCTTTTCGTGGAGGTAAATTGGTGGTGGGCGTTTCCCTATGGGGAGCCACTCCCGGAAATGCTGGGGCGGCTGGACGGCGGGATGGATGGAAGGGCCATCCATCCCGCCGATCATAGGCGGTTTTGCTGACTGTGAAGTTGTCGGTTTGGCGGGCTGCTGTGGGCAGGTGTTGGGAGCGTCGGGCTTTGCAGCCCTGACAGGAGGACGGGTGCGGGTAAGAGGTGCGGACCTTGCGCTTCCTCTTTGATTTGACGGTTTTGAAGCCCGTCGTCAGAGGGCGGATTGGTTAACGCCTCGACGTCCATATCCGATTCCGTACGGATGCTAATGTCGACATAGTTGTCGTTATCGGCCTTGGTATTGAGACCAAAGCGACTACTGAGCTCCCGGTCGACCACCGTACACGTTAGGTCGCGCCTAGTTTGGATGAGCCATGGTTTGCGTTACCCAACGCAAACTGTGATTCCAGGCGATTGCCGGGCGTAGAAATCCTACCCGCCCTGTCGGGTTCGGCAGAGAGGTGTGTCGTGGCTGGTCCTGCAAAAGAAAAAAAATATGAAAACGTTCAAGTGGCCTAGTGTAGTTGTAAAAACAACTAGTTCGACCGAGAATCAAGATAGTTGACCCTAAGAAACAAGATGTACGCTTTAACAAGCGGCTAGCAACACAATTGTGTTAGGCAAACGAGTTCCAAAACACAGCTGTGCACAAGCCAACCGCATCAGGTAGCGCAATAAATCGCAACCGCGCAGACTTCAGCGGTGCAACAAAAGGCTTTATGAGCGCAGGTGTGCTCATAAAACGCAGATGGTGCAGCGTGACGACTTCACGGAAACGGACAATTGAGACTGCGTGGCGAGCTCAGGAGACTGCGGCAAACACGTGCGGACGGGACCGCTGCAGGTGACGCACTCGTTTGACAGCAGAAGTCAAACATCAATTTAATTCATTGCATTGTAGCATGAATATTTAGCCGCGTGGCTGCGGCATAGAATTTACCGACAGGAAATGGGGAGCCATTTCCTGTCGCGGGTGTCTAAAGAGGTGACCAACAGATATCGGGATAACCACCTCCACCTTCAGATCCCATAGTGCCGAAACGGGTAAATATGGCAAAAACCCTCATGAAGAGTGACAATAACGTGCATCTCCTAGTCCCCGGCAGTCCCACTATTCCTGGCTACAGTAGCGGCCATGGTAACGGTGCGGCAGGTAGTGTTAAGAAACCCTTGGTAGGACTCGGCTACCATCAAAGACGACTGGAAACTGACAACATTCAACGCAAGGACAAGAAGGACCGACGGGGGGAGGACACGATTATCCAGTGGTAAAAC
This sequence comes from Lamproptera curius, assembly GCA_029286875.1. Lineage (NCBI taxonomy): Eukaryota > Metazoa > Arthropoda > Insecta > Lepidoptera > Papilionidae > Lamproptera > Lamproptera curius. The sequence goes on from JAGSMT010000300.1 coordinate 72,593, forward strand.
AGGTTGCCGGACTTCATAACATATAAAATATAATATAGAGTTATATTATAAAAATAAATGACTGACAATAACTTACTGTAATTATTTTTACTTTTTGTTGCTACTTTTTCAAATATATGTATCACAAAAATATAATGAGTTACCTACGTCAACTAAATAGGTTTTTTTTGGACTGCACTGGACTGGACTCTTGAACTTTGTGGGACTAAACCCTTTAAACAAAACCACGAGGATGATGAATCGAAAGCTGCCCAGGTGGGCCGAGGGCTCAGCTCGATTTAGACGCTTTCTTAAGGATATATTTCATAGCTTATCTAATAATAAACAGGAAAAATGTCCTGATATTTAATATCAGGAAATTAATATGATAGTATTTCTAAAAATAGCGTCGGGATAAAATTCTGGGGTCAAATGTCGTATCTTTATCTAATTTTTCTTGATATGAATATAAAGCGTTAACCAACTTACGCAACTGTCTGAGCAAAAGTCTGAGCACGACTACTTAACACTTAAAAATTGACCCAATAAATAATTCTGCTGAATCTACCAAGCTTACCTAGGGTACAAATGTATAAAAAATCACGTATATATAAAATCTATATATAAATACATAATTAATTCAGTCAAAGTATACAGGTCAATTAAAGTATAATATATTCGACTCTTTAGATTTCTATCTACTAAAAAACCTTGAATAAATCATCACAATTTTCTTTAGGAACAATGATAAATTTTCTGTAACATTTCCAATGTTGAACTGGCTTTTATGAAATATGTACCTATTAAACACATACTGTAAACTAGAACATAGTTAAGTTATACTTTATACGCTGTATAGACTGCTAGAATATTAAACATAGTTAAAAGCTAAATAGTAATCTAAGTATTTTCTTCGAATATATGTTAAGACGATTTTTAACGTTAACCGGATGTTAAGCTGTAAGCATTATAAAAAAGAAATATAGTCAAAGACAACAAAAAACCTACTAGATGCTTTTGCCGTAACTTGTTAAGTCTTATTTTCTTTCAACAAAAACGAAGTACGCAATACTGCTGTTTGCGGAACAATAAAAGAACCTAGCTAGACGGTTACCTATAAACTATATATTTACTATGTGAGCATGATGTATAAGAAAAACGAAGCGAAGAATAAAGAAAATAACCTGTTTATTTTTTGTGTAGATATTCTTAAAAATAAAGGCTACTGGCACCCAATGTATGCAGTAAAAGATAAAATATTTTGTATAAATCTAACATGTCACGTTATCATGCCGTGTAATGCTATTAGTAAAACCGTATTATTTATTAAAACTTTTGAAAACAACAGCATTATTAGCAGAGCGTAGAATGATTGTTATTTTTCGGTGACTGGAATTCTGTCCAGTCACCGAAAAATAACAATCATTCTAAACATTAACTAACAATCGTTACAATCATGTAATATTGAATTATTGAAAGTAAATTTCAGATGTCTTTTATCTTTGAATACGTTGTGATTAAAAAAATCCGTACATTATACATATTACAGTTATATTAATAAAAAGCTTTAAATTGCATCTTTTGGGTAAGCAGTCAAAAAATGTCTTGCACAAACTAACACGGCATTTTAATATAAATCTTTAAATAGTTCAATACATAATATACTTTAAGGTCCGGATATGGTAGGGTAAAGGGAGATATATTGGTGATATAAGTAATTTGGTGATAGTTTTAAAACACTTTTGTAGCACGCGTTAGCGAATTGCTTTGTTCGCCTAAACGCTGAGACAAATTACCGGAGCGAGTGAAAAGGTTTTATACCGTTTACACTTGAGCAATTCGCTAACGCGGTCATACAAAGTGTTTTAAAAATATTAGTTATATCAAGCTAAGATAATGAAATCGACGTATTCATATTATATTATGTGATGTTGTTATATTTATAATAAAAGCAATGTTATCTAAAATTCCGCATCTATAAAACCGATATTTTTTATTACGTACACATTTCTTAAAATAGAACATCACGCTTGGAACAGCTCCAAAAACGGTAGTCCGTTTACAATTATAAGCAATAACTAAGTACATTGTATGCAACATACCAATACTAAGAAAATATTATTGAAAATATGTAGGATGTTTTAGGAACAAAAGCTGACGAGCTGGAAAGGGGCTTATTTTTTTCAACATTTAATAAACAAATAAAAAAACAGTTTTCAACGTAGAAATTCTTAATACATCGCTAGGTTTTTACGGATGACGTGGCTTTAACATAGAACAACGATACAATAATAGTTATAGTGTTTTGTGAAAATAATACCTTCCGTTATATCATAAGATACTTACAAAGTTGAGCTGGTTGATATTAATTCTATTCTATGTTATTAGTTAATTATAAAAAAGCTTAACTGCAAACAGTTTTCCATACGTTTTGCAAGTAAATTTACCCCTGTAGAATATGTGGTATAATTAATATTTTCATACGAAAACAAACGCAGTAATCATGACAAAAAGTGTTAGGTAAGCGTTTGTAAACACTTAGATATTATATTTTACTCATCACTCCTTAAGAAAGTTATATTAATAAAACGAAATGGGAATCTTATAAACGGCAACATTTGCCAATATCTTTTCTAAGCGAAAAATCAAGTAAGAAGTGCCAATTTTACTTAGCACAATTCTTTTGCTAGAATCACTGAGTATTGAACGCTTTATTGCATTGGAGCTTTTTCCTTTAGCTATAAAAGCACTAAACTTATTAACACTAAAAAGAAAAGTGGAAACTATAAAAAATCCGTTTTGATGAAATATAAACTGAAATATATGAATGTTATGCTAAATTCATAACCGCATTTACAATTTTAAAACATTTAATAATACTGCTAAGAACTACTGCCTCGTCCATCATATTTACCCAATGTTGCACTATCTAATTTGTATTTATTCCGATCGCTGCAAGACTTTAAAGCTATTGCATAGCTTTTATTGCGCGCTTTGAGTGCAGCGGCCAAATCAAGAAATTCCCTAACGATAAAAAAACTTCCTTCAGCTCACCCTTAATTCAGAATACGATGACACCCGAGCAATAATTAAATGAGTGACATTTCCATACCCAATAATATGAAACTTAATTGTTCAGTGTTAAAGGTGGTAGGTCCCTTTGTAATCGGAGGCCGTCCGGGGCGGTACCACCGCAGGGCATATTTCTGCCACAAAGCACTAGTGCACAGTAGTGTTTTCTACTGTGTTCCGGTTTGACGGGCACTATATCCTGTGTATTTACTGAGTAAACTATGGGCGTCGGTGATCACTTTCGTATGGAATAAAAAAGTGAAAATGGATAATGTCGGTGTATAATATAGAGATGAATGGTTACAGAAGCTATTTGATAAAGCATGTTAAATATGAATTTTTCCGAAAATATTAATAATTATAGTTGCATATGATGAAAAATGCTCTGCAATAGCTTTACCGCGACAGTCCCCGAATGTCATACGTTTTTTTATAGCCAAACATTTACTAATTTGGTTGATATCAAAAACGCTATCTCTACGTATATTGACGAAAAACAATTATTTTTAATCATTCAGGCATTAAAAGTTTACTTATTGGACGGCAAGAGGACATGATGAAGAATATAATCTTGATTAATAATAACAACTTATTAAAATGTATATTTGTACTTAACGTAAAAAAAACGATACTATTTTTCGGTCCCCCTAAAACAGGCTATATCTTCAATAATATAACCTACAATTCTAGCAATATTTTTTTCCGCTTTACAGTTTTAATTCAGCCAGTAGGTAAACCAGAGTTTTAAATTTTGTACGACTTGGAAATAGAGTGAAAAAATTAAGATTAGGCAACGTATTAGTAATTATTATTAAAAAATGAATCCCCATTCTACGTAATTCAACATCAATTGTATTTTAAACCCTTTGTAGTAAAAATCTCTTATTTTTATTAAAGATGACAATATTAAAAAAGAGCAGATACTCTTTTACAGAAGCCTATGATGAGTCTTCAACAATGCTGCAAATAAATCAACTGTGGAAAACGATGTCGTAAATGGAATACTCTTCTGTTGTTTTGTTTCCAAATGTGAAAGATTTGACAAAAAATGGTCTCATTCTTTGTTATCATTGAAGTCGTCATCACAGCAACCATATATTTAACACATATGGGAAGGACTAATAGTGCTTTTAAATAATAAGTTCTGAGTTTTTTTTCTGATTTTTTGTTAGAACCTAAAAACTGAAATTAACTTATTGGTTTTGACTGCGAAGTTTTTTTCATCTGATGGTATAATTTTGCGGTTTCTTCAATTGATGGAAAAATATACCAATGTCCACATATTGTTTGTCGTCAATTTTTTATTATAAACTCTTATATAAAAGAAGTGAGTTACTTAAGTTATTAACAGGATTCGTAAGGTACAAAATAAGCAGAACCTATTAAATAATATACCTTGGAATTGCTGCAGTGAAATTTAAACATAAGAAAGATTTAATGTACATCTTAAAATATGTATACTTTTAAAGAGTTTAAAAAAATACGTATTTTAAAATTTACACTGACAAATTTTATTCATGAGAAAATGTTTGTACAAAAATTATGCCAGAAAAAATTATGTTTTGTTAGTAAGTTCAAATAGTTGTGGAGAAAGTTTTGTGTGCTAATTAAACAAAGTATAATAAAGTGTAAAATTTTACTTTTATTTAAATGATTACACGAATTGAATTATTCGCTGAAAAATGAGGTTAGTCTCTTATACCAGTTCATATTAGATCAGACTTCGGTTGGAAGACTAATTGACACTCAATTAGATAATGTAACAATTACTTTAGGAAGAAAAATATTTGACTTAGACTTACGGTGCCTGCTCGTCTCGTTGATTAAATACATTGAAAAAAAATTACAGAAGGATTCAGCTGGGCTGGGCGGCTTTTCATAAGCTTCGTCGAGTTTTCTCGTCACCCATCCCACATTGCCTCAAATCGAAAGTCTTCGATTATTCTATTAGAAATGCAACATCCATTACGCTGGTGTTAGCATTTATCTTTAAATCATGTATTTATTGCATCTCATCTGTGTTAGACCACTGCTGGCCATAGGCCTTTTCTAATGTTCGCCTTCTCCATTAGAGGGTTTTGCGACCGCAGCCCACCACGCTGGTCCAATGGTTGGTTAGTGGACCAACTTTTTGCCATGACATATTTCACAAGCCCATCCAACGCATAGATCATTCTATTTTTCAGTCAATTGGTTGAACGGCCACAAATGTCCTAACCAACCAGAAAACAACGATAGCACAAAGACATTTTCCCTGCGGGATTCAAACCTACAACCTCTGGTATATAAAGCAAGGGAAAATACTGCGAGGCCACGGGGGCGGTCATATGTATTTATTTACTAAAGAAAATGTATTTAAGTCAGCCCATGTATTTATCAGTCATCTGGTTACAACCTTTGCTTGGTTGACTGGATGATGTGACGTCATGACTTGTTGATTTGACATAAAAATATAAGTCACTTACGAATTATTTAGTTAATGAAAACACCTCAAGACCTGCATTATAAAATTTATTACTGTAACATAATAAATATCTTACAAGCTTCATTTTAAGTAGTTTAGCAAAGAGGTAGAAGATTTAATGCGGTTTGCGTAGCTACGAACGTTCTAAACTGTTTGATTTTCAGTTAGTCATATTTATACAATTTTTTTTGAGACACATTTGTAAAATAAGCATGGGCACTAGAAACTACTCTTATGAATTATATATATATATATTATTGATATACTTTGTATGTTCTTTGCCTTTAAATGTCATAGTCCGTAAAACGTTCATCTTTCTTGTGTCTAGCAGATTAATATTAATAATATTTGATTAAAAATTTTGTACGACATTGGTGTTAGTCGTTCTTTAAAGGTTACATCGTAATTCGAACATTGAACGCAAAAAGTTGTGTTTTTTTATTTTGTAATCTTTGAATGGGGTCAGTCAACATGATGTTCAAATTCACTACGCTCTGTTTGCTAGCCTTAGCGCAATCTTTTTTAACAATAACATTCGTTTTAAATCCGTTGCATAAATTTTAATAAATGAAGCCGTCATACGCTACCTTTATTAAATAATTGTATTCCTAACTAGCGTTTCTGTAAGAAGAAAATTACGCTTTTCTTGTTAAATATAGGTTATTTAAACTATATATTTGGTAATTATATATCATGTCATTATGCCTATGTTCAGCAGTAGGCTTTGTTAGACTTATATGATGATGACGATGATATAATGTTGGAAAAACTGTTTAATTTCATTTCTTAAAATAAACAAATTTACCATGTGCCTTAATAGAAACAACGTACTTTACATGTTTTATTTCTTCTAATATATTTTAATTAATTGTTAAGATAAATTAAGGAACAATTTACAATTAAGTAATTTGTTGACGACAATACTATTGCATAAAATATGCTAAAAAGATTTATCGAGTTCATTGGTTTCAGTTCGTTAGTTCAACATTTTCTTCTGTAGTGTGAATTCAATTTCAACACACTCAATTCCTGTTCTAAATCCTTTAAGTTCAGATTTTCATCATCAATTACATAAAACCACTGCAATTAATCCCTCTCCAAATGTTCTGGCTATACTTGGACCATTTATTTCTCGTGACTACGGTAGAATGGCGTTGAATTTAATAATCTCTTATTATACAAAAACTTTATAATGGGCATGTATAGGCATATAAAATATTGAACTATTAGAGTAAAGGAAGAGGGTGTGCACCTCTGCATGTGCGTATACTTATTGACTATAAAATCTCCTGCATAGTTGGATGATCTCTAATATAGATTGGCCTTCGTAGTCAACACATAATATCATAGACTAATATTATAACAATATAATATTATAGATTAGTTCTGTTGTGTTTATGATATGTCTGTGTATCCTGATACTTATTTCCCAGTTAAATATGTATTTCATAAATAAAAACATAAAATAAGACATTGGGTTTTCCCAGTTTAACTTATAAAATTAAATACTTCGAAGTTACTTTTTTTGCTTTAAAAATAGGCGATAATTTCTTTATCTTGTTCGTTTTCAAAAGAGTTGGTGAACTTTATTCTCTACACATTGCGTTTTATTTGTGGTTGAAAATGCTGTGAACTGTATTTGTCTGTATTTGTAACTTTGAGTTTGTCCATAACTTATAATATTTTGAAATTGGAATTTCCCATCAAACGCATTTTCATCTGCTTATGTAAAAACCTAGTGTAAGCGAAAAAAAAATATGAAGAGACATAATTACAAGAATAAATAACTAACAAACTGGTCTATATTTTGATCTGAAAAATATAACACAGCATAATATGCAGCATAACAATTTTATATATTGGTTCTATAGGATAAAATAACGTAAATAAACTTAATATTTGTTTGTTGATTTATTCATTTATGTTGTATTTATTTAGCTTTTTTTTGAGTTGTTTGTTTGTCTATCCATTTATTTATTCATTTGTGTACTTATTTATTTATAATGAAATAAACTGGATTGAAATAATCATGAAATGAACTTCTAGTAATGGTTATCACTTCCAACTACAGATTCCCATTTTTTTCATAACGCATAAGTTTACATTAATTGGTTTATAGTTTATAATATCTATTGGAAATTTTTTATTGAAAGTGTAAAGTCGCCGACTCACATCATAATTTTTTGTGTAGTTGGAGTGAGCTAGTGGAACGTGAAAAAGAATAGTGTGTTTGGTGCGTCATGCCGGAACATTGAGGCGGACAAAATGAACTTTTCTTCTTTTTCCCAACATTAAACAAACATTAAATAATGAAATACTTGTACTTCCCCAGAAATACAATTATTTCGCTACAGTAAGTGCTATATAAATTTTTTGGCGTATTGCACGGCATCTCAATTTAAAAATTTTAAAGTACAAGTTGGAGTTTAAAAAAATATATGAAAAGTAACCTATTTTAGTAATCATCTAAGGTGAGGTGACCTTCCGACAAAAGAGCTAGCAAATATTCAATTCAGTCCATTATTTGGCCGCAAAAAATGGCATATTAAATAGTTTTAGTCAAAGCCCATTTTTCGTAGTCCATGTGTTTTTATGAGTGCTACAGACTGCAGTAATTATGGCAAGAGCCACATGCGATACACAACGGTCTGTTATTAACACAATATCTAAATTATGAACAAAAAATTCTAAAACGTTTTGAAGCAGTTGGAATCAAATAATACTTAAGTAGCCCTATTGCAATTCATTGTGTATTATTATTCTAATTACTGTAATATTTTACATTATTTATTCATTGTCATCAGTTTTTCTCATAACAAATAAAAGAAAGTTCAGACTCAGAAAACTAATTTGTCAAAAGTTTTTACAGTTTTTAAGAGACGGAATCGCTGTTATATGGCCATTATATTACTCGATTCAGAGTATTTAGTTTTTTTTATAACTATGTTACATCGTTTTCTTCGCTCATAATGTGCCAATCTTAACAAATCTACATTTTATCGAAAGGTGGGTGTCATGTAGTTCTAATGGTCGAGTATTTTATTAAATTGAAGTTATCGTTAAATTACAAATCTTGTGAATTTAAAAATTGTCTTAGCGAAACTTATATTTTTTAGCATGAATGCCATTACGTGCACAGTGGCTCTTCGACTACATATGCAACTATAGTATAAATCTTAGGAGAATAAAAAGTTCGTAATTCATTCTTCAACTTCCGTTCACGCTTTAAATTCGCATCTTATTGCATAACTTTAGCAACAAAAACTGCCCATAGCTTTAAAACACCATTCGTATATTATCCGTTAGCGTGTTAGAAAGGGCGCTTAGTATAATCTAAGTTCGAATATCTGAAACTTACGATTTCTTGTAATTTATCTATTATAAATTAATAAATATATCTTAGGACTGCTTCCTCTTCTGATAGCGATGATCCTAACAGCAGCCAGAGAAACTTTAGTAATCTCAGCGAAAAAACAGCAGGATTGTTTTTAAATTTTGATTGAAGTTTATTTTTCAAGTTCACCGTGTTTTGTTTTCTACTTTTTGTTTGTTACGTAACGAAAGTTTTAGATTTTTATTTAATATATAAAACCAACGAATGCATATCAATTTTAAATTTAATATATGATTTCGTATTAAAAATATACATTAAACACACACAATACCGTTGCCTCTTCTAAAAGACTGAAAATATTATGAAAATTTGTGACCAAATTACCCCCAAATTTTGTATTGATTTTTGACCTCTGTATTTAGAATATTTAGTTAAATTTTGAGTCTGACGCGCAAAAATGTCTGCACATGTAATGTCAATTTTGTAATAATATTTTTATAAATATTCCTTACATAATAAGTAAATATTGCTGTACCTATTTATGAAAGAAATATTTATATTAAAATCGGTTTAAGTTCATAACTAAAATTTATGATGTAATTTCTACTTGCGTAAGACGCTAAAAAAAAGCCATATAAACTTCTATAATTTTTGTACTTCAATTAATTAAGCAGCGTATACATGTAAATTCATTTTGAAATTACCTCCATAAATTAGTATTAATATTCCGAAACACCTTTGGCCCCATTTCAGAATGAAAAGACTAACGTCACATCATCCAAGCAATTTCAGCCTCTCAAGCGGATTAATTAAATTAGATATTTCAGTTACGAAAATTTACTATTTTTGAGCTACATAAAAATTTGTTGTAAATCTTGACATTGGCTTATGAAACCTTGCTTATTAAAATGGCTGTTAGTACTTTAGAGAATAAAAGAACTTATTAAACTCCCGACGTTTCCTACACTTTCCACCGGCTGTAGTCTTGGGTAGACTGAGATGTCATGCTTTTGTTGGATTTATGGGCTGAAGCGGGATTACCAGATCTTAATTTTAATAAAATGTTTTTAATGTGTACTAAGACGGACCTGTGCAAAAAGTTAATTTTACCATTACACATAACACATTAGTTAAATTGATAATACCTTCATGTCCGAAGCCCTCAAATTTGTATAGGTTGATAAAATTTCACAATTAAAATGCTCTATTGCGCCCTATTGTTGGCCAAATTGACTTACCTACTTATTAATTGGCTCAACATTTAGTAAAAATTCTCTCACCACTCAGAGGACAAACAAGAACGTTTACAAAAGATTATTAATATTGAGTTAATGAGGTAAAACATTCACATCTTGCTGACAGTGAAACCATGGTTAGTTTTGATGTCCAACCTATGTTTACATCTTTACCAATAGTAGATTAAATCAATATTGTAACAAGAAAATAAGAGGAAAATTACATCCCAATAGAGTACGCGGTATTTCTAAAACATTGATTAACATCCGGCTCTTTAGTGTGGAAAGATGAGTTATAAATGCAGATGGATTGCTCAGTGTTTTCTGGCCGAAATATGTGTGGTGAGTTGCCTATATCCATTTTGCAAATCCCTTTGAAATACACTCTTAGCTGTATCCCTGCGTTTTAACACCTTTTTGTCACTGATTTTCAATGTATTCTTAGCAAAGATAAAGTGACATCTAGTTCAGAGTCTTGTAAATACTTTGCATTATAAGTAGAGCCAGAAAGTTAATTTTAAAGTGCTTTTTACCTTGGCAAAGCCTGGACTAGACCCAGAGAACCGGTAAACTCTAGGGGCACTTAGGTACCAATTTCTACAAATATCTATACTTAACTATCCTATCGATACCGTGTCTATGTTGTACAACGATGAGTGAGCCAAAAAGTTGTTTGCATCAGTATCATTTATAAATCTTCATCATCATTATTGCTGTTAGAATGCCCAGTTCTAATTATATATATTCGTGCCTTTCACCAGTCTATTTTCCACTTTTGCACGGATACAGCCATTGTGGTCATTACTTTCGATCACCGTACAGGTTCCATTTCTCTTGACTAATCACGATTCTGCTCAAAATTTACTCTATCTTGTGACTATTACCTAATAAACGCTGCGAGTGACACTTTTTCATTGGTTTGCTACAGTGAATTCCTGTGGTGTCCTATTTTGGATTTTATTTTACTTTCTAGATTTATGTGAAACTAGTATTCGTACCTACCGCAAATTACTAATTTCTTATAAGTTGTTCTTCTAGCAATACTTAAGCTCAATAATATATAAAAACAAATAAGACACGAATTTTGGACCTTATTAATTTCAAAAATTGCAAGTATTGAGCATCGGTGTATATGTTCTTTCTTTTCAGAAAAACCGGATGTCCTCTAGTTTGAAATCCTGCTAAAATAAAAGGATCTTTCCCAATTTTTAGGACAATTTGGGCTAATTTTCTGTAAAATAGGATCAGCAATACTCACATAGGCATATGAAAAGTGACTAAGTCAACCCTGACACTGTTTTTTTCGTGTTACAGTCGGGTATGTGTCCAATAGTACTAAAACAGTTAAGAAAGTGGCAAATGTGTCTAAGCCTATGCATGTGCTCTATAATATTTCCTACGTAGATTAATTAAGATCAGTCGCCGTACATATGTAGCAAAACTTCATTAAATTATTTATACTTATTAAATAATATTAAAGTTAGTTGTTAAATTAAATAAACTATATAAAATTCTACAGAATTAAATAAATTTTTAATATCAATACTCTAATACCATTAACAAATATAATATACAAATTTAAAATGTCATCTAATTTGCTCTGACATTATGATGGTCAACAACTTAGTTCGTTCTGTGACCGTTGTATAGAACATTAAAATAATTGCAAAGTTATGAAACTCATACAATCGGTAAAACATTTTATTGAAATATGTATAGAATAAGCGTAAATGCAAAAAAAGTATCAAAAAGACTTTTATTTAGTGATTTGATTGCTTTATCTTCTATTTTTATATGTTAAAAGATGGTCCCTTGTTACCAACGTCTCAGATACTTTGCAGGGTCCATAATAAATTTATCATCTGTTTATTGATTGGCAGATAGATAATTGACAAGGGAAGAAATTGGTTCCGACAGATATTTGCTAATTCGATAACGCTCCTGATTGACAGTATAAATAGATTATTCTTCATGAAAATCTTATTTAGCCACCTGAAAAACAAAACAAGATTATAAATGCAAAGTATAGTAAAATAAATTATGATATTAACCAACGTATTAATCAATATTTTTTATATTTTTAAATAAGTTGTGAAAAGAAATAAAAACGTGTTCTTTTTACAAGTAACTGGTGTCTGCATACTGAACTGATGACTTTTAAATAAATTAATTAAGATCTTTTTTATGCGAGTCGGTAAAAATTTTAATTTGAAAGTATTTGTGCGTAACAGTTTTATTACAGTGCATAAAAAGTTCAACTCAACTTTTTCCGATATTTTTACGTTTGTCAAGGCTTCAACTTATATTATATTTAGTTTCGCAGTCATTGCGGAACATAAATGGTTGTGTAATAAACAATATGGTTTAACCGATTTCAATCTCACTTAATTACTATACTATTACACATCTAATAGTATAATACCTACCTATAACGTTATAAAATAATACAGGGACTTCTATTTTCTTATAGTAAGCAAATTAATAAAATAATATAAGTCTTTAAAAAGGTAAAAGTAAACGATGATTAACCGTCATAATGGTGTGTTGTGTATTATCTGTAAGTATATGTCAGAAGTAAGCAACTACAAAAATGGTATATTCAATCGGATCACGTACTCGATTTACAACACGACAGATTTATTTGCTTCATGCACTATATTTCAATATAGTTCATATGAAATCGGAGAAAACGTGGTCTTCATACAAAATGGTAAATAGAACCTACAATATGATAAGCCTTACAGAAAAAAATACCGAATTTAAAATTTTTCAATTGTGTAAAGTGCTATTACCAACGTAAAATTATTTAAGTTTCTATTATTGAGGTCTGACATATATTTACCATATTAAGACCATATTAATAAACACCATATTAATCAATAAAATTAAATGTTTCTTTGTATCAAAATATCCGCATAAAAACGATTCATATCACAAAAAAAAACGCAATTTTTTTAAATTGTTGACTAATTAGTTAGGGCAATGCGGGTTGATCATTCATTTGCCATAAAGCAAGACGATTCAACGAAGTCGAAGGGGCACGTAAAAAAATTTCTTCTTCTTTTATTTATAATGGCTCCACCGAGGATGTTTCGGTGATTCTGCCAATGTCATGGTTGGGGGTAGCACAAAGTATTTGGTTGAAATGGATGAGTAAAAGATGATATTTTACAGTAAAAAGGCTCTTAATCGGTTGATATACCTGGGACAAACACAAGACAATGAGTTAGTAAGTATAGAACTACAGACAACAAAATAAAATATATATTTGATAGAAAACAAACATTGATACAGCCAAACAAATGAGGAGAGTGAAGAGGGGAAAAAATTTTTAGTTTTATATTATTTACATGAATAAATTTACAGTGTATAGAGCGTAGATCTCGGGGGGGGGGATGAAGGAGTGGCAAGGGCACCGATAATAGCAGCTTATTTGGCATAATAGTCAGCCATTTCATTTCCTTTTATACCAGTATGGCCTAGATGGATCCATGCTAAAAATAAGAAAATATTAATGCCATCTTTATCCAGATGGGATAAAAGATCTTGGGTGGTGAGGGAAATTGAGGAAAGGTTTTTGGAGTAGAATGGGAGTTTCTGCAAATCCTCTAGGAAACTTTTTCAGTCGCTTAGAATAAGAGAATTAGCGAAGTGGGATCTGTTTGCATCTATATATTATGGGATCCCAAGCATCCTATATATTGGGTTCTACCACCTGCTTGGGATCCCATAATTAATAAATTAAAATTTAAACCCAAGCATAATACCACTGCTGGCTGTAAAGATAAAACCAGTTTATTTTGCATAGGTCGGAGTACAGACTAATAATAATTAACTAAAATTAAGATCTGGAAATCCCGCTTCAGCACTGGCAACAAGACGCATGACATCTCAGTCTACCCTGTAACCACGGCCACTGGAAAGTGTTCGAAACGTCGGGAATTTAAAATGTAAAATAAACGCGATAAAATCCGTAAAGTAATTTTATTTGATAATGGGTGTTTGAGAGCAGACCTCTGTTCTCAAGGATCCACTCTAATCTACTTTTGACAAGATGTTCTAAAACTTTTGCTATTCCGGATGATAAGGCAATAGGACGGTATGACGAAGAGACACGAGGTTTGAGAATTGGGATGATTATTTGAGTCTTCCATGACTCTGTAACACATCGAAAGGAGAAAATTACGTTAATAATGCGAAAGAAGTATTGTTTAGTTAAAATAGAAGATTTACTAATAAAGCAATATGTTATTCCGTCTGTATCTTTCAAGTTGTCAAGGGCACATGATAGTTCCGGATAGGAAAAATAATCATTGATTTTGTCTAGAGGAATAAGAAGGATTTGCTGGGAGGGAAAGCAGTCTAGGAAAGGAACATATTGAGGGGCTAGACTGTCAATAAAATATGGCAGTCATGTGGAGGAATCATTAGACTTCGTTAATAATGCTAAGGAAGTATTGTTTAGTTACAATAGAAGATTTACTTATTAAGGAGGAGAAGATAATCGGTCACGGAAGGAGTTTTTCAGGGGAATGGTTTTTTCTGCTGCAGCTATTACACAGTTAACAAAATCATTATATAGTAAGGTAAAATTCATAGAATCAGCTATAGAGATAAAGTTTTGGATTCAAGGATTTGGGAGTAGTTGATCCAGTCAGCCTCAGAGAGCCTGAATCGTTGGAGGGATGGAGGACTTGGAGAAGGAGGAGAATGAAGAAGGAAATTAATAATTATTGGACAATGGTCACTTCCATAAGAGAAAGGCAGTGCTGACCAGGAAAGGAAATTTGTTAAAGAAGGGGAGGCCAGGGATAGGTCAGGAGCATTGGAATTTGAATTTGACCGGGCGGTGCCCTACGGGTGGGAGATCCATCATTAAGGATGTACAGGTTATTATCATCAATAAGGTCAAGAAAGTGTGATGACAAGGGATCAGCGTAATTTGAACCCCAGAAAGGATGGTGACAATTGAAACCTCCGCAGACTATGTGGGGGCTAGGGATGGTGGAAAGAATGGATTTGAATTCAGAGATAACATTAATATTAGGATGAGGTATGTAGCAGGAAATGAAAGAGATTTTTTTTAGCTCTGACCGCCACTATGTGTATAGATCTCTTCACCAGAAGGGCACAGCCTGCCTTTCCGTCATCCCTGTCATACCCAAAGTTCATCCATCACTAGGAATAAGCATAGGAGTAGATTCTGAAGAGGATAGGGCACAGCCATTAGAATGAGACGACAAAGGGGAGCTGACTATATTTTTATAGGCATTAATGTCATAGGAATTACTGAGGGGAATTTTTGGACGAGGGGATTTGTATATAGTTTTGATGCAGGATGCCTGAGAATTAGTTTTTTGATAAACAGCAGAAGTGGCCGAGGTTGGAAAAGGTACATGTTGAGCAACATAGGTGGGATAGGATGATTGGACTGGAAGTGAATTTGCTACATCTAAGTAAGATCGCTTGGGTAAAGAAAAGCGCTGAGCAGCTTCAGAGTAGCTAATACTTTCTTGGGACATAACAATTTTAATAGATTTTTGCCTAGTGTGTTCAGGAGATTTAGGATCTGTTGCTTTATGTAAACCCTTACAGAATAAACAAACAATGTTATTAGGGTTGGCACTGCTATCACCTGAATACCCGTCACCACAAGAATAGCACATAGGCTGGGATCGGCATTGGGATGCTTTATGGCCAAACCTACAGCAGTTTCTGCACTGGATAGTAGGCAGCTGGTAAGTAAAGACAGGTAGGGAACTATGATAACAATATACTGTTTCAGGTAATATTTGACCGGTTAAAGTGAGGACCACTGTTGTTGACGGGACCCATGTGAACTTATCATCAGTGCGCATTTTGGTGTTTAGGCGGCGAGCTCTCACTACTTCACCACAATTCGAGGCGGTATCAAGATTATTAATAAGGTCCTCCAGGGTCCAGTCAGTTGGAATGTTCTTGACGACACCCATACGAGTGATATTAAAACGCGGGATAGAGGCAGTAAAATTACAAGATTTTAAAAATTCGTAAGTTAGAAATTTATTGGCTTCAGAAGAGTTTTTAAATTCTACTGAAATTTTATTCCTCCCTAGTGCTTTTATTCCTCCCATCACAATACCAGGTACATTGTGCTTGTGTATTAAATGAGCAAAATGAAGCAATCGAATAGATTGTCCTGCGGAGAGGTCAGGAGTGGATCTGATAACATGGACGATTAAAGGTCCTTTTTCTAGTTCGGAATAAGATAGTTTAGAATAATTTTCGTAACTATTTTTTTGGCCACCCTTTTTCGCTGATTATTGGCTGACTGTAGACAAAGACCCACCAACCCGCATTGGACCAGCGTGGTGGGATACGGTCCAAACCCCCCAATGGAAAGGGGTGTATTAGGGGAGGCCTGTGTCCAGCAGTGGACTATCAAGGCTGATGATGCATATGATGCAGACAAAGAGCATCAGATGAGCTCTTCATTGTAAAGTCTGGAAGAAGACCACCACCTCCATCCGGAGGCTTATCTTCTTTAAAGGATACCGATCTTACCAGGATACAAACACAACACCAACACCGGAAAAACACAAAACAATTACAGGTTTTCAACACAGAATAGGACAAATAAATTCAAATTAACTCGACAACGTGTTAACAATAGCACTTTGAGAAGCACGTTATCTTTCTCCAGTCTTGTCGGTTATCTTTCATCGGGCTTTGAGAGCATACAAGAGTATGGAGTGCATCTGTGTTTGCGCGTACACTTGTGCACTATAATATCTTCCGCCTAGTTGGCTGGTTTCTACTATAGATCGGCCACCGTATTTGGAATCGACAAGGAGAATATCATCATTATACATCAAATTCAGTATTTCACGGATTTTTCGCGTTAGTTATTTACGCCGTAGTCATCGTGTGAAGCTAGACGGTAGGCATTCTTTCGACTACTGGTAGGCTTACCCACAGTCGTAAGAATACCTGCCGTCTTATCTCATATCAGAAGATTCACTGACAAAATGGTTATATTATAAAGCGTAAAAAACGTTTTCTACTATTAAAACATTACAAGCTGTCGAAGATTGGTTAATAAATACCATCCGTCAAATGTAAAATTCCTCTACAGGTACCGGGCGTGGACAAGCTAGGCTAGTGTTTATGGTCTCTTTTACATTGGACAAACGAACATATAGAACATATCGCCAATGTCAAGCACCGACGCCTTAAGAAATCTGCAGTTTGCAACCATACTGTGGACAAACCCAATAATTATATGAGATTTGATAAACCAAAAATACTTGAAAAAGAACATTGATTTATACCAAGGGTAATTCCGATTCCGATAACCCGTCTTTGCCCTCGTAAGGACGGGTATGTGTAAGCATTTTCCCACGGTAATTAAAACAACCGATAGGCAATATACAAATGCTAATGAATTTGCACTTCAAGGATAATAGTAGGTTGCTTTTCATTGGAGTCTTCATGAACATCATCCTATTCACCAGATCTGGCGCTTAGTTATTTTTCATTTTTTCCCCCAATTATCTTTTACATTGGAAATGCGGCAGATACTAATACGATCTTTGTCCTCCAAAAACGTGCAATTCGTGCAGTCTATAACCTGGGCCCCAAAGAATCATTAAGAAAGTTGTCAATAGAAATAAAAATAATGACGACCACGGTGGCCAACTTTTTATATAGAAAAATTCTTTCCAAAATTCAAAACACTATTTTTCAAGCTAATTTATTTGTTGCGATTCTTTGCAATAAGAAAAAGAAACGTAAGCTAATCATTTGGAAGAGAATTAATCTATTGTATGGGACCTATAATTGGGAAAATCATTGAGGTCCCATTAGCTTTTCTTTTATTATGCCACGAAGAAAGGATGCAAGAAACTGATAAATTTATTAATTCTTACTGATTTCAAAATTTCTTATGCAATCCTATATTTCCAATGCAAAATTAAGTATAACATGCATGTGATGAAGCACTATTACCATTAGGTGTTCGTATTGAGTAATAATCTTCAAGAAGTCTACCATAGCGTTCAGTCGCTTAAAACAAAATTAAACTTAAGACCACTTTCCACTTCAGTGCTATGGGTCACACTCTACATTAATTTTATATTTTGGCTTGTTTTAGTACCATAAACAAGTAAATATTAAAAATGCACCATCACCAACAATCTCCAATTATTCATAGCTAAGAAATCGTTTCATTTACTACTATGAAAATAAATTTGGGACTTTAATAAGAGTTTTTCACAACGTGGATTTTCTCTCTGTTCTCTTTCATGTGATGATTAAAACAGCAATCAGAGCATACGATAATTTCGGTTCACGGCGCACGAAAATATTCGATAAAGAAAACAGTTTTACTAATTGCGTTTTCTTTGCTAACAATGGTCACGGGTACATGCACTATGGTAAGGGTCAACATTATGTTTAAATTTGAAATATTTAATATAAATATTATAAAATAAATTACGTGGATTAAAATCTATAACATCAGTAACGATTACTTAAAACTACCAAATACAAAACACAACAACCAAATTTATGTCTAGGTTCCATAGATCTTCAGAGTTTTTATTGTCTTATGCATTAAACTACTAGAAATAGGATGAAAACACACTGTTTGATATTGTTATACACCATAACAAAATATAAACAAGCATACAAAATCAACATTATTCAGACTAAAACTCAGCTCCTTAAAATAAAATGTTTATATGAGGAATATACGACTTAATATAAAAATACAGGGCTATTAAAATAACAAAAACTGTACGTCTCAAACATGCATTATGAACTGGAATATTTAACGAAAGTCACTTCTTTGACAAAAAAGTATTTTTATTTTCATTAACTTCCCCAATTAAAGAGATCCTCAATTCGGAGTGGAAAGCTTTTTAAATGTTGCTTCGTGGCTCCTGAAGCTGCGATTTTGATCATTCCTTTTTTTAATTGTAGGTAAAACAACTTCTGTTGTTTTGTGCGCACGTTATTTTAATAATTTTGGGATAAGTAGTTTAATAGATATTTTAAATCACAAAACCACGGCGTCAATAATCATTACATAATACGATTAAATTGCAAACTTGAGAGCTGGCTCAACGTTAAGAGAAAGACTTGAACTATGTTCTTCATAATTGTACTTCTTGGATTAGCCCGCATTAATTCCGCCAGAGCATATATTCATATTTTAACAATGTTTATTTTTGTATAAACATTTTAAATAATTAGAATGAGGTATAATGAAAGCTCATTTGCAGTAATATATTATAAATTAACTTAAGTTACCTTTTATGTTAACTTACATTTATAAAACTCGTCATTCTATGTTCATAAAACGTGTGATACAGGAGACATTTTGATTGAATGAATACATTAAAAGATATCAGAGATTTAAAATGTGGCTGCAGAAATCGCGGAGCAGTTTCGTGTAGAGGGCATTTTATTGCTCAAAATACTTATAGACTGTTTATGGTGGTCATATTTTTTGATAAAATTTTACTTTAGTTTTATTTGTTTTTATTAAAGAATTATATTTTTCATTCATTGCAACTAAAATTATATTAACGATAACTATTTTAAATGAAGTTATGGACTGTTGTCTACGCAAGAAATATTTTAAAATAGCCATTGCAAACATCTGAGCATATTTTATAGCGTTCCGTTAACCATGAACAGCATTAAGTGTCAACCCCTTTTGAGAGCTTTTCACTTCCGTTCTTGTTATTAATGGCTTTGAGTCGGTCTTCATAACTAGTCTTATTTATGTTGGGTGTTTGGATTTGAGTGCTCAAGAAAAACTTCAATTTGTTTAGAGATTTTAAGCGAACGCAGGATAATACGTTCACTTAAAATAACGTCAGATTTGTAAAAAAAACTAAATTAACAATAACAAAATTTTAAACTTTATTATCACGCATTAGATAGTTGTAATATGTTTTAGGGTGTTAACTGCTCGGATTCGGGGTCCAAACAATAACTTTACGAAACTGTCTAATATTAAATGCTTAATTTAATCGCAAGATTTGATTTATATTTAGATTTGAAATTGTATCGCGGTAAAAGAGGCTAAATTTTACCTGATTTCCGCCGATAAGAAAAGCAACGTAAAATGCTATAACTTCACTCGTCGCCATAAGACGTGAGACCTTAACTTTATCTTACCCAGTTTACACTGGTTACGGTGCTAAATAGTATTTTACAGTACAACTTTCGGTAGGAATTGCAGTGACATTCCCCTAGTTTGCTCCTTTTTAAAATGAAAACATGACCTTGAAATAATAAATAAATTCATAATTCATTTTGTAATTTGTTTTTAACAGTTTAAAAAATTACCTTAGCCACCCGGAGGGCTACAACGTTGGCATTACATTGCATACATACATCATACATCATCAGCCTGTGATAGTCCACAGCTGGACATAGGCCTCCCCTAATACACCCCTATCCATTAGAGGGTTTCGGACCGTATCCCACCACGCTGGTCCATTGCGGGTTGGTGGGTGATTACATTGCATACATACATTTATTATTAAAAGTACACGGGTAACATTTTAATTACGCATTCAACCCAAAAGTATAGTCCGTATCGCATAAAGCGACAATAATACAAGTGCTGTCATAAATGGAAGCCAAAATATTTTTATAATAATAATCTCTATTTAAATAATGGGTTTAAGTCACCTTAACGACTGAATCTCCTTTCGTATAAGTTGAAGGTGCAGTTAATTGTAGCTTTGAAAGGAATTGGTAGACATGAAAGTGACTATGTCAGCTAATAACAGAGTAAAGGCGAACATTATAACGTCTGTTATAAAATAGCACCCTTCTTATACTTTTTTAAGTTATAGCAGGTTTCTATAGCCTAAATGAAACCGGGGGCGATGACTTCGAATCCAGCGAAGACTTTAATACTTTTCTAAGTTTTTTCCTAATTGGTTGAGACATTGTAGGCTGATCACCCGATGGCCTGTAAAGTAAGATAATCAATACGTCGGAAGGGCATGTAAAAAGGCGGAACTGGTCTTGGTATTTATTTGGTCGTATTGGTTATCTGTCCCGTCGGACTATGAGGTTGAAGGTGCACCTTTGTTGGCGCGTACACTTGTGCACTATAATATCTCCTGCGTAGTTGGCTGATCTCTAATTAAGGTGATTATGGATACATGGTGAAAATACTACTACAATGTCTCTTTTGTATCATTAAATATTAAATGTATATCTTCTTTTACATTTTTTTTTTGTTAGTGTAAAAAAATATTATTTAATTATTAATTTTATGATATTAAGAAATATTTTCAAAAATATTTAAAAATCAATTTTTTTTTTCAAATGTTTTAACATAATGATAAATACAGTTATATTGAAAAAGGTTATAAAATGCACTATGAACTAAGAGATGATATGAACAAACGAATAGTGCGAAAAAATTGCTATCATATTTTTGACCGACTTCCCAAAATATAGAGGGACTCAATTCGGAGCGGGTTCAATTTTTTTTAATATATATATTTTACCTCGTTGCTCCGCTCATAGAGCTCCGATTTTGTTAATCCTTTTTTTAAATAATAGATATTAGCTTTTCATTGATTCCATTTGTTTTTAATGATTTTGTGATAAGTAGTTTATTAGCTATTTTAGAAATAAAAAATACGGCATCAAAAATCAGATCCTCTTGCTATTAAATTACAAACGCTGCCAAAACCGTAAAAGATAGACCTACAATGTATTTTACATAACTATACAACTCGGCGTCTTTAGGACCCCCAGGTTGACGGCTGGTTACACCACTGGCTAGCTTGGTTTCTCTTTACTTTCCCGCGGCTGCCCAGGCCACAGCTACATAGCCTCACCGCTACGAAAAAGTGAGAACCTGTTCAGGAGATATCTCGCCAATCTTAACCTACAGGGTACAACCTTTGTTGCTTACACGAGTCCATAGACCTCGCTTCTGAGTTTCCCAAACGGGAGGAAAAATAAAATGGAGACCTTTACTCAGCTGTGGGAACACAATAGGTCAATAATATCTACTTAATAACTTTGCATGTTGACAAATGTGTAAGTCTGGCAGCAAATATTTTGAGGTGTATAAATGAGTATTCTGATCAAACCTGCCAGCCGGTTTTAATGTACACCACAAATTTTTAGTATGTCGAAATAACCACACATTGGGACGCGTCAATTACCTCAATTCGACAGCTTTAACGAAACCGCAAAGTGCATGTCATCGTTTTATGTTATTACGCAATGTCATGTTTGAGGATTAGAATATTTTATTATTGCATGTACTCAATTTGTTTAAAGAATATAATCTGAAACGCTAAACATTTAAATAAAATTATGCACTATTTATAAACATAAACAATTAATTACTTAACTGGTTTTGTTGTTTCTAACATAAAATATGACCGACTTCAAACATTATTAAACCATTTTACGCAATACAACGGGTAACAAATTGAAATTGCACCGTGATTTCTGCCCCCATGTCTTTTATCTTTTCAGATATTATTTAATAACAACATCTCGCAGAACATGGTTTCGTGCTGATAGAATTTAAATTTTTGAATGTTTTAAGTTTTACGTGAACGTACACTATATAACCTAAAATGAGTTTTAAAACATGCCTGATTGCAATTTTTCAAAAATGTTTAATTGATTTGAATTTAATTGAGGAATAACGCACTTACTGTCATTTATTGTCGTTATTCAATTAAAAGATAAATGCCATCCGGATTGTATTGCAGACCAATACAAGTTTTACAGTTATGTAAAACACATTTTATGTCTATCTTTTACGGTTTTGGCAGCGTTTGTAATTTAATCACACGAGATTGTGATTTTTGATGCCGTAACTTTTTTATTTCAAAAATATCTATTAAACTACTTATCACAAAATTGTTAAACACAAATAGGATCAACTGAATCGGGGCACTAAGAGCGGAGCAACGAGGTAATATATTTATATATATTCTTCAAGTTTACCGGTGGTAGGTCTCCTTTTTACAGGAGACCGTCTGGGTGGGTACCACCGCGGTGCTTATTTCTGCCGCGAAGCAGTAGTGTGAAAACACTGCTGTGTTCCGGTTTCAAGGGCACCGTAGCCAGCGTATTTACTGGGTAAACGAGACTTAACATCCTATGTCTCACGGTAGGCAGTGCGTTGGTGATTCTAGTATTGCCAATATCTATGGGCGTCGGTGACTACTTTCTATCGGGTGGCCCGACTGCTCTTCTGCCTGCGTATGCCATAAAAAATGGGAAGAGAATAAGGCTATTGTATTGGACCTATAATTTGAATAATCATTGGTACCTTATAAATTTTTACCGATTTATAAAATACGTTTTATGACAATAATATAAACAAGTAGAAAAACAAAATGCACCATCACCATCAATCTGCAATTATTTATAGCCAAGAAATCGTTTCATTTACAGCTATGAAAATAAAATTGGGACTTTAATAACAGTTTTTCACAACGTGGAATTTCTCTCTGTTTCCTTTCATGTGATGATTAAAACAGCAATGAGAGCATACAATAATTTCAGTTCCTCATGAAAATACTCGATAAAGAATACAGTTTAAAGAACTTTTGCGTTTTTTGCTAACAATAGTCACGGGTTTAACTTTGAAATATTTAATATAAACATCAAAAAATAAATTACGTGAATTAAAATCCATAGCAAATTACTAACAATTACTTAAAACTACCAAATACAAAACACAACAGCCAAATTTATGTCTAGTTTACATAGATCTTCAGAGTTAAATAACCCAGAAGATCTATGTAAACTAATGCATTAGACAATAATGTCTTATGCATTAAACTACTAGAAATAAGCTGAAAACACACTGTTTGATATTGTTATATACCATTACAAAATATAAACATCCATACAAAATCTAAATTATTAAAACTAAGCTCCTTAAAATAAAATATTTTTATGAGGAATATATGAATTGATTTAAAAATACAGGGCTATTAAAATAATAAAAACTGTACGTCTGAACCACGTATTATGAACTGGAATATTTAACAAAAGTAATTTTTTGCCAAGAAAATTATGTTTATTTTCATTGATTTTCCTAATTAAAGTGGTATTCTATTCGGAGGAAGTTTATTTTAAATGTTACTTCGTTGCTCCTGGTGCTGCGATTTTGATCATACCTTTCCCTTATGGTAGGTAGTAGTTGTAATGTGCTCCCGCTGTTTTAATAATTTTGGGATAAGTAGTTTAATAGAAATTTAAGAAATCATAAAAAAAGGGCGTCAATAATCACTACCTAGTGCGATTAAATTGCAAACGCTGGCTCAACCGTAAGAGAAAGACTTAAACTAAGTCCTACATAATTGTATTTCTTGGATTAGCCGCATTAAATTCTGCGAGAGCATATATCCATATTTTCACAATATTGATTTAAAAAAAATAAAAGCTCATTTTAAGTAATACATTGTAAGTTAACATAAGTTACCTTTTGTGTTAACTTACATTTATAAAACTGTTCATTCTATGTGCATAAAACGTATGATAGACGACATTTTGATTGAATGGATACATGAAAAGATATCAGAGATTTAAAAAGTGGTTGCAGAAATCGTGGAGCAGTTTCGTGCAGAGGGCATTTTGTTACCAGCATATGTTGCCCAAAATACTTATAGACTGTTTGAAGGTGGTCATATTTTTTGTTAAAATTTTACTTTAGTTTAACCTGTTTTTATTAAAGAATTATATTTTTCCATTCATTGCTACTGAGATTATATTAACGACAATATTATTTTTTAAATGAAGTCATGGACTGTTGTCTACGCAAGAAATAAATTTAAATAGCCATTGCAAACATCTGACCATATTTCATAGCGTTCCGTTAACAATGAATAGCATGAAGTCTCAACCCCTTTTAAAAATCTTTTCGCTTTCATCATCTTCAGCCTGTGATAGTCCACTGCTGGACATAGCCTCCCTTAATACACCCCTATCCATTTTGGACCGTATCCCACCACGCTGGTCCAATGCGGGTTGGTGGGTGAACCAACTTTACATGCCACCGACGCATGGATCATCTTACTTTTCAGACAATTGGGTGATCGGCCCAAATTGCCTAACCAACTAGAAACAACAATGAAAATTTGTTGCGTCCCCGCAGAGATTCGAACCCACGACTCCGGTTTCTAAAGCACACGCCCATGCCACTAGGCTGC
The DNA here is from genome assembly GCA_029286875.1 of Lamproptera curius. NCBI lineage: Eukaryota > Metazoa > Arthropoda > Insecta > Lepidoptera > Papilionidae > Lamproptera > Lamproptera curius. The sequence continues at coordinate 97,880 of JAGSMT010000300.1, forward strand.
GAGGCAGTATAATTATCTTCAGTATGGTTGAAAGCTAAAAGCTTATGTTAATTAAATATATAACATAAGAACGTTGTAACAATGAGCACAAAAATTGCACAAAAATCTTCTAATACTTTTTTTTATCTATTGAATTGAAATGTTCTGAGACATAAACAACATTTAAGTAATCTATGTCTTTTGTCAAAGATAGTGTTTACATTATTAACTACTAATAAAAATTGCAAGTAACATAAATGATATATATGTGTTACTCTTATGGACATTTTCAATTTGGAATTTTCCATAGCAAATTCTTTTTAATCGTGGCTTCTGATATTCTGAGGCTTTCGACAACAGATCTACATAAAACAGATTTTAAGCACCACTTTGTCTGCAACCTTGTCTATTAATCACTTACCTTTGAAGCTTTTTATTAGATTTTTATTTTGAGATAGGTTAATATGTGAATGAAAATGGAAATGGTAAGAATATCAAGGATATCCTCCCTTTATTAGAAATTTCATCCTCTTTAATTACAAATACAATTACACCAGTCCACTTAATTAGGTATTTCAAGTTACTGAGCAATTTTACAAACCTGCCTGGTGACAATATCTTTTGTTGTACAAAGATTGAATATTGTCTGCTTAGTGGTAATTAATATCATTTAAGCAATCTTCCTGCTTAATGTAGCCTTCTATAATTTCTCTTAGAGTATACAATAATATCCCAATTATCAAATACCTTAAGCACTGCTCAGTTACAGTCCATGGCACAGTTCTGCACTAGCCTTTTATAAATGTGAGTATTGGACAATTATTTTTATCACAAAAAGCTAATATTTAATAATGTAGAACACCTTTCATGCAACACAGAGCGCCTCCAGCAGCGGTCCCGACCGCACGTGTTCGCCGCAGTCTCAAGCTCGCCACGCAGTATTCATCGTCCGCCGCCGTGAAATCGTCACGCTGCGCCATCTGCGTTTTATGAGTGCACCTGCGCTCATAGAGCCTTTTGTCGCACCGCTGACGTCATCGCGGTTGGAATTTATTGCGCTACCTCAAGCGGTCGGCTTGTGCACGGCTGTGTTTGCAACTCGTTTCCCTAACACAACTGTGTTGCTAGCCGCTTGTAGCAAAGCGCAAATCTTGTTTCTTAGGTTACATAATCTTTTTCTTGGCCGAACAAGTTGTTTTACAACTTTACTAGGCCCTGAACGTTTTAATTATTCTGTTTCTAGTTTCAGAACAAGCCAGACATACCTTCCTGCCGTCCCGGCAGGGCGGTAGGAACTCTACGCCCGGCAATCACCAGGACTCACCGCATGCGTTGGATGACGCAACCAATGTCTCGCCTCAGCTAGACAAAAATCGCTCACAATGGTCGACCATTTGATTCGCTTTGGTATCGATACCAAAGCGATTAGTGAAAGATCGGTCGGAAATTGTACAACGATTAACCGACGCCGTACACCAGCTCATAATCGAGCACGATCCCGACCACCCAAGTCCTACCTCAACGCCCGGACCGTCCAGACCATTCCCTGAGGATGATAGTGACGACAACTATGTCGACATTAGCATCCGCACGGAATCGGACATGGAGGTCGAGGCCATCCAAAACCCCAAACCCGACGACGGCTTCAAAACCGTCAAATCCAAGAGGAAGCGCAAGGTCCGCACCTCTTCACCCGCACCCGTCCTACCCGTCAAGGCTGCAAAGCCTGACATCCCCACCACCTGCCCCAGCAGGTTCCTAAAACAACCATCCATCCCGCCGATCCTAGGCGCCCCCCGGCCCCTCGCCCCGCCCAGCCGTCCCAGCCTTCCCAGGCACGGCTACCCGTAGGGAAACGCCCACCGCCCATTTACCTCCGCGAGAAGGAGAAATGGGTCGAGATTCGCTCGGCCCTATCGAATAGATTCAAATTTGAGGCCTCTGATAGCAATCAGGGATCAAATTGCAGCTAGAAAATTCCGACGATTTTAGGAAGGTGACCTTATTCCTTAGGGAAAAGGAACACAAATATCACACATTCGCGCTCCCAGATGAGCGCGTACTTAGGACAGTGGTCAAAGGGCTGCCTAAGGAGATCCCATGCTCGGAGATAACTTCGGCATTAAAGAGTTAGACATTCCAGTCCTAGGAATACACGTATGTACCACTCACGCACCAAACGCCCTTATGGTGGTGCTAGTCACGCTCAAGCGCACCAAGGAAGGTAAGCGCATATACGATGTCGGGCAACTGTGTGGGATAGGCCGTCTCTCTTTGAGCGGCCTCATTCTAACTGGTTTGCCAGGGCAGTGTCACAACTGCCAAGTATTCAGCCACGCTGCGCGGAACTGTTTCGCACGCCCCGTTTCGTCAAATGCCTCGGGATCACGGTACCGCATCCTGTCCTAGACCCAGGACAAAGAAGTCCTCGCAACTTTTGAACCTCCTGCGTGCGTTAACTGCCGCAATCCCGCCACACGGCCAACTACCTCGAGCTGCCCTAAGGCGCCAAAGCGCAGAGTCCCTGCGATCCCTGCGATCCGAGGAAGCCTCTTCCAGGCGACCACCTACCCTATCCAACACCACCGCATTCCACCCTCTGTCCTTCCAACGCTGCGTTCCACCCGCGTGGCAACAGCCAGCGCCGGAGCCGACTCGAGCGCACAGCGGCCCGCCGCCGCCCAAAGAGCCAGCATGCTAGCCATAGCAATGGCTCGCTACTCATTTGCATCCGCTGCATCTGTGGTTAAGCAATAGATGGAGTTGGACTGCTCTGTCGTGCATCAACAACCACTCTAGGTAATGCTCAAACTGCTGCTGCTGGCAAAGAATTGTGAGTAATTCATTCTATCTCGATTTTTCACTTTGAATACATGGGCTTATAGCTTTCATAAGCTACATTTGTATTTAATGAATAAGAGGGTTGGACCGCTGTTTAGTGCATACAACCACTTCTTAAGATTGCTGGAAATTCTGCTTTTGGCTGTAACCTCAATTTAGGAGTAATAAAGAATGATAATGCTCAGCTCATAATTTACATTAGCTTCCAGCAAGCGCATATCATCTGCATCAGGAGCTAAGCAATAAGTGGGTTGGACTGCTCCTGAGCATCCAACCACTATCTAAGGTCCTTTAGACGAATGAGTATAATTATATTTTCCACTCATAGAAAGAAAAGGTTTATAACCAGAAATAATTTGGCATACTAATTAATCATATATCTATTCTAGCAAATATCAAATCAAATGACATCTTTCTTAAAAAGTATGTCATAGTTGCAAAAGAAGTCTTGGTAGCAAGAACTATAACTTTTAAATTATAAGCTATTTGAGTGCCATGCTTAAAATTTGCAATATAAATAATGTTTCCGCAACATGTATCAGTACTCTACCCTTAGTATATTAAAATCCATTTCTACCTTAATATTTACAGTTGTGCCATATTACCTTAATATAGCACAATTGTTAAAATCAATACAGTATAGTTTTAATAGAGTAACTCTCTTCAAATAAAATAAAATCTGTAAGTTTTTGCAACATTCCTCTATACCTGGTTCAGTCTGATTATTACCAATCAGCTGCTACTATGTTAAAAATAAAACATGCAGACCATTTTGTGTCTCATTAGTCTAAATATGCCTCCATAAATACATTGTTTACAGGTTTATATTGGCAAGACCTTGTTGACATCATGCATGCATGCATGCATGCATCATTGCATCATCAGCCTTTGATAGTCCACTGCTGGATATAGGCCTCCCTAATACACCCTTTCCATTGGGAGGCTTGGACCGTATTCCACCACGCTGGTCCAATGCGGGTTGGTGGGTGGACCGACTTTTACATGCCCATCCGACGCATGGATCATCTTACTTTTCAGACAACTGGATGATCGGCCCAAATTGCCTAACAACTAGGAAACAACAAAGAGAATTTGTTGTGTCCCCGCAGGATTCGAACCCGACCTCCGGTTTCTAAAGCACGTCCATACCAGTAGGCTACGGAGGCAGTTTGTTGACATTCCTTTTAGAAATTTATGGCTCAAACTTTCACCCTGTTAACTCTTTTATTTAATACAGGGTGGCCCATAAGTCTTTTAATATGAAAAAAAATTATTAAAATAGAACATTATGAATTAAATTTTTATTTACAAAAAAGGCTTAAAAACGGGAATTATTTTTTGAAAATAACATCTAAATATAATCCGTTGCGATCACGGCACTCTTGCAAACGACGTCTAAAATTGTCGATGACTGCGCGGCACGTCACTGCTGAAATGCTTGTCATTTCTCTGCGGATGTTTTCTTTTAGAGCCTCAATTGACCGCGGGTTTGTGTCGTATACTTTAGCCTTAAGGTAGCCCCACAAAAATTCCATCGGGGTCAGATCTGGACTACGTGGAGGCCAGGAAATGTCCTTTAGAGATCACTTTGCCAGGAAAAGTTGACGGATAACGGGCATAGCAGTGTTAGAGGTGTAGAAGTGGACCCATCCTGTTGTAACTACGTCCTTGCATTAAAGCCTCAAAGTTTTGCAATCCTGGTATGAAAACTCTTCGATCATAGCCACATATCGCTCTGACGTAACAGTAACTGCGCGCCCTCTGCCATCCTCAAAAAGTAAGGCCCTAGGATACCATGTGCTGACGGGCGGCCCAACGAAAAGGAAACTGAAGATTATACATAAATAAGTGTTATTGTGCTATTTTATCTTTATGTTACTATTTGTTTTATTTTATTTTACTTAATCGTTGTTATGTTAAATTAATTTTACTGTACTGCTTCTTATGTTTTCTGATTAAGATGCTATAAATAAAATAATATAATATAATATAGAAGCATGGACTTTGTCTTTTGTCTCATTATGAATGCTTAAGAACTTTTCATTCAAAACAATTTCATAATGAATTTGTTTTTATTACATTACTTTACAATATTTTATCGAAATGTATATAATTTAAATGTTTCAAACGTTAATTAATTTACAAATCGTTCAAACTATTTGAAAATTAAACATACAGACAAGATAGACACACAGACAAGGCGCGTATTTGGGAATCTCGTCTAAATCAGGTTAAACAAACGCTAGTGGAAAATTGGTGTGGCATGGTTTTCGGACGATATTATTAAACCATTTAATTTCAATCAAATTACACATCAATAAATAATTCCTGTCACAATTACCGTAAGGCTGCGAATATGTTTTATAAAGGACTTTCTTGTCGCAAACAAATGAACATAATATATATACACCATGATACAACAAGTGAATACAGATATGTTTACGATCAAGGACAGTTATGTAGTGGTAAGAATAAAGCTTCGTTCTATAATAAAATATAGTGATGACAATTATTGTTTAAGTATTGTACGAATGTATTACGTCCCCTTTTAAAAAGAAAACATTTTGTAATTATTAACGTGATATAAAAATTAAATATTATTTTTTAAATTCTTTTAAAATTGAAATAAAATAAATATTACTTCTCTGTGTGATGATTCGTATGTGTGCTTAACTAACTGTTTTGTTGAATAAATATAGGACACAAAAGGTCTCGCACCTTCTGGATTTTACAGCAGCTGTCGGTAATTTTATTCGGCCAACAAAGAGAATATTTTTTTAATTATTTAATTATAAGACGTTGTTGAAGTTATGCTTCTTTAGGCGCGTTATGAAAAAATGATGAGAGTGAAATTTTAAGATGCGCGCGCACCTGTGACACAAAATTGACAGTTTATAATGAAAACGGTGAAATGGACCTTATTACATAGTGATAAGGTTGATTTTTATATAGAGATAATGGAGGTGTCGTTTTTTATTTGCGATAGTTGTTGCATAATGTGCTCTATGTTGAAGGAATAAGGTTCGTTTTGGTTGCGTTAATTTTTGAAGTTCTTCTTTAGGCGCGTTATAAAAAATGATGAGAGTGAAATTTTAAGATGCGCGCACCCCTGACACAAAATTAACAGTATGTAAGCCGTCTGCTTAATATATATATATATATATATATATATATATAATATCATATATATATATATATATATATATATATTATTATATTAATTATATAATTTAAATTTATATTAAATGTATATATTAAATATATTATTATATAAATATATTATTTTTTAATGATGCCAAAAGTATAACTTCTCAGCGCGTACATAAGTACACGACCCATTTTTTTATATTCTTATTCTAACTTATTAACAAAAATCATGGATATCATCGTTTTTATCACATTTTTAATGTTTTCATGTAAAACGTTTAAAAAGCTCTTATATTAAATAACTATAGTTATTTTTATAATTATAAAACAAACAGGAAAGATAAAACATATATTTGTCATAAGTTTAAAAAAACAATTAATATTGAAATGTTTTTAATTAAACTTAATTAATAGCGCAATTTTATTGCAATTTCTAATATTTTAAATAGCGCAGACTATAAATTTCAATCTATACCAAGTTTATTAAAAATATTTTTAAAGTGAGTTTTATTTAAAAGTTACGTTTATTCAAGTTGCTTTGTTTTATTGTCAAAAGTATAGTGAATTCTATACAGAAATCATTGTATTGTTATGTTAGTAATAAAAAAATATACAAAATTACCTTTTATTTACGCGGTTATTATACATATCAAATCCACTAATTTACGGATTTTTCGCGTTAGTTACATATTTATTCCCGACCTCTTAGATTCTTTCCAGCATCCATGATCACGGGTATACTAAAAGAATCCGAAACGTCGGGAATATATATATATAACTAATGCGAAAAATCCGTAAATTAGTGGATTTGATACAAAATTACCAGTTTCATATAAGTGTAGTGATACACATTTTACATACTATTTAAGTATTAGATTAATCAGCAGCAGAAAGCCCGAAAAATAGACGCCTTTAGGGAGTTAGCGAGCTATGACTGTATTAACATTAGTTATTTCTACAAACGTAGAATATGGCGAAAAACGAAACAAGACAATATTTTCAAGAACATATTTAAAAAAAATTGTCATTTTGTTTCGCCAAAATAGTATTTTCTCTAATCACAGATATGGGTTCCATTCCATATTTGTTTAAAAAAGGCATGAATTTTAATATAGTAAGATTTTGATAGAAATCCCAGTCGCCTTTACTTGCTATGTTGACACAACTTTGGGGTCGAAGTCGCAATCAAAATTTCATCTTCCTTTTATGAGAGTACACCTTAAATGAGAAATATTTTACGTAAAATACTAGCTTAATTTAAAATATGTCAAGAAATCTAAACATGTTGTTATAAGGAGAAAGTTTTTGATAGGTCTTGAGTTTACCATGAGTTAAAAAATGTGCATTTTTTAAAGTAGTACAACAGTTTTAGTTACAAAGTACAGTGAACTAGTTGGAAATAACTAGAGTTTAACCGAAACTGGTTTTCGGCCGAAACCGAAACCAAAACCGAAAGTTCGGCCGTGGCTGCATTTTTGGCCGAAACTTGAACCGAAACTCACGTGATCAAGTATAAAAATTCTTGAAATACTGGATAAAATAAATATGGATTTTGCATAAATTGAGACATGAAATGGAGACACAACATACTAAGCGTGTGGTGATCTCTTATTCAAGTAGGTAACCATTTTGTTTTGGTCACAGAATATTAAAAAAATAACAATTATTTTTTCAAATAAAGTTCCCATAGCTATTTGAGTATCAAATTACTATTTGTGACTATTGCATTAAATACCAAGTATTGGTATTTTCAGATCCTACCGATTATTACATAGGTTTGTATTTGTACGTCCGAGGAGGGATCAAAAAGTTGTAAGAATGAGATAGAATGTAACGACTATTGATGACTTAATTATTTGTTTGTCTAGCGTTTTTCCAAGGGTCCTATCCCTTTAAAAAAAGATTGTCTTGGTCCTGCAAAAAGGTCTCCCCTGCATCCTTTACTTGTTATATATATGTAGTCTTAACACATGTTTTCTCTTTAGTATTGTTTCAATTTGGAGAGTAAATGAAATATAGCTAGGCGCGAGGTCTGGTGAATAGAAGGATGCTTAACCAATTGTAAGCTTGCTTGCTAAACGGTAGCCACCGCTAATGCCAACCTATGCGCCGGTGCGTTGACAAAATGAAACAATTCACCCTTCAAGTTTCCCTCTTTTTTACCATTTTATTTAAATGTGTATTTTTATTAAAATAATTGATATATTTAATAGAAATACAAGAGACTTAATTCTAGAGTTAAAATTACGGTAAAATAATAAATGAGCTCTAATTTTTTAGTAAGATTAATAAACAATAAATTAAAAAAAATCGTACAATTTAAAATCCCCTATTTACCCGTTTTTCATATTCGCTTACTGTATAACACCCATACCACTAGCCTGCCTCCGTAGCCTAGTGGTATGGGCGTGTCTAAAACCAGAGGTCGTGGGTTCGAATCCTGCGGGGACGCAACAAATTTTCATTGTTGTTTCCTGAGTTGGTTAGGGCAATCTGGGCCGATCACCCAATTGTCTGAAAAGTTAGATGATCCATGCGTCGGATGGGCATGTAAAAAGTCAGTCCACCCAACAACCCGCATTAGACCAGCGTGGTGGGATACGGTCCAAGGACCCCCTAATGGATAGGGGTGTATTAGGGAGGTCTATGTCCAGCAGTGGACTAATAAAGGGTGATGATGTGATGTGATGTGTTACTGTATAAAAACTATTAGATCAGAGTATTGTACGACTCTATCTTGTCGTTTAAACTGTGTGTTGATTAATCAGTAAGTCTTCATAACAGTAAAAAGTTTATTTAATATCCCTCCACTTATAGACAAACAGCCTGTGCCGATACGGTATGGAGGGACTGTAGGAAAAAGAATTATTTCTGCAGATGAAACGGGGCTAGCGCTGAGTCTAATACTGAGGTCACCACTGGCGGTTTGGAGAATTTTGTTCTTCTGGCACCCATGGCCACTATGTTACAGATTTGGGGAGTCTATTGCCCAGACAAAGGAAACGAAGGGTGCACAAATAAGCTGCGGCGGCCAGCGCTGGATCCCAGAAGAGTGCGGTGCGAGTCCGAAATAACCCATAATTGCCCCGCGAGGGCATGTAGGAAGGTGGACAAACCTTCTAAGGCCGGCCAGGGTCCTCTTAGCTTCATTATTTACGGGAAAGAACAGGAAGCTGTGTTTATAAACATAAATTACATGTCAACATAATATAAGGTATTCGCGCATTTCCTTTATGTAGTTCCGGGCCTATCAGTTAAACTAGTTACACGGCTAATAAAGTTATTATCATGACATGTTACTTTAACGGGATGATTTAGTCTTGTAACTGACATTAGTGCAAAGTTTGTGAAAGCTTATGACGAGCTAAGACTGGATGAAATTCGGAAGCTGCAATTTAAATAATTTTTACCTTAAGTGATTGATTTTCTTAATTATGTATATTCAAAATTCCTCGATGCATTTTTTTTATATGCACACATTACAAAAATTAACAGTGAGTTATACCTAACTTATAGATACATGCTGGCTACATGATTACTATTTTTCAAAACTAGTATTGAAATTTAAAAAATGCATTTTAGCAGTTTTTTTAATATTCCATATTAACTAAAACCAAAACTAACAGATTTTTAAATACCTTTTCTGAAAGGAACGTGGAAAATGCCGTGTGCCGTGCCAAAGTGTTAAATTAGTTGTATAACCCGATTTTAAGAGCACTAAAACCATAAATTACGCCCAATCCGTTTTGGATAAGAAGGCATGAAGCCAGATTAAATATATAGGAAGAGAAAAAGAGTAAATGCTTCGCATATCGCTGTATTCTGATCGTGGCACAGACTTGCCTTTTTAATGCGTATATGATTCTTGGTTTAAGAGGAGCGTAGGCCATTTGCGTCGCGTTACTTAACGATACTAGACAAAACTGTCCTACAATTTTGGCTACCGCATTTAAAACTCTAATAGGCTTTATAGCGTTATCTTCGTCAAAATCGGACTGTTTTAAGTCGCATTCAGATAAATGGGTAATTACATGGATAACCGATAGAACCAGGGAGAGATCAGTAATCGGTCACCTTACTTTACAGACAGTCGGCTCATTAGCCCGCAATGCCCTAACAGGAAAACATCAATGAAAAGTTGCTAAATCCTTGCAGGATTCAAAGCCCCGACCTCCAAATTCAAGAATTTACTACTAAGTAGTAAATTCTTGAATTTGTAGCACAGAAAGTGAAAGCTATAGCATTTGCAAACATTTTAATCATATTTCAGGATGATTAAACTAAACATCATCTAGTACCAAACTAAGCAAAACTTCTACTATGGAAACTTGATGATTGATAAATACATAGACTTACTTTTCTGTTGTAAATAAATACGTTATACGTATTTCTTTACAACATAAAAATACCCAAAGTTTAGATTACAAATACCCAGACTCGGGAAAAACGTTCATAACAAAATATTTTTTCCGCGGTCGGTATCAACCAGTCAGGGACTAACTACCACACCAAGCGGGCCATTGAATGTCTGTTAAGTTTTAAAGTACGTTTATTTATTAAATTTTCGTAGTCTGTAATACGGTACCAGCACATTAACCCAATTTCTACTACTAAATAATAGGAAGATATAAGTATATGTTATGATCTTTCACGGTCTCACATATAAGGTATCTTTTTCCGCGCTACCAAATTATTTTATACCAGTAATGAGCTAGCCTAAAGTAACCATAGAAAGAAAATTTGAGTTCAAACTGATTATGAGGCTTTTATTACAACTATTTAACGATAAACGACAGTACTATATTTAACTGTTATATATTATTTACCGTACATATCAACCAGATACGATACAGACAAAGCGCAGGTCTAAGTTTTTACATGGCCATCCCACGCATGGATCAATTCATGCGTCGGATGAGCAATCCGAACTCACGATCTTCACCTTTTGAAGCGCAAGCCCATATCACTTGGTAACAGAAGCAGTAGTAATAAATATGCCATAAATGTTATACGTCATAAGCTTAACGTGAGTTAAAACAAATTATAATCAACAATTTAATTATTACAATTACAACAGTATAAGCATCATATTTAGTAATCGTATTACGATTACTTTGTAATTACAATAAATTAATATTTTAATAAACGTTACAGCATATTAAATTGAATAATTTGTCGTAACAAGAGACACTCAGTAGCTAGCAATAATCTAAACCTATCATTCGTATTTTCCGCACCCTTTCATCTCTTCTTAATTAGAAAATGTATAATAAAAATAATAACATCATTATCATCAGTCTGTAATAGTCCATTGCTGGACATAGACCTCCCCTAATACACCACTTTCTATTAGGGGGTTTTGGACCGTACTTTTTTATGGCATATGCAGGCAGATTAGCAGTCGGCCCACCTAATGGGAAGTGGTCACCGACGCCCATATAATGTATATATGCATATAATGTATATGGGCGTCGGTGGCAATACCGGTGGTATCGCCAACGCGCTGCCTACCGTGAGACATAGGGTGTTAAGTCTTGTTTGCCCAGTAAATACGCTGGCTACCGTGCCCTTCAAACCGGAACACCGCAGTGTTTTCACACTACTGCTTTGCGGCTGAAATAGGCACCACCTACACCCGGGTATCCCACCACGCTGGTCCAATGCGGGTAAGTGGGTGGACTGACTTATTTTACATGCCCGTGACGATGGAGTTCAATGAAAAGTAAGGTGATCCATGCGACGCATGGATTTTTAGACAATTGGGTGATTGGCCCAAATTGCCCTAACCGACTAGGAAATAACAACGAGAATTAGTTGAGTCCCCGCAGGATTCGAATTCACGACCTCCGGTTTCTAAAGCACACGCCCTTAACACTTTGAATAAATTACTAAAATATTCAATATATTCCTAATAAAAACATTACTCTCTCGCCGATCCTGTTGCTTATCCGTCCCATTCGACTATAAGAGTGAAGGTGAAGGGATTGCACCTGTGGTTTGCACGTACATTTGTGCACTATAATATCTCCGGCGCAGTTGTAATATAGATCGGTCGCCGTAGTCGGAATCGACATCAAGGATATTATTATAGGTGTTGTTATAGTATATTATCTCAGAGCAATATCTCACAACAGCTTTCTGAGTTGGTGCTCTTTAGCTCAATTAGTTTTGTTGCTGTTTCATAAACATACTTATGTTATAAGTTCGGGTGAATAACAACTATCTTCGTTGTCTAGCCGTATTGATTGCCGCTGAAACTGGCCTGGGTTCAAATGCTGTAAAAAAATTTTGTGTTATCCTTCAAGTTCACTATTATGTGTGCATATTTTCTCTATGTAAAGGTGATCCCAGAAATATTGACTTTTCAATAACCCCAACATACCGACCGTATTTAAGGATAAAGTATATTAAAACATAAGAGATAATATATATTTAACGTACATACCAATAACTTTACTGGATTAAACATCCAATCACAAAACATGAATGTAAATTTGAATTGAGCAAATATTTCTGAGCAATAAATAAACACGGCCCATTGATTCTTTGAAACAGCTCTTTGATGTTGTGAACCTAAAATAAGGCCTAATACAGTAAATGGTAACTGCTTAATTTATATTTAGGGTTAATTCTTTTCGTTTTGTTTAAGTATTTTACAAAATACTATTCAATGTGTTGTTGATTTAAAAAGTGACAAGGGTATAAAAACAATGTTTCAATATTAAATAATACTTTGCGAAGACATCAATAAAGGAACAATATCTAAGAATTTGTTGAAAAATTTTAGCTACGTATACGTACAGAAGAAAAGTTGAGATGGAGTTTACGTCACGGAAAACTTAAAAATATTTTTGTACTATACTTAGTTTAAAAGACGAAGATACATTTTGTTAAAGTTTAAATTTATTGAGTCGAAGTCGTATACATTATCCTGTGAACGATTAACATTAGTCTTTGTTTTATAGTTACTAAAAGAAATTGTACCGTGACCCAATCATTGTCTCAGGTACTATTTATTTTCTGCATATTATTAAGTTCCAAGATTTTTATTGGGAACTAACGGGCAGTATTAAAATTTAAGTGAAAATAACTTCAGTAATTTTATTATGACCCCGTTATAGACTGCACAGATAGTTCATAAAAAAAAAGAATAAAAATATGGAATTAATATTAGCAACGTTTCCTCCTAGTTCAATGCTTACAAATAAATTGTTGTTAAAATAACCTTAGCTTAGCTTAAGGGTTAATTAAATTTACGCTGTAATTAAATTTGCTGCGATATAGTAGGAATCGGAACACGGAAATGTTTTCACACGTCACGGAAATTGACATCGTAGTACCTCTCCATTCAAAATCCTTTAAAATCTAATTGTCGAAAAGAATCATTTAATTAATAAACTAATACGTATAGGTACTAAGAAATCTCGGAATAAATCTATATTTAGTCAATAAATGCAAATAAATTTTAAATTTAAATTAACTAATTCATACTTTTTTTTTTTTTGACTACTGTTGAAGCTGTTGGCACCGGGCCACTACAGCGTTTTTCGGACTCGGGGGTGGCCGGCAACTTTAAAGTGCTAGCCTTCACCCCCTACCGTGATGACGTAATCGCAAGGGCCCCCCGAGGGGGGAGCCTCGGCTTGGACCGTCACCGTATCACCCGTTAGCAATCTGCGTCGGGGGTGCCCCGCGGGGGACGCACCTCGGCCCGACCAGTCGCTTTTGTGGCTCATTCTTTGTGAGCGTGTATAGCTAATGATTACTACCCTTTCAACTAGCGCTTTGGTTGAGGAAGAAAAGGCGAAACAAACCTCAACCCGCTCCTATGTTATGTGCAAGACGACGGCAAGTGTCGTATTTCGGTTAACTTCGTCAGTGTAGTGTCAACTGTTGTTGAGTGTGAGAAAGTGTGTATCACTCATCGAAGAGTGATATGTTTGTATCTATTAGTGTTGTTAAAAACATCTAAGTGCGTAATGCGACGATCAAGTGTATGTACTTGATCATCGTACCTAACCTAGTCATAGGGTCGCCTTTAGTAGCGGCGTACTCATTGGCGAAGCTAAGTAGCTCCGCCAGATTAATCTTAGAAAGATCTTTTAATAGATCACTAACTGACGACGCGTTCGCGATGTTTACACCCGATATACCTGCGGGCTGAGGTTGGGTCTGTGCGGGGGGGTGGGCCCAAGCGGGGCGGGATTGCCACGCATTGGTTGAGGGGGAAATTCACGTTGGAGCGCGAAGGGGCGGGTTGCGGCGGGGGTGCACACTGCCGACGGTTTGCGCTTCGGCGCTTTCGGGCAGCCAAGATAATTGGCTGTGTGTCCCGCGTTGCCGCAATTAACGCAGGCAGGCGGGGCATAGGACGCGAGAGCTACTTTATCCTTCGGACGAGGACAATCTGACGTTGCGTGATCATCGAGGCACTTGACGCACCTCGGTTTGGCCCTACAGTATCTGGCCGAGTGGCCGAAGATCTGGCAGTTATGGCACTGCCCTGGGAGACCGTTGGACCTCGGTGGCTCAACGGTTATGCCTCGTATACCGCAGACGGCGGTGAGGCCGAAAATGACGTTGGCGGCTTTGTTACGTGGGAGCGTAACAACCACCATATTGAAAGAGCGCTTATTGCGCGAATTGTACATTCGATGTACAGCTAAGAAGGGGATAGATTGCGACTTTAGACTGTCGCTTACTTCGGAGACGGGTATTTCGCGCGGGACGCCTTTGATGACCACACGTTTAACGCGCTCTTCCGGGAGCGCGTACGTGTGGTAAAACATATTTTTCTCCGTTAAAAGGTGGTGATGTTGCGATGGTCGCGCGGCGTCTCCAATTGTAATTTAATGCCTTGGGCTGTGTCCACTGCATCAAATTTACATCGGTTCGACAACGCCGAACGAATTTCGCACCAACGCTCCTTATCTCGGAGAAAAATGGGCGGCGGACGTTTTTCGTTCATAAACGCGGGTATCGCGGAACTAACAGGGGCCTGAGGGGCCGGGGGGGCAGCTACGGGGGCTGAGGCGGGGGACGCGGGGGCCGCGCGGGCCTTGGGAGCGACGGATTCATGATCGTCGCTATGAATGCGCTTCACAGGACCGCGAGGGGCAGGGGCGCTAACGGGGGGCGAGGGTTTCGCGATGCAGTCATCGCGAGATGCTTTGGGGGCCTTGGTGGGCTGGGACGGGACGGGTGAGGCGGAGCGGGGAGAAGAGCGCTGTTTGCGCTTCTTCATGCGTCTGAGGGCGTAAAAACCCATCAGGGGCTTAGCTCCTGTGGAGCTAGACTCCTGATCGGTGTCATCAGTGTAGTTAGAAGACGCCGACATAGCGTCAGCGTCTTCTACTACAGGGGGAGGGGGAGGGGGTGGGGGCATGAGGAGGGGGAGGGGGAGCGCGGCATCGATGCCGGGGGGAGGGGAGGCGGGGGGCGGATGCGGCTAGTGCGGCTTTGCACTTATCTAACTCAGCGCGCAGGAATTTGGTCTCGCATCTCAGCGAGGCGATGGCCTTTTTATATTGTGCAATTACGTTTGACGAGTCGGAGTCCGACATTGCTACGACGCGAAGTTAAGATCGCATACGCACTTAGATGCGGCCCGGTGGGTGTCCGGGTCGTGTGGACCTGCCCTCCTCGTCTGGGTTTGACGAGGAGGCCTAACCAGAAGTACCTGAGTTCCCTATTGAAACAGTAGAAAGAAGAAACACGAACCGTCCACGAATGAGAATACGCAATTAAAATTGCGATATTACACAAACGCTTCCGGGTAAAAAGTTCTCTCAATAACCCTTGAACCGACCCAGAAATTGTCGTTAAAACGACTAATCCCCGAGCCGGCCGAAACAAGAGGGACGCGGGCGGTTTATCCACCCGACGCCGCAACAATTGATCGAAGATTCGAACGAAACCCGATGTAAACAAAGTTGCACAACGAATTGCGCAACTTTGTCTAACGGTTTTTCGTTCGAAAATCCGCTAAAATTCGCGCACGCGACGGTCAGGCGGCGCGGCGATGCGTATTACGTGCACCGGTGCACACGTAAACACAGAACGCACTCCACTTATCGATCGCGAGTAACGGACAAAAAGATCGCGCAATGAGCACGGTAACGGACAGCAGGGACGTGCGGACGGCTCCGCTGTTGTCGGCTCACTGTAATTCATACTGAGCAGCGTGCATTAATTGACCTATCAATAGAGTATTTCACTAGCGGGGTATTCATATAAAACTTCTAGAGCAACATGTAATGCCGACTGTCTTAATGATATTATATTTTATTTGAATGCGAAGTTGAATTAAACTGTTATTGTTTTAAACATTAAAATCATTATGTAAAAAATTTCAAGAATTATTTTTATTGAACATAAAAATTAAAAGTTATAAAATCTATAAATTGTTTGGTCGATATTTAATTGATATTAAATATGACAGATAATTTAAATAGATTAGTTCTTGCAACTTATTAGCGAACTAACTTTTTGAACAACCTTCATATGGTGTACATTAACCTAGAAAAGGGTTACGATCGGGTTCTCCGTAAGGTTCTGTAGTGGGCTATGAAAAGAAAAGTGTGCCAGAGAGTATGTAAGACTTGTCCAGACTATGTATGACAGATCTGGTACTCACCGAAGCTGGTGAAACCGACTAGTTCAACTTCTCTGTAGGTTTACACCACGGTTCTGCTTCAAGGCCGTATTTGTTCCTCCTGGTCATGGATGATCTAACATTGGACATACAAGAGGAAGTGCCTTGGTGTACGCTGTTTGCCGAACATATTGTTCTTGCCGGAGATAATGCTCCTATGATCCAGAGAAGACTGGACAAATGGCGGGAAAGTTCGAAAACTTTTGTTTAAAAATAAATAGAACCGAAATCAATCACATTTGTTCTGTGACTGCGATGATCCATTCAATTTTTTCCAAATTACCTTAAACGGCGTATTATGTATTCAGTGTGCTTGGTAGCTTAAATACACCGGATGGAATAATAGAATAAATGCGGGATGGATAAAATGTCGAGAGGTCTTGTCAACATCTTATGACCCACAAATGCCCCTAAATTTTAAGGGGAAAATTTATAAGACGATCATAAGACCTGTCATTATGTATGGATCGGAATGTTGGGCAATATAGAGTATATGCTGCGGGGATTAGAATATTGAGATGGACGAGTGGAGGGACAAAGGGGAAGTATGAAAGTGTCACCAGTGACGGAAATAATAAGAAGTAGGAATCTAGCGTGATACGGGCATGTCATGAGAAGGAATGAATACATAAAAGAATGCTTGAAACTACGTTAATAGATGAAGAGGGATTGATAGGCCTCAAAAGCAATGTATGGATTCTATGAGAGACGACTCTTACCAATAATATTTTTACGAAATCAGTACATATTTAATTGAATGAATACATCGCTAATTAGCTATTTGCGTTTTTTGGAAGTTCTAAACCACAATTTTCACCTTTAAAATAAGAACGAACTCTCAGATGGTATAATGATATATTATGCTACTACCGATATCCGAAATATCGTAAGCAAATATAATGATTTTATTAGATCACGATGTATACTATACTAAATCGATTCGGTTTTACGCAGGCCACAAACTTCCAAGCTGAGACATTTAAATTAAATGTACTTCCTGTCAACTTATATTGCATATTGCACATCGCTTGAAAACCAGGAAGTATGTTTGTCGTTTTTGATGGTTTCATATAGATTGCAGACGACAATCTTTATAGACTTTTACCAAATGAGGGCTGTGGAGGGTTTGACGGCAAAATAGGTGACGTAGAGTTAATCTCAGGAGGTCTTTTTAAACCGAACCAAGTAGTTACTCGATTCGGAGCGTATGTTTTTTAATATATGTTACCACGTTGCTCCGCTCCTGGAAATCCGATTTTGTTTATTTTTTTTATTAAATGGCAGTAATAGGTATAAGGTATCATTTCCCACCCATTTTCTATATTTTATGATAAGTTTTTTATTAGATATTTAAAAATAAAAAAAAATACAACCTTGTGCGATTAAGTTATTTAGTGAGTATAAGTAGTAGCGAAAACAAAAAAAAGGATTTAAAGTCCGCGGGCAGAAAGCTTTAGCATCTATGTTTTAAGAATAACCCACAATGACCATTTTAATGAAAAACATTGTTAAAAAATACAATGAGGTATATTTAAAGCATTAGTAAGGTAATACAGTGTAGGTTTTATTAAATGTAAATACATTTAAAAAAGTTCTTCATGTTTGGTACACAAAACGTGTCACAAACGATATATTCATAAAATAAATAACATAAAAGATATAATACATATAAAATATGTTGGCAGAAATTGTGGGGCAGTTATGTGCAGAGAGCATGTTATATATTGTTTGAAGTCGGTCATATTTTTATTTGTTACAATTTCACTTCTAACTACACCACGGTTTCTGCTACTCCATTTTAAATATCTAATAATATATTTGTATATACTAATATATTTTAAGGTATTCATCATCATCATCATCATCAGCCTGTAAATGTCTACTGCTGGCTATAGGCCCTACGCTTAGCTATTATCTGTTAACAAATTCAAAAAAGTTGTAAAGGAACGTTTTTGTGTAAAAAGATGTTATTGCTCTGATAACTACTTTATTGATAACGCAATCTAGTAAAAAACTGTTTGCTCCGGGCTATTTCGAACTGTGAAAATTATATTCATGAAAATTTTGTTTCATACATCATCAGCCTGCGATAGTCCACTGCTTGACATAAGCCTCCCCTAATACACTCCTATCCATTAGGGGGTTTTGGACCGTATCCCACCACGCTGGTCCAATGCGGGTTGGTGGGTGGACCTACTTTTATCATGCCCATCCGACGCAAGGTATTGAAGGTATTACTTTAATCAAAATGTATGACACGCTTTAAGCACAGACGTTGAAGAATTTTATAAATCCATTATTTTTCGTATTAACTCACAACATATTACCTTAAATGAGCGTTCAATATGCCTAATCGCAATTTTTATATTAAGGTGGTTATTGTAGGCTATTTTTAAAAATAGATAGACACTCGACTTTCTTACAGACAATTTTAAGTAGTACAATGAAGTAAAACATACTTTAAGCCGTTCTACACGGTTTTGGCAGACTGTGCAGTTTAATCGCACGGGGTTGTGGTTTTTGGTGCTGTTTTAATTAGCTCAAATATCTATTAAACTACTTTTCACAAAGTTATGCAAAAAGAGAGAAAGAACAAAATCAGAGCACTAGGAGCAGAGCAATGAGATAACATATATAAAAATATCATACGAATACTTTGCTTTTGCCACACTTTTTTCTTTTTTGTAGATCAATTCAAGCAGAACAATTATGTTTTAAATAGTTTAAATATGTCTCTTAAGGTAAAGGCAGCGTTGGCAATTTAATCGCATCAGGTTATGATTTATGACGCCGTAACTTTCTTACTTTCTATTTACTAACCTATCACAAAATATTAAAATAATGGGACTAAATGACAGCTACTACCAATAATTTAAAAAGAGAATGAAAAAATTAGAGCACTAGTAGCGCAATAATGAGGTGACATAAAAAATATAAGGTCCGAATTAAGTACATGCTTCTTTTGAGAAATCGGAAAAAATACCATCAGGCATTAAAGGTTTGTTATTAATATGATAAAAGTAATTGTTTTATAGAATACGGACAAAGGCTTTTTTATTAAGCGTGGGTAATCGTCTCTTTATGGAAGGTAAACATTTATTGTTTTTTTTCTTATTATTTTTTTTAATAATAGTTATATTCGAATTGTGATAAATTATCTGTAATGCACTTTTTAAGTTACGTAATGTTTTTCAAACTCAATCTTTTAAAGAAAAGTACGGTTATTATCATTAATGGTCTTCAAAGGAAATGATGACAGTCCATTAACCATGCTTTAAATGGGCGCAATATTTTTTTACTGGTTTCGCAATACTTAGGCCACGGCTTTTATATTAATTTTGCGACGTTATAGAATTCTGTTCTGCATTTTTCGTAAAAACCGAAAGATTATGTTAATGTCAACTGACCACATCATACAAGTTAAAAATAAAACAATTTGAGTTTCTTTTTAAATCAAATAACCGTTTTAAATTATTTATTTAAAAAAAAAAAAAAAGAAACAATTTTAAATTTTTTTCTGTCAGTCTATTTGTTCTGTCTAATGTATGGTATGGCTGGACTAATTTGATTTGATTTTGGGGGGACTTTCTCTGGAGAACGTCTGATGTAACTACGACCAACTTAGGCTACTTTTTTAAGAAAAAAAAATGTATTATTTTTTCTTTATATTACCACGCAAGTAAAGTCGCGGTCTAGTATAACAAAAATTAATAACGTTACGTTAAAAAAATGTTCAGCGATTTTAGTTTTTACAAAATTTGCTACGTTTTAGAATTTCATAATACGAAAATATTTGAAACACAAAGACTAGGTACGTTTTATCTGATTGTATGCATCTGAATAATGGACCAGTTTTTAGAGTACTGACAACTTGCAACGAACGTGCCTTGGGTAAATAAATCTTTCAATTGTGAATTGTTGTTAATTTAATACGTATTTTAATTTATTATATTTGAAAAGATCTGCTGTTGTCGTTGTTTTAGAAGTTTACATCTAAACTATTATTTCAATTTGCATCGTTTCAATCATCGGGGTAGCACCAAAATAAAAGAATGGATATAATATTTAAATTATAATATATCTTTGTACATGAAAATGAAAAATATATCTTGTCTTGAGGGCTTAAAGTTAAGATATCTTTTAAATGAAGTTCAAATGTAGTAATGTCGAACATCTGTTTGTTAAAAATTTACTTTTACGGTTTTAACAGCGTTTGTAATTTTCAAAATAATGTACTATTTTACATCCAATTAGATCTCCACTCGGTTCCCAAAAGAAGGAGTATTCATTCGGAGCGATGTTTTTTAATATACTTACCTGTTATGGCTCCTGAAAGCTTCTTATCACTCAGTTTTATTATAGTACTTCGTGCAAACATTATCGTGAAACACACGCTTTGTAGTTTGTTCGAGTAATTGCTATTGTCACCATATTAATGACTAGTTCTCAAAAGAAAGTATACAACGACAGAGAAAAAATACTATTTGAGTACACTTTAAATACACAGAACTAACTAAGCTAGCAATATAAGAAAACAATTCTGGAGATGATTTGATATTCTAATGAGGTGTACGCATAAGAATTTCAAGACCTGTCTAAAATCTCTGGTTATATTCCTAAAATAGATAGATATGAAAGTGCTGCGTGCTGCGATAAAGTGAGTAAGTAGCATCTTTTCAATTCTCGAAAAGGATTTTTCATAAGTTGTATTTGTTAAAATTGGAAATATCCTTTTCCAATTTTTCCATGTTATTAGGGGTTTGTTCTCTAGTCCAGTTAGACCTAGAGTGACTAGGTGAGAAAAAAAGGTTATAACTTTCTGATTTATTTTTTACACAAAAATCTAAATTTTAATTTATAGTACGTTAGATTTTTTGGATGAAACTGTTATAATTTTTACACAGTTTAAAAATTCCCACATTTCAATATCAACGCGCTTTGAAGGCACTCTTCCTTTTTTTAGTACTGTTTAAGCTTACTACAAAAAATTATGTTAGTAACAATTGCAAGTGAAGCGGTAAATCAGGAATTCCTCTTTACGAGGTGTGCATTTTCATCTATTTGAATAACAACTTTCTCTAAGGAATTCGAATACTCTTTTCCTTTGTTCAGATACCCAGCTCAGTATTTTATATATAATATATTTATAAAGTTATATTAATATGATCGCCTAATAAAAGGTAGTGTAATATTATAAAAACTGTGTTAATATTTGCTCAATTTATTACCGTTAACACGCAATACTCAAAATCAACCATAAAATAAGGTACATTGAACTGACATAATATATAAGTAATAAACTAACATAATATAAAAAATGCGTTTAAAAAGCAATAAAATAGACAGGGACCATTGGCTTTAACACAGTTGTTTCTTTTCGGTTTAGTGAGTATATATAATTAATAGCTATATTTTCACAGATCGATGTAAAATACGGTAACTCTTCCCTGTATAAGGAAAAAAATGTCATAATGGACGACAAAGCAAAAACAGACTGAAAGTCCAACTTTAATTAATCATTATTTATTGCCCATTAATGTTGGTCATTAAGCCTCCAAATATCCGACGAACTCAATCACTTTGATGCAATAAATATTTGCAAGTTAAATATTTTATTGATAGTGATCTTATTTTATTTTCCTTTAATTAGTTCAAATGCAGCATTTTCAAGTCAAATTTCGTTTTTCAATTTGACATATTTAATACTTAATGGCATAATTTGTTAACATATCACTGTGCAATGTACATTTTAAAATTAAAAAAAAATTGAAAACGTCTAATTTATAGAAGCAATAATTGAGTCGTGTCTTGAAAGTGACGTGCGTTTGAGGAAAACTTGGAGTAAAAAAACGTTGTCGCATTTTTTATTCTAATTTTGTAGAAGTATTATACAGACGAAAGTTTATGAATACTGTTCAAGACTAAATGGACCTAAGTGGTGATATATCCTATTTATACCCAGATCTCAGATATAAGAATAATTTATATTATTTAACGATTTTTTTTTATATAGAATAGTACTTACTTTTGGTCTCACGCTGATAGATAGAGAAGTTTAGAAATAAATATTAAAATAAAAACTGCTACTAAGCTACTTTCACTTCATATTACAAATAATTTTTATCTTTGACTTGATTTTTAACATTCCGCAAAATAAAAGGTGAAATGGTTTCTTGTTTTCGTCGAAGTATTTCGGGAACGCCAGTGTTGCCAAGTATTTTCTACGAAGGCCTTCGAGGTTATATAGTCGAAATATTAAGAATGGAAACCATAAAACACAAATAAGTAGAAGTAAGCGAAAAAAGGGATACTTGGCAAGATTTTCAGAATTCACGTTAGAGAAAAAAATCACGTTAGAAATAAAATTAAGTGTAGTAATTGTCTTACACGTATTTAAAATTTCATAAAACATTCTCCCGAAAAGAAATGTTTCAAAAAAATAATAACAATTTAATTAAATTTCTGAATAAAAATAATAATAAGTTAATGAATTAATTTTCTACGAACGAATTTATGACAATAAATATGCTAAAGATGGGCAAAAAATGTTTTGGAAAATAGTAATTTTGCCGCTGATATTTTTTATTTATTTTTGAAATAATTGCATTTTTATACATTTTAGATTTATCTGTCATCACCGATTTATTTTTATTGCCTATGCAGAGAACGCCTGTCGTGTGTTTCTATTATTTAAAATAATTAATTAACAACATCTCAAACCCTACATTTGAGATTCAAAAAAAAAAATTTGAAAATTACAATTTTTATATTTTTATTTTGATTCATATTGAAGAAAGTTAATTCAGGTATTATCAAAGCTTCTTTTACATTTTAACAGTTAAGATTTTGGTTTTTAATGTATAATTATACATAAAAAACCAAAATATTGTAAAATATTATTCACGCTCCCTTCATTTGAGATTTCAATATTCATAAAAAATATGCGACCTCCCATATTTGCGGCAGAATAATTATTTATTTGCGGTTCGAATCAGTACGTAGATAATAATCACAAGGATTCCAAAAAGTGTCCTACCCTTGTCCCTTGCAGTCGCCATCAATTGGACTAATTAAAAAATGAAACAGCCCTCATTACAAGTTTTCCTTAAATATTTTGTTGATTGATATCTAATATGACAGCTTTGCAAAATCTATGAACAAAAGAACTTCTATTACATTAGACGAATTTTTAGAATAAATTTTGATATTATAGGATTTAATCCTGGTATGAATAATATGTAACGCTAAATACATTTTGGTGAAGAACACATTTCTTACACATTGAAATCAACATGGTAACGCCCATGTTGATATACCTGTATGATATACCTACTCTGACTGTGGAAAATAACGAAGAGTCTGTGCAAATTCAAACTTTTACTCCACGTTAGACGATATTTTAATTGAAATAAAATATGTTGGGTTCTAACAGATATAATCAAGTAACATTCAGGAATTGTTTGAACCGCAAGGTGGAGATTGGACGCCTAAAACCGTCTTGGATATTTGTTTTCTACTTTGTCACTAAAAACATATCCCCTATATTACTACTCCCCAAATGTATTACCTATTAATGTTAAAACTACTACATAACTTACTTATATATTCTACCTATAAATGTATTCCAGGAATCATAGAATCTTTTTTTTATTTTATGGCAGCAAAAATCATAAGTGTCAATCAAATAATAAATATTATTAGATAACACCCTAAGTAAATTTTTTCCGTTCTGATAAAGGAAATCTTTCCAAGAAATATCTGGCATTGCCTAAACATCTTTTAAGGCATCGAATTACTAAGTAGAATATGATATTCAAAAAATTATCCTGATATTTATTTCCCGAGTACATAATTGGGAACGAGCTTTATGTTTTCTTTCAAAGTTCATGGGATAGTAAACTATAAAAAGTGGTTTTTTGTATTATTGTACATAAAGAAAGGAAATTTCAAATGGTGTTAGAACACAAGTTTCCAATGGCAACTTTCTTCTTAAAGTAAGTCCTCATAAGCTCTTAGAACAGTTTTGTTGGGTTTTGCAAGATTGATTGCTGCAAGGAAGCGCATAAAGGATAGGGAGGCCAATAGCACCCTGGCTATTTTCAGAATGTGGAACAGGGCGCCGAAGGGTGGCCTACGTGCGCAACCTTCTCCCCAGAAACTGTGACCCAGGTGGCCGGCAAAAGGGCGTCCGCTACCCAGAACTGGTCTCAAGAGGGGTTGCTGTGCTGTTTGCTCTGACACGGCACCTAAATCTGTGGCCCCAAAACACCCGGAGAGAGGAGGTCATGCTGTGGTAGCCGAAGGCTGTAAAAAGTAACCACGGCCCCGGCTAAAGCAACTTGAGAAAGGTGCTACCATTGATTTATTAGTGGGTATACTTTCGCTCCATCTTAGCCAAGGAGCTCCACAGATCCCTTTCGGCTCCTCAATTGGTGGCGTGGAATCAAAAATAAACGGAGAATAATAAAGGTTTTATTAAAGTTTGGACGTCGAATAACACAGTTACAGGCATATACATTTTTTTATGTCCATATTAAAAATGTTATGTGTCATTATTGTATAAAAAGAATGTAGAAAATAACAACAAACGACAACGGGACTTTTATGTGTTTTAGGCTAGTAAATAATGGCCAAGTCGTTTGGTATACAATTGTAAAACAGCGCCTTGGGTAAATAAATCTTTTTATTGTGAATCGTTGAATTGCATACGAGCTTTGCATGCTATTCTGAAACAATATGTTTGTATACATTTCCAAAAGTTAACAATAATTCACCCACATTAAGGCACATACGAAATAACAAAATGCCTTATGCCTAATAGATTATCTATAGCGGCGTAAATACGTCAGAATACAAAACTTTATAATATGGGTCAAGTACAAGTAATTTAAAAACAAATACGACAGAATCGAACATTTGAAATAATAGTTTAGCCTATGAAATTTCTATTATTGCTCCGTACGACTACTACGTACGATCCCGTCATCTAGATCTACAGTTTCGCTAGTGTCACTGCTCTACATATAATATCTTTAGCAGAGCTCGAGTCACCGTATGAAACAAAATCTCTCTCGAAAAGTCCTATGCTGTCCGATAGATACATAAACTTTTTCCTATTTTTCGATGTATTCTTTCAAGATTCTGAATGAACTTTCTAGAAATGAACAATGGTGAGGTCAGCAATACCGATCGCAGGCTTTTAAGAATACTACGGAGGTTATCACTCGATAAATTAAATATTAATAAGAACAATTTTTTATTGCTATTCATAACTATGTGTTAATTAAAATATTTATCAACCTAGGATACTATATAAAATTAATAGCTAACAGTGAATGAATTCACTCACTTTTCTTACTTTTGTATATTGATCCAAGAATCATTCAAATCTACATGTAATTTTTCATAAAACATAAATGTCAATAAAATTATATCGCTACTTTATTTAAGATACCGTATACGACAATAATTTGTCTGTCCGTGTGATAAATAAATAAAAAAAAAATTAAGATCAAAAACAATATAATTGTTTTTAAATATCAGGAATTTATAAATATTTCAAATATCAATATTTTATTTTATATTTTGTCCACATAATTATTTCTATTGCTTGCGCGAATATTATACATTATTAAATAAAATTACTTTACGGATTTTATCGCGTTTATTTTACATTTTAAATTCCCGACGTTTCGAACACTTTCCAGCGGCCGTGGTCACTGGGTAGACTGAGATGTCATGCGTCTTGTTGCCAGTGCTGAAGCGGGGTTTCCAGATCTTAGTTTTATTAATTATTTTAGTCTGTACTCCGACCTAGCAATATGAACTGATTTTAACTTTACAGCCACAGTGGTATTATGCTTGGGGTTAAATTTTAATTTTTAATTATGGGATCCTAAGCAGGTGGTAGAACCTAACCATCTTCTCTATTGAAATTTGGATGTTTTCTAATCTCAATGGCCTCACGGATCATCCTTGGTAGGAATCGGTGTTCTTTGGAGGATTTGTGATCGATCAAATCTGATGTGATGGTTTGGGTGATTTAAGGTATGGTCACACACCTGCCGACTTGTTGGGTCTTTTATGTTTAATGTTAGCTAATGTTCCTTCACGCGGGTTCTTATTGCTCGCTTTGTTTGTCCAATATAAGAGAGGCCACAGTCACAATCTAGCTTGTACACTCCTGGATCTTGTAGAGGAATATTGCACTTCACAGGTGGTAGGAATTGACCAATCTTCTTCAGCGGCTTGAAATAAGTTTTGATTGAATCCCCCTCAAAATGTAGCCAATATTGTCAGTTACGCCTCTCACAAAGGTAGAACAGCAGGTACTCGCTCCACTGTGGCTGCCTTTACTCGGTCACTGTGACGCCCTTGGCGCAGCGAGCTTGTTGTCTCGCAGATTGCTTAACATGGTGTAGCTCAGCCGCTAGGGTGTTCATCATCACAGATCCCTCGTACTCTCTGAAACAAAGATTTGCCACTGGTAGCTAACTGGGATGGATGGTGGTGTGAATTTCCATTTAAATATTTATTTGTATGGGTTGGTTTCCTATAACAGTATGGCTCAAAGTGTTATCAGGATTGCGAATAATTAAAACATCAAGAAAAGCTCCATAGTAAAATGTATTTTTGAATTAATAGAGTTAAGGTGGTTTAAAAATGCATTTATTTTGTCATATGGTGAGATGGTAAATGTATCATCCACATAGAGCTTAAAAAATCTTGGATGAATGGGAGCAGTGAGTAGGGCCTTCTCCTCAAAGTCTTCCATAAAAATGTCATGACCACCGAATGATGACCACGGCCGCTGGAAAGTGTTCGAAACGTCGGGAATTTAAAATGTAAAATAAACGCGATAAAATCCGTAAAGTAATTTTTTTAATAATGTATAATATAGCAAGCAATAGAAATAATTATGTGGACAAAATATAAAATAAAATATTGATATTTGAAATATTTATAAATTCCTTGATATTTAAAAACAATTATATTGTTTTGATCTTAATTTTTTAAATTTATTTATCAAGGAAGACAAATTATTGTCGTATCGGATCTAAATAAAGTAGGATATAATTTTTTGACATTTATGTTTTAAAAATTACGTTAGATTTGGATGATTCTTGGACAATATAAAAAGTAAGAAAAGGAGAATTCATTCTTTTTGGCTATTAATTTTATATAGTATCCGGTTGATAAATATTTTAATTAAACATAGTTTGAATAGCAATAAAAATTGATTAATATTTAATTTTGGTGATAACCCCGGTATTTTCTAAAACCGCGATCTTTTTGCCTCACCATTTTCACTTTAGAAAGTTTATTCAGAATTTGAAAGAATCATCGTAGGAAAGTTTAATTTCAAAATAGGGACTTTTCAGAGAGAGATTAATTATATTTTGTCATTCATAATCATTTTCACCATCATAAACAGCCTTTAATCCTTTTGGGCAAAGGCTTTTTTTACAAAATCTTGATAAGTCCATTGAGTTGCTCAAATTTGCCACGTGGGGGCTGCTAAAGGGATCCCCGGTCAAATGGGCGGGGGTTGTCTATCCATTTTTACGCCAGATTTTTGGTTAGTAATTACCAAAGGGGATAAAAAACGCAGTTCCGTGATTTAAAAGATTAAAAATGTTGACTGTTATTATTTACGTGATCAAAAGTTTGATCACATGCCATTTAAAAAGATCAAAACGAAGAGTTAAAAATTATGATTTGATTGCCAAAAGATATATATGTGTTCTGGTTCAAAATCCGGCGTGAATCAAAAACTGGACGGTTATTGGTTTTCCAATCACCCCTGCAAATATGTAACTTTTCAAATAGTTTAACAATTTAATAAATAACCGTAGTATTTATTAATATTAAATTTATGAAATTAATTAAAAATTTTAAAAGGAGGAAAGTCTACATAGAATTTAATATAAGGAAGGATTAATTAAGAGTTAAAATTAAATTTTTTAACTCTACATTTGTAAGAATTATTTAAATCCATCCAAAATTATATCCATTATTTAAATGAATGTAATTTATAGTGGGTTTATTGAATTACATATTTGAATACTTATTTCAAGGTGTTATATAAGACAAATAATAGTAATTCAATAATAAAAATGTCAACGAAATTACGTTTCCCAAATAAAATCGAGAGATGGGTGATTGTTGGGGATTTGCAGAAACCAAATTTAAAAGCACGGAAATGGAAGTTCCATTGAATGCCCGAACAATGAATAGGAAGGGTATTATATATAATCTAGTATTTTGGTATATAGTTTAATAGAGGTAATATGTAGTAAACTTTTTGTTTAATTTATTCATATTATTTCCTAAAAGAAGGAGGTCCGCAATTTTGGATGTAGAATAATATTTTTCATTCATATCACCCACTATCTACTCTTGATCTATTTTTAATAGTTTTTAGCGACACCCATTCAAACGGGGATTATCTACAATAGAAATTTAAATTTCACGGGGAAAAAATTTTAAAACCCTGTCAAGTGGACTTATTGGGTATTTCTGAACCTATTGGAGGTCCTTTATCAGGACGAGAAGGATTACTTTGCGGTCGCTTCCCGACTCGCACTGGGATTACGACACATGAATTTAAAACCGGTTTCGTAGATTATTTTTGTACAATGTCTCAAAAGCAATTTTAATTAAAGTAAAAGGGATATAAAGACAATTTTAAAATTAATCGTAAAAAGGATTTAAAGTTTTCCCGGATTGAAATGAAACAACATATAGGTTATAATAGTTTCATCCTTAAATGCTAGACATATACCATCCGGACTTTTTTTTGAGGATTATGAAAAACTTTAAAAATTGAAAAGTTTTATGTTAACAGGCACGGTAAAAGGTTTTTAAAGTGTATGGTTTTAAATAATAAAATTTTTAATATAAGCTTAATATATTAATAAATTGTTTGTAAATATATGTACAAACACAAAATATGTGTTCGTGATTACCGCAAATAAAGTGACTGACATACGTTCAGAGAAAAAATGACTTTTTGACTTTTGTTCAAAATGTTATGAAGAATTCTTTGGAAAATTTCAAATCTCCAAATTACAATTGGTGCTTAAGTCGTCGTGTTGATTCAATTTATAAATAAATTTTGTACTTAATAATGATACTATTGTTTTTTTTACACATTTGATATCTTAATTTATTGATATAACATATAACGTGATAAAAATGCACGAAAGCAACAAGTTGTCTTCTTTTGATTAATTAAATTTTAGGTTTAATAAAGTAAAAAATCTAAAAATTAAACGATATAAGCAACTATATCACGAAATTAGATGAGATAAAAATAATAAGTTTTTGTAAAGATATTTAAAACAATGAATAATTTATTTCAGAAAGAGATTGGATATTTATTTAACAAAAAGTGATAAAAGTCTTCTTCTTTAGTTCTTATATTAATTTATATATAAAACACACAGAATAAAATAAAAACAATCGATTTACATAAAAGTACGTACTAAAAAATTTTATATATATAACAATATTTCTATTAATTTGTTACTATTAAAACCGTTCGTTATTTATAAATAAAATACAATCAGTAAATACAGTACCATGCTCAGATGCCAAAAAGTTTCTAAAACACGTAAAATTTTTTTTCACATTATTAAACTTGATTTTACACAGAAATATTTATAATTCAAGATTTAATTTAAGATGAGTATTTATAATCACCAATAAAAATACTACAAGTATTTTACAAATAAATGTATACAAACGTCCAATGTATAATAGGAGAAGTCAAAAAAACAATTTTATTCCTTTATTTCCCATTATCAAAATTCTTGAATAGGGTTTTTCCCTTTTGACTCTGAAAAGTAAATTATTTCAAAAGACCTTTAGAAATATGATAAAAATCGTATAAATTATATATTTTTAGAAATTTCGAAAATGAAAAAAGTATAATATTATTTTTTTTGTAAATAGGGCCTGGATAATTTTAATTTAAAGACAAAATTAACCATTTTTTGCATGTTATTTAGATTTTCAGGACGACAAAAATTATATTTCCTTTAATTTATAAATAGATTAAAAACGTTTTGAAAAATTTTTTCGGTATTTTATTTAAATAAACATTAAAAAAATTTTGGTTCCTTTCTTTAAATTAATGGCTCATTAACTTTAAAACAATCCCAAATTCTTCAAACACATCAAACGGAACCCTGTGGCTTTTAATAACTCGCAGGAATTTTAATTTAAATTCCCACGCTTGGAAAGTATGTGGCGACTAAAACCACCGTACATAAATTTTGCCCAATTTTTCCCTTTAGAAAAAATAAAAATTTTGGGAAATTTAAGATTATATTTAATTGCTCCATAATTTTTTAATTTTAAATAGTAATAAGAAGAAAAAAAAAATACATATTTTTTCTTTGTTATTTAGGCGATCCATTTTTAATGTGGATTGTTCACACAAAGGATTTTGGGTCGAGCCCGTTTAGTATAATCCAAAAAAACGGAAAAGAAGCTCATTGGGGAAACTTTTAACAAGCCATTTTTCCATAGTAAAAAAAACCTAAATTAAATTGAATTCCTCAATGCCTTTTTAGTGAAAAAAAAGTAAAACAAAAAGTATCCAGGGACCCTAAAAAAATGGATTTTAAAAAAAAAAGTTCCCTCACAATATTATTTTTAAACGTAAAACCCCTTTAAATAAATTTTTAAAATTACTTTATAAATTTTTTAGGGTTAAAAATTTTAATTTTTCATTACTTAAAATATTTATACTTATTTAGACCATTTTAATGCCCATGAAAATACTAAATTTATTAACCGGGTTTAATTGCCCCTAACCCAAAAAAACAATAAAATTTTTTGCCCCAGGATTTGAACCCGACCTGGCAAACACCGCCCATACCATAGGTTTGAGGCGGTTTTAATTTATAAATTTTTTAGGGTTGCAGAAATAAAAAAATTTAAATCAATATGAAAGTTTCAAATATATTGAAGGATCCAGGTCGAATGCATTAAAAAGTTTGGTCCACCCACCTCGATTAGAGACAAGGTAGGATATCCAAAAAGCCCTGAGGAAAGGGTTCATTAGGGGAGGCACCCCACGGTTTTTCGTCTATTAGCCCGGGAAGGGCAATTGGGCAGGTATCAATGAAAAGAGACTTAACATCCTCTATCTATGTCTCACGGTGAAAAAGAAAGGGTTAAAACAAAAAGGTTCCGATGAAACCGCAAATTAAAGGGATTCAAATGATTCGTTTTAAAAAAGAAAAAAATTGTAAAGGTTCGTAGCAAATTTATTTATTTCAATGATTTTATAGTATTTGAAAATAATATTTTTTTATTAAATATGAAACAATTCGATACATAATTATTTCTTTTATTGACGCGATTATACATATCAAACCCTTATTTACGGATTTTTCGCTACCTAAATATATTTATTTCCGACGTTTCGGATTCTTTTCAGCATCCATGATCACGGGCAGACTAAGTTGGTATATGTCTGTATCTCTATGTTTTAGATACACCCAAAAATCACTAAACATATTTAAGGAATAGGTCTTTTTTATGATTACCAATAATTTCAAAACAGTATGTGAAGTATTTTCAAAATTTTGATAAAATACAGAATAATGTTTATGGTCTTATCACCACCTCCGGGCCTCACATATTTTTTAACTTTTATAAAAAATGTTTTTTAAATAAAAATTGGTAAAGAAACTGCAATCAGTATCGAACTTGTAGCGTTATAACGATAAAATCAAATTCGTTGTTATTATTAATTAAATAACTTACAATTAAATATTACTTAATGATTCATATTTGGATTGTATTTCAATTTATTGAGGTGGCTTTTATATCTATAGACGCAATTTAGACACTCATGCCAATCAGTATAATTTCGTAATGTCACTCCGTTTGGTTGTAAAAATCATCATCGGATTCTGACCAGAAGAATAACTACAGAATTTCCTATTTTTATTAAAAAAAAAAGATGAGGTCAATTTTAAAATTGCCCTAACTTTAGGATAACAATTTTAATTGAAATTTCTTAACTTTTTACCATAGCAGTTTGGCAAATCAAAATTCGTTTGAATTTACAATAAACACCACATTGTATTTATAAATCACAAAAAGTTTCGTAGATTTCAACGACGCAATGGCGTTCCTTCAAACGTAACAGTACGTTTTGTTACGTGACAGGATTTATAAAAGTATAATTTACTTAAGCGCTTCACGCAATTTAATTTTTATATATCGCCGTTGAGTGTTTTGTTCCAAGCACGTTTCTGAGTATCAGGCGAAAAAAATCTTTTATCAAGTACTAAACACTATTTCTTTTATTGTATTGTATCATATTTAACGGATATTAAAATATTTATAAAGAAAAATATTTTTAAAATAAAGCGATTTCACCCTAAATACAATATTTTGGATGATCAGAAAAAAATGTGGAACATCAACAACTTTAAACCAATATTTAAAAAAATAAAGGTTTTCATTTGGACTATCTTGTCAAATTATCTTTATAATAACTATAAGAATCGAATTTTATTATTCTGATGGGTAGATGTAATTTGGATGTGCATGTCTGCATTTTATTACAGCAAGATATTAATGTTTTCTAATTTTGGGGTTTAAGATTTTATTTAAATCAGAAGTCGCAAGAATCTTTTATTATTTGATAGAAAAATAATACCCATCGTTCTAAAACTAAGGTCATATGTGGGAAACATATGAGCTGAGACGATCTAAATTCAGAAGAAAGTGGGTCATCAAGTCCAATTTGCTTAGCGCAGTTTCTTCTTAACTGTTATTCAATTTTATAATAGCATAAGCCTTTAGAGCAGGTCGGTCCCTAGGACAAGAGAATGTCAGGGGTATCACCTCCGCGGTACCTATTTTTGCAGCAAATTAGTAAAGCGTAAACAGTACTGTCTTACGGTTTGACTGACACCGTTGTCAGCGTTATAACGAGGTAAAGAATACATAAAATCCCAGGTCTCAGGGTGTTGAGCGAATTAGTGGCTTCTTTTTGCTGTTTTTTTATGGGCACCAAGGATCCTTCCACCAGGTGAACTCCTGCTTGGTTTTTTGTTTTTCCAACAAAAACTGGTGTTGGCCTTGTCGTTTGTCAGTGACAATCATATCGATTCTAAAATTTACTGTGCATGTTTTTGCGTCTATAAATAAATAAAACTCCAAGATATTATTTTACAAAAGGCGTCCGTTTTTTATTCAACATAGTTAATTCTTGGGTAAAACAATAAATTTGGTGAATACTTAAGTTAAACTTTTTAAGCTCGTGGACGCATTGGACCCACATTCTAAAAACTATTGGAGAAGCGTGCATTAGAGAAGGCCTATGTCCAACAGTGGAATAACACAGGTTGATAATTATGAAGATAATAATGAAATAAATAATCAATACTGCTTAAACCGTGCTATTTATTAAAATATACAATAATTAGAAAAATGCAAACAGAGTTAAAAGCTAAACTGGTATTTCACTGCATAATATATTTATCAACAGCAAAGATTGACATAAATCATTTTAAACTCATTGATGCATGAAATTTAATAACTTTGTTGGCAGACTGAACATATTTGTTACACATACGAATATATGTTTTATGGCAAAAAATAGAATCATTAGATACATTTTATTATAAATTACTCTCAAATTGTAAAGTATTTAAAAAAAGTATTGCATTGCCTATTTTATTGAACAAAGGAAAGGAAGGCTACCTATTAAGGATACCCTTGTCACGTACAATACGCAGTGAGAGTTTGAGCACTCGTTGCTCCAAAGACATAGGATGTTATGTCTCTTACATTGATCTATGCGATTTCTAGTTCTTTCCACTCAATATGAATTTAAATTTCTCTTATGATGCAAATAAATAAAAAAATATTTGTTCCAATCGCAGTTTGTTTGTGCAGAAATCAGAGCAATTATACGGAGTTTTAAAAAGAACTTTATCTTTATTTTTTTTATTACATTAAAAATTATTTTTATTATAAAAGTATTTTTATACAAGTATAAGGACACATAATAGTATAAAAATACAAATTGTAAAAAAGATGATGTTCAATCAAATATTTTGACGTGACAACGTCTCATAAATTGCTTTAAGATAGAGAGGAATTCTTGAAAATGGGGGTCACGCGCCGTTCACGTAACGCTTCCATAAGCAAACCATAAGAGAAAGTGAGAGGGCGCGTTTCTTCTTTAATTGCAGTTGGCCTGTTGGGAAAAAGACAAAGTACAGAGAAAGAGAAAGAAGGGCATGCTTACCGGTTAATGCCTTGCGTCTCTCTTGCACTCTTGCACTCGAGCGTACTTGCCGTGGGAGTAAACAAATAGTGTCTGTATTTCAATTTCACGTGCAAGGTAATTGTCAACTGATTTGTAGGAAAATGTGAAAGTTCATTCGTAGATTAAAGGAATCAAAACCATAAAGGTAAAATAATTCTTACACCCGATATTTGAACATGGTAAAAATGATTTAATTAATTAATAAGAGTAATTAAATTTAAATTTAAAGAAAAAAAAAAGCGTTGTCGTGGTTAAAACAATTTATTAATAGGTCTTAAATTTTTTGCATAGGCTTTTTCCGTTGAGCCCCAAATGTTTATTCCCCGGTTTCCTTATTTGATTAGGTTTTGTATTACCTTTTGGTAACGTTTTTCTTTTGTAAACCCAATATAGGGATATAGGGACAAGAAAAGTGACTTGTTTTGTAATTTATGGTAGTGATAAAGGCGTTATGGTTTCTCTCAAATTTTTAAAATTGAACAAGTTTTTAACTCACCAACCCGCATTGGAACCAGTGGTGGATTAAGGCCCAAAACCCCCTAATGGATAGGGAAGGGCACGGGGAGGCCTATGTCCGGCAGTGGACCATCAGAGGCCGAAGATGTGAAGTTTTTTCTTTTTTTTCATATCATTTCGGAATTCCAAAAGTTAATCAAAGAGAAATTTATATTATACCTAAAGTAAGTTTTCTATGAAAACAATAATTAAACAAAAATATATGGTTACCCGCAATGTAGCGTGAATCGTTGTTCCCTTATTTGATTTTCGCCTTAATAGTAATAAATGTTACTTGCTTGTTTTTTACTTTTGTACTTGTAAAAAGATTAAATAACAATTCCGGTTTGTAAGAAAATTAAAAAGTATGAGATTTAATGGTAACGAATATTGGCAATTTAGTAGTGTTTTTTCCACATTCCTCCGGGCCCCTGATATTGAGTTCAGCCTTTTGGTAAACTTTTTCCCCAAAAAAGTTTTGATTCAATCCTGCAAAAGTTTCGGATGGGATCCATAACCGTTAATTTCTAAATTTCACCAAATATTCTTCAAATTGGAAAAAAAGATGAAACCCAGGGCGTTAGATCCTGATTAATAATCGGTGCCGGGAACCCAAAGCCAGCTTGCTGAATGGCAGCAATCGCACCTGATGACCTGTGAGCAGGGCCGGGTAAATTTAACACCTGCCTGTGATTCATTCTTAACCTTGGAAATTAACGCTGCATAAAATTGGCCTTTAATATTGGTTCTGAGTTCCAAACCATTATTTAACTTTGCCAAAACGTCACGGCCGAAAATTTTCTAGTAATGATGGCCGTTTACCTTGCAAAGATTGTCTCGAGATCTAAATGATAGACCTTTATTTCATTTAATGTTACGAAACGAGACAAAAATTTTTCAGAATCTTTTTGAAACTTGCAAATATCAAGTAGACTTTGTGTTCAACTCGGGAATAACATTCTTTAAACCTGTCTTGCGGCTACATTCGTCATCTTCAAAGATTATATTAATATGGATTAAATTCTTTCAAGTAAAATATATGTTACATGAATAATGTATCGGTTGGTAATTGTTCGATACAGTTCTCACGACTTTCGCAACATTTTCTTTGGTTACTGACGTCGATGGACAGTCATAAAAATGTTCGCCTTCCGTGCTCGTCCTTAAAGTGGAATACGACAGAGCCGACTGTCTTAATGTTGCCTCCAAATAGTATAAAAGTATATACTAAGTTGTTCTCACTAATCATTGATCCCTTCTCATATTTGGTTGAAAGGGTTAAAAGTTTCCAGACTTAAACAAGGGGCAATTTCTACACAAAAAAATTGGGTGGTTTATCAGGCCGGAAAGTTCCTTCTTTGGCATCATTAAAAAATAGTTTTAATTGCATGCAAAAATTAATTACAATAAAATAATAGAAAGGATTGGAAAAGGATAATCCAAAAAGTTCAACCCTTGAAAAAATTAAATAAATAAATATTTATTTTTTACATTAAGTCTAAATAAATTGTCTTATTATTCAATTATTTTTATTAAATGGATGTCCACTTCCATAAGATCTTCCCGTAATGTCTAAATGGAACTTCAGTTATCATTTTTATCAAAAGTTTTTATTAAATTTATTTAGTTATTTTTATAAATATTTATTATTTATTCAATTTAATAGCAAATATTAAAAATTAATATTATACTTTTATGTTCAATTTTAATTTTTATCACAAACTTTTTATTAAATGTTTTATTAAATTTATTTCTTTATTTTGTGAATATTAAATAACCAATAATAAGTATTTAACATTAATAATTTAATAATATTTAGTATTAATTATATTAAATAAAAGTATTTTAATTTATATCAATAAATAATCCATACGGATAGTTAACCTCAATTATATTGGAGCACTTGAAAAAGTATATAAGCACAATTTTTTTCACTAATATTCACAATATAAGTAGTATCAATCAAAATAATTAAGACAATTAAAGATGATAGATTTACAAGAACTAATCATAAACTAATTCGATTAAGAATTGATGGATTCACAAGACGTACTTTGATATATCATATAACTGGTGTTCAGCGCCATCTGTTGCTTACAAATGTAGAATTCTAAGAGATGTTGGCTTACTTGTACTGCGGTACTATAAATCAGAAGCTTTGATTATGTGTGACTAGATGGCGCTTATTTAAACGTATTACATAGATAAATCACAATGTAGATATATTAAATGAATAAAATATTACCATTATATCAAGTTGAATAAACAGATTACAAAAATTAATACATTTATGTAATAATATATTTAATATAAATTTAAATAATAATAAATATATTATTAATAATATATATATACATATAACACTAAGATTGTAAATTAAGGACAGTTACGTTTCTTATCTTAACTGCGAAGACAAAGAATCCCTTTTTTCCCTTTATGGCTTAAGCAGGCAGACGAGCAGTTGAGCCACCTGATGGGAAGTGGTCACCGACGCCCATAGACATTGGCAATACCAGTAGATAGTTGATCTATCTAAGGCAAAATAGCAAGAGCCCTTTATATGGACTAATAAACTAGAAATATAGCATAAAATAAATTTAAGTGACCATTCGTTGCGAGATGAGCGTTAAATATATATTCATAATGGCAGGATAAGGGGCCATTAAAGGTATTTTTATAAACCATTCGAGTAATTTGATCAACACGCTTTAATGATTTTGGTACGTTTTCAGTTGGAATGAACGATAAATTTTAATATTAACTTTCATAATAAAAACAACCTAATGTTACCTATAAAAACACATGAGAATATTTGATATTTTCATTTCATTAATATTGTCAGCATAGGCTGTAAATGACAGTCAATTTAGTATTAAAAAATAACATATCGCTAGTTGAATACTATTTTTTTCTAATGACAAGTCAATCCCCTTGCAGTTATTTTACGAAAATAAAATTCTAACTAAAATTAATCGCCGAAGAAAAAAACAGTTCTTGTGAAATTTTTCACGTTTAAATATTCTTTAAAACCATACTCGACGTTTCAAACATTTAAAAGTCTTTAAAGGAATTTTTAATTCTAATTAATATTATTGATTAACTTAATACAAAACACCAGACGGTAAAAAACTCTCTCATGTCAAAACGGCTCGGGCTCATCTGCTTATGTAACTGATCTCTTATAACTTTTATGTTATTGATTTGAATCATTTGCTGTAAGCTGCAATTGTATTCGACGAAACATCAGTATTGCAACCGTTTCTTAAATTTTATATGCCTCCGTAGCCTACTGGTATTGGCCCTTGCCTTATAAACCGGAGGTCTTGGGTTCGCATTCCGCGAGGATCACCCAATTGTCTGAAAAGTAAGATGATCCATGCGTCGGATGAGCATGTAAAAAAGTCGGTCCACTCACCAACCCGCATTGGACCAGCGTGGTGGGATATGGTCCAAAACCCACTAATAGATAGTGGTGTATTAGGGGAGGCCTATGTCCAGCTGTGGACTATCACAGAATGATGATGATGATGATGACTTTATTAATCAAAATATATAGTCTGAAGAGTGACAAAAAGATGAACAATTAAAGAGAAGACATTTTTATAGATTAATATTTTAATAATATCTTCTCAGGCATTTTTGATACTCATATTAATAAAATCTTGCTTGTAAGTTAGATACTTCGTAGTCCGACGTTTGTTAACTTATAGTATTACCGCTTGACTCCGTTCGACTCTATAACTTACTCTTATGGAAACAGTTTATGTACCTACTAAATTTATTTAGTATTGATCTAAAATAAAAATTGCTTTGAAATCTATGAAACTGGATATAAAGATGGATAATCGTAGTATTTTACCAACATTATAAATGCGACAGTTTATATGGATGAATGTTTGGTAATCTTTCACTTTAAAACTACTTGTTTTATAAATTATTAAATAAAATTACTTCATGGATTTTATAGCGTTTATTTTAAATTTAAATTCCGACGTTTCGAACACTTTCCAGCGCGTGTTCACGGGGTAGACTGAGATGTCATGCGTCTTGTTGCCAGTGCTGAAGAGGGGTTTCCAGCTCTTAATTGTAATTAATTATTTTATTCTGTACTGCGACCTATGAAAAATAAACTGGTTTTAGCGTTAGAGCCAGCAGTGGTATTATACTTGGGTTTAATTTTTAATTTATTGATTATGGGGTCCCAAGCAGGTGGTAGAACCCAACCATCTTCTCTGTTGAAATTTGGATTTCGTATTTGAAATTGACATATCTTTTGTTTTCTTTTTTTTTTGAACATTGGTTTTACAAAAAGTACTTATATTGTCCTTCGGTTTTTAGTTTTATATCTTTACGTTTAATTTTTGAAATTATTGGATCCCAGGAAGGTGGCAAAGACCAACCATCCTCTCTATTAAAATTTGGATATTTTTTAATTTCTATTGCTTCCCGAATCATCCTTGGTGTAAATCGATGTTCATTAGACAATATTTTTGGTTCATCAAATGGTGCTATAACCCTTCGAAACATGGCCTGTTCTCCAAGCTGAGCTTCATCGAGTTTTCACTTTCATTAAAGACAAGACGAGATAACTCCCGATAGTTCTTCAGTAAGTTTTGGTCACTGTAATACTGTACTTCATAAAGCAAGACAGTTTTCATCATTACCAAGTAATCATCTCGTTATTTCATCACGATCTACAATTAAAAAATATATCGTCACATGAGTTTCCCGGAAGAGACATACATCCTAAAATTTTAAATGCACTATTCACTTTATTACTAGAGACTATTTTAAATAGTCAATTCTTGCGTGACAAATAATTGAGCAATTATATAAATTAGTACACATGAAAAATAATTTAACTTTTTTCGTATGTGAACATATAATGTAATGTAAACAGCAACATCCACAATAAAACATTTCCTACCGGATTATTACAAAGTTCACGTTCTCCTCGTGATAATACTGCATCAAGTTGTCAGTTCTTGTACTTGGTCCAGGCAAAGTTGTGTCGTAAGCTGCCACTATCTTGCTGTTAAGCCTTATCTCCTAGTAGTAGTTTATAAGCGCTGTGCACAGCCTTAGACCGGGTTAACAGTGCAAACTTTGGTTGAACGGCGTAGTAAATGGGTACAAACATTAGGCTAACTAAAAAGTTACTGTACACAACCACACATAAATTATATGCATATGCAATATAAACTATATATGATTAAGATTTATCAAATTCTCGTGTGACAAAGTGCGTTCCCATACTCCTCTGAAACGGCTTTACTGATTCAGAATAGCCTACTATCTATTATCCACTCCAATTTTTGGTAATTTTATTACTAGTGGTAGGGGCGTATGCTTTAGAAACCGGAGGTCGAAGGTTCGAATCCTGCGGGGACTCAACAAGTTTTCATTATTGTTTCCTAGTTGGTTAGGGCAATTTGGGCCGATCACTTAATTATCTGAAAAGTAAGATGATCCATACGTCGGATGGGCATGTAAAAAGTCGGTCCACCCACCAACCCGCATTAGACCAGCGTGGTGTGATACGGTCCAAATCCCCTAAGGGATACGGTTGTGTTAGGGGAGGCCTATGTCCAGCAGTGGACTATCAGAGGCTGATAATGATAATGATGAATAAAATTTTCTCAGTAGACAAAATATTGTGTTTTCATGCGTTTTAAATCTGAATATATCAAAGGAAATCAAATGAAATATTAATAAGATCCTGAACATGGGATTTCTTTTTCGCATTAGTCCTTTTTTCATCAATATTATTTGTAGAGGCTTTTCAAATATACTTTCCGAACGTTTTCCTGTAATTGGATTACGCTCTTAACGATATTCTGCAACGTTTTATAAGAGATAAAAGTTATTGTTGATGTTTATGCCGTTTGTGTATAAAAGCGAATGTGTATATATATAATTCACGTTGTATGAAAGAATAAAATATAAATTAATTGTCAAACTATAATAATTATGATACCTTCTTTTCAAACATACCTAACGTGATAGTTATTCATTTTTAAACACATAAAACAGTTTGAAATGGCATACATAAATATTTGACTTTATTGTATTATATATAACATTTGAATTATTATTGATATAAATAATTTCGTTATTTTTTTAACGTAAATACAATCAAATCAAAGGAGTTAACATTTTTGTTGGGAGAAGTTTGTTGTGTATTAAATGATGTATACTATCTCTCTTCTTCTCTCTTCAGACAAGTGAAATTTAAACCGCCTTCAAACCGTATGTAATCATTTTGCGCAGTATAAGACGGTGACAACGTGCCCTGTACAAGAAACTACCCTTTAAGCAATATCTTTAAAGTTATCTTCATTAAATCAAAATGTCATTTATGACTCGTTGTATGCACATAAAATGCATTTTTTTAATTAATTATCTTTTAAGTAAACTTACACTATATTACCTTAAGTGAGCTTCGAATATGCCTCTAAGGAGGCGGCCTAACATGGGTTAAGCAACGCTGACAGCTGATTAATGTCGCGGGGCACGACATTTCGTTTCCAGCTGTAGCGCGCAGGATTAAAGAGAGGTCGTGGGGCGCCGTCCTTGCTTTCTGCGAGACGTGATGGCCGCAGTGAAATATGCGCGGAAAGAGACAGGGAGGCCAAAAGCGACCTATCTATTCGCAGAAGAATGCCAGGGCGCCGAAAAGTTAGGTACGTGCACAACTTTCCCCCTGACACTGAGCCGCTGGGCGGCCAGCAAAAGAAAGAGAAGGGTTCAAGAGGAGTTGCCTTGCTGCTTGGCACGGCACCCAAAGCAACGGTTCGGGTGTCCCAATAGACCCGGAGAGGAAAAACCCGCGAGGGCAACGCCGCGCCAGAGTCACCGAAGACTGTAAACAGTAGCTGTAGCCGTGGCCCCAGCTACAGCAACATGAGAAAAGAGCAACCGTTGGTTTTATAGTTGGAATACCGGCCGCCTCGTCTTAACCGGTGTGCCCCACATATACATGACACGCCTCATTTTGCCGGCGGGAAATCCGTAAGCTCGATTTTTTCAACGACAAATAAAATATGCCTGCAATTGCAATTTTTAAAAATGTTCTGCATTAAAATGGTCGGTCAAAAAGTAGTTTGAGAGATGTTTAATAAATAAAAACATCTATTAACTTTCTGAAATGATCCTGGAAACCCCGCTCCAACACTGGCAACAAGACGCATAACATCTCAGTCTACCCCATGACCACGGCCGCTGGAAAGTGTTTGAAACGTCGGAAATTTAAAAATTTTAAATAAACGCTATAAAATCCGTAAAGTCGTTTTATTGAATAATGTATAATATTCGCGTTAACAATAGAAACTACGTTAAATTAAAGTCGCCGATTAAATTCTATGAAATAGACAATTTCTTTTAAAATGACTTACTTTTATTGGCTTACTTTAGTATAAATCTTAGTTACGAATAGCCCAAAATTATATATTTATTAATGTACTTATAAATATATATCTATTAAAAGATATATCCTAAGACATGTAACTAGATAGAATTTTCGTACAATTTATCTGATATAAAGAACAGGTGCTTAAACTTGCAACATAGAAAATTTCCTTTTGAAAAATTTAATAAGAACCGAATGATTATTAACTAAGTGTATGTCTTTGTCACCTTTATTATATAAAACGAATATATGACAAAAATGTGACGAGGCTTCTTAAGGAAATGCTAATTCGAATGTTATCCAATTTTAGTTACATATGTATAGAACTGGAATAAGTAGATAGAACGTATAACTACAAATATTTAAGAAATTTAATAAACGACGGCACATAAA
Organism: Lamproptera curius; assembly: GCA_029286875.1. NCBI lineage: Eukaryota > Metazoa > Arthropoda > Insecta > Lepidoptera > Papilionidae > Lamproptera > Lamproptera curius. Next base: position 141,101 of record JAGSMT010000300.1, read on the forward strand.
ACGAGATTTCTTTGTTTTGAAACCTGCTTATTATTGTAAATTTAAAATAATTAATATGTTTAATAAATGCACCTTACTTTGCTAGTCTCTTAATACCTTACGAAGTGCTACGCTGCGCTATACTATCCCATACTCTTTCGCATTAGGCATAAACTGGAAATTAAGTTATGCGCGTTGCGTATGCATTAGCAGTGCATTATCTGACATTGTTTAAATGCAAATTAAAAAAAATCTATTGCAATATCCTTACCTTTGGAAATATATATGCATGTTGGGATATGTTTTAATGCATGAGTATATTAATGAGTAATTTGTACCAACCTTTGTGGTAAGAAGTGTGATACAAACAAAATTTTCAAATAACGGGATATTTCATTATAAATTCCATATAGAACTTCCAAAATAGAAAAAAGGCTGCGTACTGTTTAACTTACTGTTACTGCTATTTAATTAAAATATTTTTTATTTCACTCATGTTATACAATACATTACAGTGAATTGGTTTAATCATTTGTTATGAGTTCTTGATTCTCTATGCTTTATTAAGTCCCGTTGGCATATTCAGAGATGAATGCGAAAAGCGACCTTAGTTAACCACCGTAGTCAAATTTGACTAGTAGAATATTTTTATTAATAAAAAAAAAGTAAAATTTAAACCAAAAATTATGACCGACTTTAAGTACCAATTTTGCGCAATAAATACGAAGACGGTACTGAAAATTTCGGGAATGGAATATTTTCACTATTTCTGGCATATTAAAATATTTTTAATTGCAAACTGCTTGAATTTGAAGAACGAATACCATTAATTTATTTAAAAAAGATTCTCGGTCTTGTCACGAGCTACCGGTGGTAGGTCCCCTTTTTACAGGGACCGTCTGGTTGGGTACTAACGCGGGTGATTAAGTGGGTGAAAACGTGCCCTCTGCTAAAAACTACCTCATTAACTCTGCTACTGCATTTTAAATCTCAATATCTTTTAAGGTATTCATTTAATCAAAATATAGTTTATAACACTTTTTATGTACATAGAATGGACAATTTTTCAATGCTATAACTTTTATGTAAATTAAAACTGTATTGTCTTTGAAGAGCTCTGAATATATTTGATTGTAATTTTTTTATGATGAAATTCCTTTTATGGATTATTCTTAAAACATAGATATATGTTCTAGCGGACTTTATTGTAGGCCAATTCTAGTACCTAAGACAGCTTTTTGAAAATTGTCTTAAAACTGGTGTCTTTCCCTCGGGCTGGAAAATGGCTAAACTAGTTCTTATAAAGAAAGCAGGTAAGAACCCTACGTCTGCTTCGACGTATCGACCTATTTGTTTGCTTGATGAGGCAGGTAAACTGTTTGAGAGGATTATTGCGAAACGTTTAAAGAAACACTTGCAAAAGGTTGGTCAAAATTTATCAGAACATCAGTTTGGCTTTCGGCAAGCACGATCAACTGTTGACGCAATCTTTCATGTACGAGAACAGTAACAGCAGGCCACTAGCCAGGGTGGTGTAGCGTTGGCACTAAGCATTGACATTGTCAATGCTTTTAATTCACTACCCTGTTAAACCCTTGATAAAATCAAAGAACTGGTCTATCTTTGGTATCACCATGCCTCAGACAATTGTGGAGCCTATATGTCTGGCAGGTATATCAAATATATGTGTTGGAAAGGGTAACTCACCAAAGACAGATGTATTGCGGCGTTCCAGGAATCTGTGTTGAGTCACTTACTCTGGAACCTGGCGTATGATGATACGGTGCTACGATCACACTTCCCAGTAAAGTAAGTGTTGTTGCTACACAGATGAAACTCTTATATTAGCCAACGAAGATAGTTTTGAGAAAGCATGTCATCCGCTAACCTCGAGGATTGAGTGCGTTGTGAGAAAGATTCACGAGCTAGGTCTTCAGATTGCGCCACATAAGACGGAGGCACTTGGTTTCATAATCTGGCTGGGAAGGGAACCACCTAGCTGCGATATCCTTGGAGATGTGCAGAGTACAAGTGGGATCTGAAATTAAATATCTTGGCCTAACATTAGATATTCGATGGAGTTTTGCTAAACATTTTGACAATCTGACTCCCAGAATCGAGAAACGCAGGTGCCATGCACCAGTTGTTGCCCTAATTTAGGAGGCCCTAGAAAGAAGTGCGCCGTCTCTATGCTGCTGTTGTACGATCGATGGCACTTTACGGATCGCCAGTATGGTATCACCGCCCAAGAGCGTCCAGACAATACCGCACAAAATTTATAGCTCTTAACGTAGGTTAGCTGTAAAGATTGCTCGAGGATATCGTACAATATCCTTTGAGGCGGCGACTGTTATAGCTCAGTTCGTACCTTTGGATATCTTGGCAGAAATGTATGCAAAAATCTATATGCGTCCTCGTAATCAACGGAGCGATGTAGAGCCTTTGGATACAAGAGAGGTCCGAAAGTAAGAGCATGGACTAGCCATAGAAACGTGGCGGGAACGACTGCAAGAGCCTCGAGCCTTCAATCAACAAATTGTTGGCTCGCTCTTGCCTTTGCCCAAGTCACCTATCACGTCAGTTATTTACTGGGCATGGATGCTTTGGTCAATACTTATTTAGAATTGGTGCGAACAGACACCTCAATGTAACCATTGCGACAACATCTTGGATTCAGCTCAACATACTCTCGCCGAGTGCACTTTTTTAGTTGGCTGATCTCTCTAAAAGGTGTTATAAAGGCGGCATTATCAGAAAAGGGATCATGGATGGCACTGGTTTCATTTTGTAAAGCTCCTTTGTTGAAAAAAGAGACGGCAGATAGGGAACGAGCTAATCCAGCTCGCAGAAGAATCCGTCGCTCTGGCCAAAGCAGGGCGCGATCGGATAGCCCCTTTAGTTTCAGGCTTTAGAATAGGACTAAGGAATAATCTGCCTGTCGTAAAAGGCGACTAAAAGATATATGGTTATGAAAACTAAGATGGTTTCTGACCTAAAGTAAGATTTTCAATCGTGATAAACAGTGATGGTAGAAGTGAGGAGACAATTGAGAAAGCAAGCAAAGTATGAGAGGTACCGGTGCGTTCCGTAGGAATCCAGGTGCCTCTTATACTCGATGATAGGCACTGAGGGGTTTTAGTGGGTAAAACCTCACATAACCCTTAAAAAGTATCTTTTAGCTTTTCCCTCTAAGAAAAAAAAGGCCAATTCTAGTAGAACAAGTGTGTAGAATTTAGTATACATCTATCTCTTAAGGTTAACCCTGCGTCGAAAAAGGGATAAAAAGGAAATTTTATTGCCTTTATTTCTTAATTTAATTAATTTTAAATCAACTGTTACAAATAGATAAAAAATACATTATTTTGTATGTTTTCAGTGCCCGATATCTAAAAAGAAGGGTTAGTTTTAAATTGATCACTGCTATAATTGGTCACTAACACATTCAAACTCATTGATGTTACTTCACCGTATTTTTATTTGCATTTTTTCGTAATTTGAATCAGTAATGAAGTTAGTTCTCTTTAAAAGAAAATTAAAGTTGCAGAAATATTAGTAGAATAGCCTCTGAGCACGTAATGGGGTTAAGTCTCTGCGGTACGCTTATTTATCTCTCCGTAAATTTTATCAGTTTTGCTTTGAAAATATTTTGCAAGATATTCCGTATATTAAGGCTGAGTACAAGTTTTGTAGGTTACAAATAGAATTTGATAGTCAATTTCTTTAAAAAAAAATGAAGTAAGCTTTTTGTTCGACTCATTTTTTATATATGTTACCGCGTTGCTTCGCTCCTAGAGGTCCGATTTTGTTCATTCTTTTTTTAATTGATACATAGCTACATTAGCTTTTCATTAGTCCCGTTTTTTTAAATAATTATGCGATAAGTAGTTTAATAGATATTTGAAATTAAAAAATAATTACAAACGCTGCCAAAGCCGCAAATATAAACACAAAGTTTGTTTTACATAACTGTATTACTTGAATTGGTCTATAATAAAGTTCAAGATAGCATATATCAATGACGTGATAGCAATGTTTTAAGAATAACACAATACTTCTCAAACAATTGGGTTATCGGTCCAAATTGTCCTAAACAACCAGAAAGCAACGATAAAACAAACCTGTTTCCGCGCGGGATTCTAACCCACGACCTCCGCTTTATAAAGCAAGGGTCAACACCGCTAGGCCACGGAGTGGTCTCCATAACGCGGGTGCAAAGTAAAAAAAATGTGCTTTATAGATGAGCAGAAAAAAAACAATGTAACTTATGAAATAAATTATAATACTGTCTGTTAGTCCCTATGTATGATATAGATTTTTAAAACTAGGGAACAAATTTTAAAGCACTTTTATTACATGTACAATATTGCGGCGAAACTGTGCAAAATTTAAATGTTTGCTTATGTTATGTTAAAAATAATCACTTTTTTTTTCACTAAAATTGCTACCGCTCACTCAACACCACTAGATTTATTTAAATAATGTATTGACAATTAAATGCTCAGAATGAATCTCAATAGTAAATGTATAACACTTCAAGGATCACTCACAATAACCATTTTTATTCTTTACATTTTACAGGAAAATGTGGCTTTTTACAACGTGATTTTTAAGCAAAATAGCTTAATCTTATGCATATTTTGTTATTAATTTATTCATTTAATATAGATTAACATGGCTCTTTATAGCCTTTATAGTTTAAATGATTATTTCCAAACAAATAACAGATAAAAAGTATGAGTTTAGATACTTACAACACTATAATATTTTAAAAAAAACCTGCTATTTTCTAAACATTTTTATTTTATTTAGGTTTTTAAATTCTCTATAAAGTTATCATGTGTCATACAAAAGCCTATGACTGTGATTTTAGTATACGAAAACTTCCATGTTATAACTTACTTTTATTTAAGCTAAATGTGATGAAAATAAAATATTTTGAGTAAATTAACTGGAGGAAATTTAAATAGATTATTTTGTTCATGGCACCACGCTTCACTGATTCTGATAAATCGACGTCTGTCTGACCTCTTTTCCTATTTTTTACTCAGTTTAAAGCTAAGCTTTTTAATACCTCGTTGCCTCGCCCTAGAACTCATATTGAGATAATTCTTTTTTAAACCTCATTTATTCGTTCAATAGTTTTTTTTAAACACTATTTAGTTTTAAATACGTTTAAAACTGTTTATTCAATTAGTGATGATTGTTAGCCTTCTTTTTATATATTGTTACGTAATTAGTATTTTTGTAACTATGTACCTTAACTGCCTTAATTTAAAAATGTAGGTTATTTTAATACAAATGATTATTTTAAAAGATGAAATAAAGAAACGCGCCCTGTTTAATTTCGCCGGTTCTTCTTAGGAAAAAGGCGTATTATTCGGAACCAGTGGTAGCGTCCTTTACAATTAATAAACTAGTGTAATACTTCTATATTGAATAAAGACATTTGAAATTGTATCCGATAAACGCAATTAGTTGCATGTAAAACTAAATGTTATTTTAACACTGTATATTCGATGAAGTTATAGACTGTAATATAGTCGTCGTCATCGTCATTTCAGCCTGTCAGAGCCCACTGTTGGGTAAATGCCTCCCCCTTAAGGGGGGAAGAGGCACAATCCTGTGCCACCAGCCTTCACCGGCCTCCTGCACGTTTGCACAGGTCGCCACTCCATCTTGTGGGGTCGTCCGACCTACGATGGCCAGTACGAGGCTGCCACTCGAGAACCTTTCTTCCCAACGGTTATCGAGTTCTCCGAGCTAGTGCCGGCCCATTGCCACTTCAGCTTGCTAATTTTGCGGGCTATGTCGTTTACCATGGTTCTTCTGCGGATGGCTGCGTTACGCACTTTATCACGCAGAGAAATACCGACCATAGCTCGCTCCATAGCTCAGCGGAGTGACTTGGAGCTTCCTCATACGGCGGCAGTGAAGGACCATGTCTCAGGTCATCACTGGCAACACACATTGGTCAAAGACCTTAGTCTTTAGGCATTGAGGAATATTGGACGAGAGGATATGTCGCAGCTTCCCGAACGCTGCCCATCCGAGCTGGATTCGTCGATGGACCTCGGCATCGAAGTTGGACTTACCTAATCGGACTACTTGTCCCAGGTAAATATATTCGTCAACAACTTCGAGCACAGCACTCCCAACAACCACCGGCATAGGCATGACATGACCGTTAGACATAACTTTCGTCTTGTCCATGTTCATCCTAAGGCCCACGTGTTGAGAGACCCTGTTGAGGTCATTGAGCATAGCATTTAGGTCCTCCAGCGACCAGATGACTATAGAGCCATGATGACTATATCGTCGGCAAATCTAAGGTGGGTAATACACTCGCCGTTGATGCTTATACCTCGTCCTTTCAATTCATAAGTTTGAAGCGTCTTCCAATGCAGCGTGAAGAGTTTCGGGATATAACATCACCCTGTCTTACACCTCTCAATTGGATAGGCTTCGTGCTACTGGATTGTCCTCGGACGGACATCGTGCTTTGCTTAAAACACCTCAGAACCTGATTGCCACTGTCAATTTGGCAACGCTGAAGGCCCGAGCACAGTCAAATATTCGACAAGTCAAAGCTTTCTCAAGTCCACAAACGCCAAGCAAAAGGCAGAATATCTCCTCGGTCTTCTGTATAATCTGCCGCAGCGTCAATATGGGTCTAGGTACTAAGCCTTTTCGAAATCAACTTTCGGGTGGCTGGAGTCGTCTAGTGGCGGAATTGCCTTGGGTCGTCACTCGCTTCGTAAGCGGCTCCGACGACGATGTGTACAGCTGTCCATAGAATCTCTCGATCTTACTCAAACTTCTGGTCTACCGGAGATGACGGCCACTATCGGTCTTCAAGTTAGTTGCTGGCTTTGCCCAACAGACAGATCTCTGGCGAAGACTTTGAACCTTGGTTCCGTTCAATCGCCTCTTATACGACGTGTATTAAAGATGCGCATCACGCAACACTTGGAACTGTCTTTTAGCTGCCTGTAGCCCTAACATGTCAGAAGAAGACTGTAGCCATCTTCCTCTTGTTTCCATAAGGTTCAGAGTGTGATCAGAAATTTTGGGTTCTAGGATTGCGGTGCCAGCAGAACCTAGTACCCACAGTAACGGACAGTTTCCACGAGCAGCGTTAATTTCGTCACAGTGCCAAGTGTCTAGGCATTGGAGCGATTATTAAGCTCGGACTGAAAGCTTTCGGCATTTACATATGGGCGTAACGGACGTAGCGTGGACTTTATCAGACAGACCTTTCCAGCCTGATGTTAAGATTTAATGCCCTCTTACAAGTCGGTGATCACTGCCGGTTTTAACCCTTGTGATCCACAGAAACATCATTAAATATTTGGCGTTTGGTCGTCATAATAAAGTCAATCTCGTTTTTGACGGAACCATCAGGCTGATCCAGGTCCACTTCCTTGGGGCTGCTTTTGAAAAATTCATCATAAAGGTCCTTCTTTCTCCATGAAGTCAAAGGGTGGACAGTTATATACTGTTGTAGCTTCTATGATAGATTTTTAAAACTACGGAACAAATTTAAAAGACTTTTTATTACATGTACAATATTAGCTGAAACTGTGCAAAATTTAAATGTTCGCTTATGTTATGTTAAAAATAATCACTTTTTTTTTCACTAAAATTGCTACTGTTCGCTCAACACCACTAGATTTATTTAAATAATGTATTGACAACCTTAAAATGGCCAGCAATGAATCTCGATAGTAAATGTATAACACTTCAAGGGTCACTCACAATAACCATTTTTTTTTTATTCTTTACATTTTACAGGAAAATGTGGCTTTTTTACGACGTGATTTTAAGCAAAACAGCCTTAATCCTCATGCATTTTTTTATTTATTAATTTATCCATTTAATATAGATTAACATGGCTCTTTATAACATATAGTTTAAATGATTATTTCCAAACAAATAACAGATAAAAAAGTATGAGTTTTAGATACTTACAACACTATAATATTTAAAAAAAAACCTGCTATTTCCTAAACATTTTCTATTTTTCTTTAGGGTTTTTTATATTCCTCTATAATGTTATCATGTGTCATACAAAAACCTATGACTGTGATTTTAGTATACGAAAATTCCATGTTATAACTTACTTTTTATTTAAGCTAAATGTGATGAAAAATAAAATATTTTGAGTAGAATTAACTGTAGGAAATTTAAATAGATTATTTTGTTCATGGCACCACGCTTCACTGATTCTGATAAATCGACGTCTGTCTGACCTCTTTTTCCTATTTTTTACTCAGTTTAAAGCTAAGCTTTTATAATACCTCGTTGCCTCGCCCCTAGAACTCATATTCAGATAATTCTTTTTTAAACCTCATTTATTCGTTCAATAGTTTTTTTTAAACACTATTTAGTTTTAAAAACGTTTAAAACTGTTTATTCAATTAGTGATGATTGTTAGCCTTCCTTTTTATATATTGTTACGTAATTAGTATTTTGTAACTATGTACCTTAACTGCCTTAATTTAAAAATGAAATAAAGAAACGCGCCGAGTTTAATTTCGCCGGTTCTTCTTAGGAAAAAGGCGTATTATTCCGAACCAGTGGTAGCGTCCTTTACAATTAATAAACTAGTGTAGTACTTCTATATTGAATAAAGACATTTGAAATTGTATCCGATAAACGCAATTAGTTGCATGTAAAATTAAATGTTATTTTAACACTGTATATTCGATGAAGTTATAGACTGTAATATACAGAATGTAATTAGAATAAATGGCAGACGACTTGAACTTCCGTTCCCGAGGAAGCCAAAATAGTGATAATTATATTGATATAATAAATAGTGATAAAATATTTTGCATGATTTTGGAATCAATCATGTTTTAATATAAAGTTAATACAAACTAATTGTACTTTATCGTGATATGAAAAGTTATAAATGTGGGTTTGTGTTAAAAGCACATCAGGTAAGTAGCTTTAATATCACATTGGATGACGTTTGTACTAGTAATAATATATTGACAATGTGTTTTTGGCGAATAAAGTTATAATACCATGCGACTGAGTAGGGTAAAAGGGAATGTTATTTAATGTGTCAATTTATTGTTGAAATAAAAAAATACAACGTTTATAATGATACTTTCTTCTTCTTCTTATAATGATATTCTTTATAATTTATACATTTTGTCAAGCCAAGGCCGACATTTTCTTATGCTTTTATATTAAAGGCTAGACAGGGGCTTTTATAAATAAGCCTGACTGTATGACAATACCCACACATTCAAAAGACGAATTGATTAATAAAATGTACACAGAAACAAATTACTTGCTTTTCTCAGTCTCCGTGTAAATGGCTGGTCATTTTAGATGTCAACGCTATAACGGCCTGATTGGCTTTTGTGAATAAATTTAATAAATAACTATTTGTTAATATCGTCAACTTCTTTTTTAACGTCTTTTAGAAACAAATAAACACAATTTTATTGAATGACCTTCTTACGTATTTTATTTCGTTTATTTTACATTTTAAATTCAAGACGTTTCGAACACCCTCCAGCGGCCGTGGTTACGGGGTAGGCTAAGAAGTAATGCGTCTTGTTGCCATTTCTGAAGCGGGATTACCAGAAAATTATCTTGCTAAGTCTTATTGGTTTTCTAATCTGTTCCTTCATGAATCAAGGCCGGAAAATAATTTCCAATAGTGTGTATCAAATGTAAATAAATGAAGCAAAATAAAAAGGTGGTAAAATCCAAACAAACTGAAAGTTCATCATCATCATCATTCTGTGATAGACTACTGCTGGACATAGGCCTCCCCTAATACACCACTATTCATTAGGGAGTTTTGGACCGTATCCCACCACGCTTGTCCAATGCGGGTTGGAGGGTGGACTGACTTTTTACATGCCCATCTAACGCATGGATCATTTAACTTTTCAGGCAATTGGGTGCTCGGTCCAAATTGCCCTAACCAACTAGGAAACAACCATGAAAATTTGTTGAGTCCCTGCAGGTTTTGAATCCACGACCTCCGGTTTCTCAAGCACACGCCCTTACCACTAGGCTACGGAGGCCGACTTAAAGTTATATATATATATATAATATATTTTTCATTTGATATTTGTCAACAAAGGTTTTAATAAAAAGGGTATATAAGAAGTTGTAAACGACTAAGTACAATGCTATATTTTTTATACGTTATTTGTTAAAAATATCTCTGTGTTAGATAAAGGATTCCATTACTTCATTGGAAGCATTACTTCAGTATATACAAGAGAGAGTTAATTAACTCAATAAAGAGGCTTACTTTAAAAATTTCATTCCAAAACCAAAAAATTCAATTTAGATTAAAAACAATAAAAACCGGACAATCTTTCAAATTCTAATTAACGTTTGGAATTCTAATCTCCATTCGCAAGGATTTTGGGATTTTTGGGGCACGTACTCACCTGTATAATTAAGGACGGCTTATTGAGATATGTATGCGAAATCAGTGATTGACTAAGTATTAGGAAAACGAATTTTAGCAAAACATTAGTTTGCAAGCAGTATTAAACGTAGCAAGTCCATTTATGTAATCATCATTATCGGCCCTTCGGCTATTTTATCCAACTCACACCGGCCACCTTGCGTAGGGCGTATACACTACGTTTGCCGAGCTTCGGTCTCCACTCTAGAACTTTTCGACTCCAGCGGTCAGTTCTGCGGCTTATGTGACCGACCCACTTGCCACTTCAGCTAACACACTTGCTTATTTATGTAATATCGAATACCGAATCCTTTTAGTAATAGCCTACCTTCCTATACGTGACCATTTATCATACACAATTAAATTAAATAAAGTTGTAATGCAGTACTAAAAATCCATAATCTTGAAATTTACATTAAAAATGTAAATTGGTCAGAATACATTAATTAAATTAAAATAAGTTGCATAATGCACAGCATAGCGATAGGAAGCATCCTGTTCTTTGGTGTTGCCTATAGTAATACAGCACATACAAAAGAAAAAAAAAAAAATCCTAATGAAATTTGAGAGCTATAGAACAACTACAAGTACCGTTTCTCCACACGATTTCATAAGCTCTGCTGTAATTCTATCCTCACCAGGTGCTATACCAACCTTTAATTAATCAAAAACCTTATTTTGCGCACATTGTCTTCCGGTTACTAACCTAGTAACTATATTTGAAGTTTTAGCAAATAAGCATTTCTCTATAGTTATCAACTCGTAATAATCAGCTTCCCCTCCTAAATAAGACATTCTGATGGCACGCTAATGCATGCAGCAACATTTTTAAAGATCTTTTACGTGATGAACGAAATGAAGTAATTTTTTATGTAAAAAACATTAAAAATTTTTCTGGTTACACACACAAAGTTGTTTTGTAGTTTTTTTTTTATTGTTAATAGCAAATAAGGAAAAAAGTAAAATATAGAACGTGAACTTAATAGTAAAGTTAAAAAATGCTTTAAAATGTCTAAAGATATTTTATAACGTCAAAAATAAAACGATCGAAAATCACTGTATTTCGAAATTGAACACGCTCAAACGGTTTCACTGTTTATTCATCTATCTCTTGCCTGTGGCGGAAGGCGTTTGAAAAGGGAACGCGTTTAATTATTAAGCTCCCTACACGTATTTGCTTAAGGAAAGCTGTCTGTAAACAATACTGTCTTTTTTCTTTTGTCAATTTTCTATAACACAATCGTACAAGCAAATGGAACACAATTTAGTATGATTTTAAATCACAAGTTCATAACTTAACACATAGTCGCTTTTGCGGTCTGTCTGTCTATATATCTGTATTTTTTAAAACTAAGTAAACGGATTTAAAAGAAATATAAATAGAAAGCAAATATAAATGAAAGTTTATACGTATACTGCATGCATAATATTGATAGGTGTCTAATGTAATGTCGTAAATGAACATTATCTTACTTTTCAACTAATTATGATATCATTGCTCCTAACTCAACTAGGAAACAACAATGAAATTTGTTGCGTCCCTATGCAGATTGAACCTCAGACTCCGGTTTTAAAGCTACACGCACGCCTATAGGCTAACATGAGGCAGTGCTAAATGATAAGAATAGATCCATGCGTCGCAGATGGGCATGTAAAGTCGGTCCGCCAACACCAACCCGCATTGGACCAGCGTGGTGGATACGTCCAAACCCTTGATAGGTTATTAGAAATAGTCCATGACCAGTCAGGTGGCACTAATCAAGGCTGATTATGTTTGTGTATGTGTGTGAAATTAAACATTTTAATTTCTGACCTTTATACGATTATGGATATTTGTATTTAACTCATAATCAGTACTAATAGTGACATATGCTCCGATATCACGCTCCTAGTTGATCCGATTTTAATGAATCTTTTTTATAGTGGCTAGATGGTAGCATTGACAATAAATGTGTACGAGAAATCCAAAAGTCATCCACTCGTTGTGAAAAGTCATTTCAAAATTTCCGTAACAGATGCATTCAAGCGTATGTGGTACAGTTGTACTTTAAAATACCTACTAATGATGTTCGAGGAGCGCTATTAATCTAGCGTTGTCACAATACAGCCGATATGATATTGTTAGATTAACATTCTGTAAATATTGCAAAGAGAGACGCATTCAAAGACTATATAAGTAATTTAATTGTCTGATATTTTGTAACTCAATCACCTAGTAGAGCGGTAATTGCTTATAAACTGTGGGGCGTCATGCAGAGAATTTGTATCCGCTTAGATAACAATTATATAGTATATACGTAATAAGGTATATCTGTTAGTTAAAAGCAAACTTTGAGCCACATCAATTGTCGAAAGAATGAATCCATGCGTACGATGGGCATATAAAGTCATTCTAACAAATTTTTCCGTTCGCATCAGCCCAGCTGTGTGTGGATTTTCAGTGTAGAATAAACCTCTTTAATGAGTAAGTAGAAGTAGACGTACAGTTGAGAGGCTATATTTTCCAGCAGTTAGAATACAACAGCCGATTGATGTAATATGATGATGATTTTTAGTATATAAATAAATTCCATAAAAATGAACTATTTAGATATATCATAAAATTTGATTAATGATTATTTTGATAGAATGAAGTGACTTAGGACGTTATAAATGGGTGAACTGATAGGGCATTCAGTGCAAAGCATGTTGTTATGCACTATAGATTTTAATAAAGATAGTAATATACTGTTAAATAAAGGTAATATTATTTCAGTTAAAACAAAAACTTTATAATATATTTATAATGAATAGATCTGTGTTTTACAAATTGGAGCATAATTTCTAACATAGCAATTGCTTTATTTCCGTTTTTAAATTGTTTATTGGATTTTTTTTTTCAATTGTAGTATAAATTATTCTTTTATGAAGTAAAAGTAAAAATGAAATAAGACCATAAAATAAGTAAATGTATTTTGTGACCAACGTTTATAATAACAAAGGCTTATTAACTGTGTAAAATATATATTTTTTTCCGTAAATATAAATTGCACAATTTTCGCGCAAAATATATAGAAGCTTTAGCTATACTTCATTTAAAGTTTCGACTGTTAAGTGCAGCTTATTTTAAAACTAGGTTGGCTGTAGCGCGCACGTGTCGTAAATTTTTAACTATGGTCATTTTCGAAGTCATAACTTCTTCATAGCACTATTACGGATTTTTTTAATCAGCATGTTTTTCCTACAATATACATGGTACATAAGGGTGGAGCGAAAAATTAATTTTTTAATTTTAATATTCCTGAATTATTAAATGATGATACAAAGTATAAAGAATATTTATGCAAAATTTTAGTTTCCTAAATATATATCTCAAGGTGGCGCGGTATGTTTAAAGTTTTGAAATAATTAAATTTTCGATTATCACATATAAGATTTATGAAAAAAGATGTATGGACATATTTAACAATTTTAATCAAAAACTTTACTGAAATCATAATAAACTTGCAAAATAAACTCAAAAAGTTACATTTTATTGTTGAAAATCAGTAGTTTCAGGGCGCTTATAAACACGACAATATTGAGATTTGGTGTCGAAAACGGGTATGCCTTGCTGGGCTTTTATCCTTGTACGAATGAATCCATCTCTAAAACTTTTTTGCCTACTTTCATTACACCCTAAGGTATATGATGTAAAAATTCTGGAAGCATAAAATTAAACAAATGGATCGAAAAAAAACAAAGCTATAAAAACACATAACGGACTTTAAAATCAAGCAATATATGTATGTATAACATTTTTAAACTATGTAAAATGATTTTAACTTCTACGAGTATGAAAATCATATGCGGTAAAACGCTGTTCTGATTGGTATAAAATAATTGAAGTGGTTATAAAATACAATTTCATAAGCAGATATACCATGTAAAAAGTCGGTCCACCCACCAACCCGCATTGGACCAGCGTGGTGGGATACGGTCCAAACCCCCTAATGGATAGGGGTGTATTAGGGGAGGCCTATGTCCAGCAGTGGACTAAAACAGGCTGATGATGTATGTATGTATGTATGATGTAAGCAGATATACTGTAAAAATATCTTTAAAAACACATCTGCTATATTATATACTATATTAGTTATTAGAAGAAGAGTATGTTTTTTAAAATAATAATAGTATTATTAAAATTACAATAATATGATAATATTCCTGAAATAATTATATATTTATGCCGTATTGGCATTTGAACCCACATCCTTTGCTGCAACAGTCAGGGTCACTAACCACTACGACAAGCGGATCTTCAGTTATCACTGTGACCTTAGTTGTTCTGTTTTTAGTAACTGGTATTTATTTAAAAATAATACATACTAATTAAAAAAATGAATAATAGCTTACTGGGCAGTTTCTTAGATTAATATTTTTGTATTCTAAGCGAGATCCTTATGGTTATAATAAAATTATTCTTTGCTTGTAATACCAGACTACGTAACTTTCAAGCATTTCAAGACAATAAGGAATAGGTGCAATTTATTGTGGTAAGAGCTGAGACTAGTTCTGGCTTTTGTGCGAAGCCATTTGATTAAGATTTTCCATCGAATGTGTACATGGTACTGGTTAAAGGCATAAATTAAATTAAAATAATGTGTTTAATTTAGTGATTCATAATAAGCGTATGTTATTTATACATTTATTAGATAAGGACTTTTTAATATTTATATTTTAATATGAATAGAACATATTTTGTGACACCGTCTAGAGCTTTCAACTACTATTAGAAAATCTCTGAAACATTTAGACATACGTTGTGTACAACAAACTGGAACAAAAGGGAGCTGGTCACTTTTTAAATATGAGTTAAAACAAGCATACTTATTATAAATCAAGTCTTCGCAGGGTTGCTACGATGACTAAAATATTTTAGTACATTATAAAATAATAGGATATTCAAATTAATGATACCTAATATGATATTTAATTGTTTTCAAGACATAAGACGTCGTATTGGAACCAATAAATTAATCGTTTTCAATATCACCATCCGCCTGTGCTAGTCCACAGTTGGGAATAGGCGTCCCCCAATGCACGATTTCTCCATTAAGGGGTTTTCGGACCGTATCCCACCACGTTATTCTAATGTAGGTTGGTGGGGAAATCGATTTGTTATATGACCATTCGACACATGGAGCATCTTATTTTTCAGACAAATTAGTGATCGTTCTCGCCGATGTATGTTTTTATACTATCAAGTTAAATTTAATTTAAGTCAACTGGGTAACTTCACTTTTACTTTATTAGGGCTCAGGAGGCTACAAATTTTATGACAGAATAAATCGAGCACGTTGTGGACAGCTCTATCGTTACTCGTTTATTTTTATAGCCTTTCATTTCGTCAATTGATCGTCCTACAAATGAGGATTTCACTGATTATTTTACTGCTTCACACTCATAAAACTAAAATTAGAGCCAAGTAAAATAATTCTAATATATTTTAAAATTACTTTTAAATTTTTGAGCTTTTACAAAATTATTGTTTTTAAGCTATTACAAAAAAAGTAATTGTTCCTCTTGATGATATATTTCAATAAAAACATCGTAGTAATCATTTATAATAATCAGCACTAAAACTTCTGCTTATTTTTTGTATTGTGATCCAAACAAGACCGTTAGTTCAAAGTTAGCGACATAGCTCGTTGAAGTGGCAGTGGGCCGGTCACGTGGTCCGAAGAACGGATGGCCGATGGGCCCATAAGGTTCTAGAGTGAAGGCCACGTTTAGAAAAACAAAATTGGTAATGAAATCTAAGATCAACAGCTGGACAAAGGTCACGCTATCCCACCACGTTGCTCCATTGCAGGTTGGTGGTTGGACTGATTTTTTACAAGATCATCCGACGCATGGATCAACTTACTTTTCAGACAATTTAGTGATCGGCCTTAATTGTTCTAACCAGCCAGAGAACAACGATAACACAAAGCTATTTCACAGGTATAAAAGGCTATGGCCAATACCGCTAGGCCACGGAGGCGAACGATATAGGATCATTAATTTAAAAAAAATCTGGTAAAACTAGAGCGATGTCGTTTCCATAACTACTAACTTATTTACTACAACATACTTTTTTTATTTTAATTGGTTGCTATATTTTAAGCCGTTAAGTATAATATAGTTTTAAGCCGTAAGTATGTGCACGTGGTATAGTAATTGAGTTTTAACCTGTCCATTGTAATTGTACTTATTTACGTGTAAGGACACTCGAATATTTTTAATTTTTGGAAATTTCCCCATAACTACAAAATATGCAAGCTTCGAACGGATATCTTTAATGATTGTATGGAAATAAATAAAGCATATGTTATATTTAAACAATGAATAAACATTTTAATGCTTTTATTATTCAATTAAAACACATGATTTTTTTAATAATACCGAGGAAATACATTTTGTGGTTTCGTAATAGCTGCCAGAGTGATTCACGCAATCGTTCAAATATGTGGTCATGTCGACATACCAAAATTTTTGGTTAACATTTATACCGAGTGACAGCTGTGTACAGTAAGGGGCTGTAATTGTTTTATTCGTTATTGTATCTGCAATAACAAATTAAATATTAAAACGCTAATATTATAAATTAGAAAGTAAGCGATAGAAGTAGATGGAAAAC
>JAGSMT010000301.1:0-157970 GCA_029286875.1 Lamproptera curius
GGCCGACTGCTCATCTGCCTGCGTATGCCATTAAAAAAAAATACGGAGATTATGTTTATATTTCGTACCATATTTATACGTGGTTAAAAGTCGGTCATATGTTTTGTTAAAGTTTCGTTTGTTATATAATACTGGCTCTGCTGCTCCATTGTTTATTTGTCGTACATTTTCCGGAGTGACAAAAACCCTAATTTCCCTTTTTCTTCCAGATAGGAACCATTTAAAATATGTGTTCATCCATATCCATAATCCATATAAAATAATTGATATTCATAGTTACTAATTCCAACCCGCTTATAGTTCAAACCGTGGACTATAAACCTCTCGAATATTATCGAAATAATTACACCATGCGAAGACCGCGCCTAGCTTTAACCGAACTAGACGACGTCATCACCGTCGCGCAAGAGAAGCGTCTTCTGCTACTGACTCGCACACAACTCGGACACAGCCCGCTCACGACGACGGTTAGAGGCGGGATCGTAATACGTATAGTAGATATCGGACGTTCCAGGCCGATTCTCTCCTATCAAGGATAGAAGCGTTGTGGGAGTTTCTTCCGCCACTTCTTATCCAACCCGATAATTCTTTTCGAAGTGGTAGTAGATGGTAGCTTATATTGGTTAGGGAACATAGGGCCAATGCTGCAGCTGAACGAGCCGAGGTTCGGCCAACTGGGCGCCCTCGTTGCAGTCTGCAAACGCGAAAACGTAAGTGACGGCCCAAGCCGAGGTTCCTCTCTCGAGGGGTTGGAGTTAAGTCACAAAACGAGGTTCAGGCTGTGCACACCTAAGTGCACGCCACCTCCAAACCAGCGGAACAGTAGAGGCCCGCGCCAACTGTGACCATCAATCATTAAAAAAAAGTTACTAATTACTACCTAAACCGCCTGTGTACCGCCGCCGCCGTGGTCTAGTGGTATTGGCCGTTGCATTATAAACTCGTTGAGGTCCGAATTCCACGGGGACACAACTTTGTGTTATCGTTGCTTTCTGGTTGGCTAGGACTATTTCGGCCGATCACCCTAAATGGTTGAAAATTAAGATGATTCATGCGTCGGATGGGCATGTGAAAAGTCGGTACACCCACCAACCCGCATTGGACCAGCGTGGTGAGATATGGTTCAAAACCCCTAATAGGGCTAATTACAGGCTGATGATGATTACTACTACTGCCCGGTATACATATGATTTTTATATAAAATTATTACAAATGATTTTAGTAGGTTTCCGTCATCGTCTTTATAAAATAAAATAAAATATATGATCATTGCAAATAAATTAAATACGTATGCATATTTTTAAAAACTTACGAAGATAATAAAATGTGAAAATATTCCTGGCACATGCATGACGTAATGTCTTTGTGTTGAACAATACGAAATGTATTGGAGCTTCGCAAACAACAACCAACTACACCTACCTTAAACATCTGCCTCTTTGAATTGTCTAGCAAACTTTGTCGTAGCACACTGCACATGCTTTTGCCGTGAAAGCAATCAACGGTGAAATTAACGCTACAAAAACTGTTATCTATAGATATGTCTTTTTCAGTCATGACATTTTTTGTTTATGACATTTCAGAAATATATTAAACTCAAAATGTATGTCGATACATCAATATCAAAGTAATATAGAACTGACGATGAACTTAATTTACTGGTTGTTTTAGTAAATTATTGTCTATATATTGATACATAGTTTTTAACAGCGTTTTATAAAACAGACCATATTACGTAAAAGTACATGTAATTTTCCGCCGTAGCATAGTGGTATGGGCGAGTGCCTTAGAAACCGGAGGTCGTGTGTTCGAATCCTGCGGGGACACAACAAATTTTCATTGTTGTTTCCTACTTGGTTAGGGCCATTTGAGCCGATCACCCAATTGTCTGAAAAGTAAAAGGATCCATGCGTCGGTTAGGCATGTAAAAAGTCGGTCCACCCACCAACCTGCATTGGACCAGCGTGGTGGAATACGGTCCAAAACCCCCAATGGATAGGGGTGTATTAGGGGAGGCAGTGGACTATCTCAAGCTGATGATGATGATGATGAATTTGCTCAATATTAGCAATGACCTACATGAAAACATTACTAAAACCCCGTGATCGCCTTCAAACTAGTGTGCACACCATAACATAAATTGTTGTAAGTCAAATCCCACTGGAAGATCATTTTGTGTTCTCCTATATTTTTGGCGAAAATTGGCCGATCATCCATTTTTACTATTAGTTGTTGAAACTGTCATTATAGGATGTCGTTGAATCAAAATTTTCTTAAGTTACACGATATGGTGAAATCAGTAAAAGTTGAGAACAGTTCCCCCTTGTTAGCAAATCAATAGTAAGAAAATTATTAACGTGAGTTAATTTTTACTTACGTGCCTAATTAACATAACGTGTATTATTTATGTAACAACATTTTGTTCTTAATTTCTTCAAAATAAATATTCAACTTTTTCCAGTTTTCCTTTTCTTATAAATTTAGAGCATAGTCCATCTCAAACAAACACTTCTCATATATAATTATTATACAAACTAATACGAACTCAATTTGACACCGTTTGACACAATTTGACTCAATTTGAGTTCTCCTACAATAACACTGAAACAGGCCTGTAATAAATTTACATCTCATTTTCATCGTGGTTAATATTATTTTCGCTAACTTTGATTGAAATGTTATTCTGACTCCAAGCACAATTTCAACTTCCAAAATTTGAAATACTCACCCGATGCAAAGTAAAATTAATTTTAGTTAGGGAAACAAACCACAAACATATTAAAGTAATATTTGATTTTTTAAATAAACCTTATTTTTTTATATTACGGATTCATGAACGTTACTGTATAAAATAATATTAATGTTTTTGCTGTTTAATAAGTTAAATACTGCAAAAGGTATTTTTCATATTTTTTCATTATTATTTACTTGAAAAACACTGAACGGTCAGCGTCGTAACCATGGAAGCTGACCTAGGTATAAAACATGAATAATAATCCAATGCTATGAATGACAATTAAACGTCTATAAATGTTTTATTTATAATTAAATTTATAAACATGTGATATACTTAAGAATTTTAAAAATATAAATATTTTCCACACTACATTTAAAGATTTATGAATACGGATTTCTAAATATAATCATAATACAAACGTGATTTATTTATTACGACCTGAAAAAGATTATGATAAGTTTATTAAATAAGTTGTAAAATATTGCAATAATAAACTTATTATTTGATTCTAACTTCTTAATTTTGTAAATTTACTCAAGATCAGGCAACTTCTAACCATACAAATCATGTTTATCGGCATATATATTTGTGTTAAACAATAGGTACTATATCAGACTTTGCATACAATCACAAACTGCGTCCTGTTTTAAACGTCCACCGTTTTTAGTCTTTTATTGTAATCTTACCCATCGTTATTAAATCCACTTTTTACGGATCATTCGCATGGTGGAAAGGTAGATTTAACTGTAAAGATCTTTCTGTCTTTCTGTTCGTGTTTACTGTCTAAACCACTAAACCTATTGAAATGAAATCTGGTATATACTTAGAACAGAATCCGAGAAAGGACATAGGCAAAATTATTGTTATAAATAGGAGATGAAAGTTTAAATAAAGATTAGTTGAAGCAAAAGCCATAAAATTTGGTGTCTAACAACAGGCACATAAACTACAAACACCTTATTTATCTAATACCATACAGGATATTTCAATACACCCCCCGGACATTTATCCTATTGCACGCTCGAAGATGCGGGTAACACCTAGTACGGTTTATTTCAATATATCTCGGGGATCTTTCTGCTGTTCCACGCGGATGAAGTTGCACGTAACAACTAGTAGTAAGAATAAATAATTAGTTCTCCGAGTTGATATCAGTCAACAAGGCAGCTGATATTATAATGCACAAGTGTGCCATTCTGTGCGTACTCTCTCTTCCTCCATTGAGAAGAGAAATCAGTCGCAGGACCGACTTTTTAAGTTCACGCATGAATCATTTGCCTCCGTAGCCTAGTGGTATGGGCGTGGGCTTTAGAAGCCGGAGGCCGTGGGTCCGAATCCTGCGGGGACTCAACAGATTTTCATCTGCTGCTGATGATGATGATGAATCATTTTACATCACAAGTAATCGGGTGATCGGCCCGCTTTGTCTTAACTAACAAGCTTTTATTATTTATGGATTCTAAGTTATTTTTTCAGATTGATGTCTGTGTTGTATCTTGTCCTGCATCGTATCTATCGATATTTCCTACACATAAGTACATTACGAAAATTTATTAATCGGTGTAGAAAAGTCATATTGTCGAGGCGCCTTTATAACAATTGAATAAAACATATATTTTCTTTACAATTGTGAATATTTTTATATGATAAAACCATTTTATATCAAAGAGGGTGAAAGCATATGTAATCCTCAACGTGTTCTCAGTATTGAAGCTATTGTTGTCAAATATAATAACATGTTTGATCAATTCAGGTTTCTGATAGGTTCTTGAAGAACGATGAGATTTGAACATCGATAACTTATTGTTATTAAACTTATAACAAATTAAAAAGCTGCACCGTAAATAAATAATACTTTATATATCTATTTATTTAGTAAAATTTTACAGTTACAATATACCTTTTTGCGATTTATAGCAAGGCAGGGAAATAAAAATTATTTCTCTGTATCTTTACAGAGAAATAATTTTTATTTCACAGACTTTTGCCTTGTTTTTCTAAAACATGTACAATATTGTGAAATAGTTCTATACTTCGTACTTCTTGCGACCTTCAAAAATCTATAATTTTTTAATATACGTAATATATAACATATTGCTACAATTTTACCATAAAATAAAAAAAATATAATTATTTGAATAAATCGCATCTTTAGACAGATCTTCAATTTACAGGGTAATGCCACAAAGCAATAGTGATTATATCTTTTTACTTCCAGCTTTCGAAAGGTCTCTAATGTTAAATTGAACAAATAGGTACGTTTTTTCTGTTACGATTGATTGTGAATTCAATGTTCCATTTACTACAAAAGTTTGCTCTTTTACAAAAGTAACTAATTTGTGTTAATTGGATTCTGTAGATTAGGTTAAACAGGTACTAAGTTCTAGCACAATCCTTTCATTTTGGAAGATGTGAGACATTACGTCTATAACGGATAAATTAAAGAGTCAGGATTTTTTAGACTTTTCACATACAATTTATTTATTTTATTTTTAAAAAGTTAATGTTGAATAGTAATTGTTATTAAAACCGTTATAACAATGAAGTTAATAGTTACAAATGGTAGTTCTTTTCACGATTACTGTCCCAATCCGGTTGGTTGCAAATTGTAAACGTTTATTTAAAGCTTCAACGATGGTCTTAGTCTGTTGTCATTCAGCTGAACACCTCCGTTTTTAACTAGTTCATAAATACGATAAGAGGGAATATTGGTATTTTTTTTTCAAAATAAAACAAAATCTGTCAGGTTTTCTGTGTTCAAAACGTCTGCAACAATTAAAATTTATAAAACAAACCTGTTGTAATAAAGTAATTTGCATAATTTAACTGAGTAACATTTGATTAATCACACCGCTGAAATAAATAAAATAGATTTTACTATGGAAGATAAGAAATATACTTTTCAGTAATTAAAGCGTGTTAAACAGAAACAATCTTTGTACATTAGTGTTTGTACTTTAAGCTGATTAGTTTTTATTACATTTAAAACCGCCTCTAAGAAGCTCAAGGGATGGTTGCTTATCGGTTTATGGTGTATTTAGCGTTTAACTTTAGTCGAGCTGCATTTTGTTTTTATCCCGTCTAATGGAGGAGTTTTCATATTACATCGTTAACTTAAAGTATCATTTACTTGTCGTCTTGTTTCATATTACATTATTTTTATCACCGATTTTAGTTTAGTTTTATTTAGATCAGAAAATTACTAATATATCATCATCAAAGTAATCATGTTTTAGTAGAATATGATTCGGAAACTGAAATACGAATTGGATACATGTTATTAGAAAAATATATTCCAAGGCCTTGTATCTGTGGCGATAAGATAAGAGAAATTTAGCTTTAACCGGTGGTCATTATTTTTTGGACTTAAGAAACTGTAATGCCGAAATTCATTTGGGTTATTTTATACTTTTAAATATAACCTGTTTGAACTGAAAGCTGAACTTTCCATAAATTATTTTTAGTAGTAATACGCTTTTAAAAAAAAAGTGTGTCTAAGAAAAGCAGCCTTATGTTCAACTGAGTTGTATTAAAACTTTAAGTGATTAAATATTTATATTAAATTATTAATAATCAATACACTTTTCATTCATTCTATTTGTCTAAGCACATTTAATGTTTCTTATATGTTTGTTAATAATCATGTTAAACATTCGCAAATATTAATGAGCACCGTTCATTGAATTAATGTGTTGCCAAAAGCCATTTTCATATTTGATCATTAACAACGAGAGCTCTTTGATCAATAAGCTTTCATTAAAAAGCTGAACGAAGTAAATGTGTTATTGTATAAGTTCTTTGCGCGTCTCGTACAACCATATTTCACAAATCAATTTATGTAGTAAATATCATATTTTCTAGAAAAGCTTATAATATTTTATAAGTTTTTCCAGATTATCCTAAACGTTCAAATGTAAAGTTTAGTAATGTCTTAATAATTATTTGATTTCTTTATCTTTTTCATTATACATGTACCGGGTGCTTGGTCAAAATCATATTTCTCATTAGTATTTGTCGATTAACTTTTATGGGTTATAAAAATGGGAAAAAAATTATTTCTGCATTCTACTTTAGTACCGTTTGATATCTTGATTTTACAATAGGACAAAAGTGATATACATTTAAGCCATATTACACTGAGTCAAGATGTTTCGAGGATTTTTAGGCGACGAAGCTATTGAAATTATTAGAAATTTGTGATAAAACCTAACTTTTAAATATTGGTGATGTTATAAAATTTGATTCACGTGATAAAATGTTATAAAACATCTTAATTTGTAGACAAAATTGAAATTATTTTGTTACCACATTATCAAACACTATTTAATAAGTCAGTGAATTAAGTATTTTTGATTTCCGAATTATAAATTTCTATTTTATTATATACATTGAAATATAAATCTTTCTTTCTTGCTTTCTTTCACTAAGTAAAAAGTAAAGTATAGTGTTGTGACAACTGTAACCTTATATAGGTTAAAATAAACTTCAAATTTTGAGCAAACGATTATGTAATAATTTAATTTGTTATGGTGACGGTTAGATAATGAAATTAATCATTTAAGTATAGTCGTTGCCCAATTTTTTGCTTGCTGCACTTGCCTTGCTATAATTAAAAATCATGTTTGTCAACGTACTTTGTTTCTGGCCTACGATAAAGCGTAAAATATCTAGCTATAAAATCTATATTGATGAATTGGGAAGAAATATGAGTTTATTACTTTTTAACATGTGTAGAGGGAATCAGTAATGAATAACTGGATGTCTGGGGCAACTTTTTCCAAATCATTGAAAAATGTCAAATGATACTCAATGCTCTAAAACTATTTTTAAATATTTTGAATGGGAGAAGGAAATTTAAATAAACAACACTTGCAATATTATAATGAAAATTAATTAAACTTAAAGAAAAAAAGTGATTTTATTCACATCCCTTACGTAAAGAGGCAGCCACAGGAAAATACATTTAGATATAAGTTTAATAATTGTTTATATATGTTACATGATGTAAACTCTAAAGATTTATGATATTCTAATGATGACAAAAGAATCGATATAATTGACATAAATAATATAATTAAACATTACAACTGTATTTTGATATATGATAGGTTGAACATATCCAATTTTATATGAAACAATTACCTTGTTCGCTACATTATTTTATCTCTAATAATACAGCCAAGTATTTGGCTAATCAATTACGTGACTCTGTTGAGCTAGGACATTGCTTAACTAGTCAAAATTTGGAATCTGTTCCATTAATTTAAAATAATTAATAAATAATGAAACCGGAAAAGTAGCAAACGATAACAATAAAATAAATTTGGAAATTATTTATCCTCAAATTAAAGCTAATGATGTTGCAACTTTTTTCGAGCACTTTCTTTCAGACATTTCGGTTTCTACTACCAAGTCTCTTTTATTATCTCCAACAATTGCCGAGTCACCCTTAAAGGAAAATGTTAGTGAATGCACAAAACTTTTTGAGTTTACAGAAGTTAGTACAAAGATGTCATCAATGTTTTTATATCTCTTGACATCAAAAGAACGGCAGCCCTTTAGGGATCTCTGTTAAGGTTAGAAGTGCTGTTATCGATGTAATATCACCGCACCGCACCTAGCAGCTATGTTCAATGTGTGTATAAATAGGGGTTAGTGTCCTGACCTTATGGAGCATAGTAAAGTAATACTAGTTTTTAAATCAGATCCAAATAATCTAAGACCTATTATAGAGTAAAATCTTTGAAAAATTGCTAATGATCAATTAGTCAAACAAAAAAATAGTAAGCAGTACGGCTTCACTAGGGTCCGCTTCACAACTGAAGGTGTTCGGCTTGTCAAGCATTAAAGGATGCCTTAGGCATTCTGTGACCTTTCAAAGTCTTTTTATTGTGTTTAACATTCGTCTTTGGTTTGGGAACTTTGCCACTTTGGTGTTAAAAATAACGCATACGATGTTATAATTTCATACGTGAGCCATCGAACTCAGAGTGTTGACGTGAATGGTAAGATATCTCCTAGGGCCCTCATAAATATGGATCTATTCTTGGACCTTTTCCTGAGATAGTATTATTTGCGGACGATACCTCTTTGATTTTTAAACTCGGACGTAATACAGTGATTGATGATATCGTCATTACGTAAATAAATAGTATATCCAAAGTAGCGTATTGGTTCAGTGTCAATAATTTACTATTAAACAACAAAAAGACTAAATGTATTAAATTTTTGACCCCTAATGTAAAATGTGGTATTTTTCAAGTGTCTTTGGATGGGGAAGCCCTAGATCTTGTTAACTGAACTGTGTTTCTCGGCATAACAATAGACACTAAGTTGCAGTGGGGTCCCTATATAAATGGACTGGCGAATAAACTTAGCTCCACGGCATATGCTGCAAGAGAAATAGACAAAATAACTTACGTGGAGACAGCCCTTGTTATATTATATTACTTCACAATATAA
The DNA here is from genome assembly GCA_029286875.1 of Lamproptera curius. Taxonomy (NCBI): domain Eukaryota; kingdom Metazoa; phylum Arthropoda; class Insecta; order Lepidoptera; family Papilionidae; genus Lamproptera; species Lamproptera curius. The sequence goes on from JAGSMT010000301.1 coordinate 9,200, forward strand.
TGTCTTATGGCATTCTACTGTAGGAAAACGCAGCGATATTAATTCAATCTTCGTCCTTCAAAAAAGAGCTATTCGTGTAGTCTACAGGACCCTAAAGAATCGCTCAGAGAGTTGTTAACTCAAATTAAAATATTGACCGTTAGTTCTCCATATATTTTTGAAAATTAAATTTATGTGCAAAAAACAAAAATGATTTATTAAGGCATTATGATGCACATGACATTAATACTAGGAACAAGCAAGATTACTTCTTCCAGGAACTAGACTACGAAGAATGTCTAAATCTTTTATTGGACAATGTTCCTTTTACAACAAAATCCTAGAAAACGTTCAATATTTATACATTAATAAATTTAACAAAGTTAACAGAAAACGTTTGTGTGTTAGTGTATTACAATATAAATGAGTTTTAATGATAATGCACTTTGGTAATGTAATGCTCGCTCAGCTTTTTTTTTGATAATAATTATAATTTTAGCTTTTATTTATTTGTTTATTGTTTCAATAACTGTAAATGATCACATAAAATAAGTCCCTGAGTTTCTTTCTTCGGTTCTTCTCAGGTCGGAGGCGTCTTTTCCGGAGCCAGTAGTAGATTTTGACAATCAATAAGTTAGTGTATCACTTCATGTTAAATAAAGATATTTAATTTGAATTTTGCGTAGTAAATAAAGCGTATTTAAATGGAAACACTTTAGTAAGTTTTGTACTTATTATTATGATTTTTTGTTGTTATTATATCTATGTACATTGTTTACTGAAATATAGCACTTATAATAATATTTTGTTAAAAATATAATTGAACAAATATAAAAGATAAATTAATTTTATTTTTTGGACTAAAGGTTATTTTAATATATATTCGAATCTATAATTTATTTCCGCGTTGTAAAGACCTAAAGATCCCAATATAATAAACTTGGGTTGTTTTCATAGCTCAAGACACAATGAGGCAACGATGAGGCATAAGCCTCCTTCTCCATAAGGGGTGTGGACTGTATCCCACCTCCTGGTCCGATACGGGTTTGTGGGAGGACGACTTTTTAATGCCCATCCGACGTATGGATCATCACTTTTTCAGACAATTGGGAGATCATCCAAATTGCCCTAACCAACTAGAAAACAATAACAAAAATTTTTGAGTCCCTGCAGGATTCAGACCCACGATCTCGTTTCTAAAGCACATGCCTGACTGACCTGGAACAGAGGCAGACGTATATAGAATATAGCCCTATTAGTAGAAAATAAGAAATGTTATTTGGGTTTTAGTTAATTAAGATTTGCTCAATTTGAGACACTTCCGATCATTCCGACTCGATCTTATCAGTGACCGATTCAATACAAAGGTTTGGGGGCAGGGGAGCCATGTAGAACGTCATTATTTCTTATCATGATCTTATGGTGGTAGCGTCCTTGACAATCAATAAGCGAGTGTTACACTTCTATATTGAATAAAGATATTTGAATTTGAATTTGAAAAAATTTGAATATTCATTAGGAACCGTTGAATTTTCAATTACTTCCTCACAAAGAAAGGTCAAAATCTAACATTACGTCAACTAAAGGACTAACTTAAATGCATATCTACAACACGGAAAAGAAACTGAATTTTAACTAAAGGTTGTAGAAAAGTTTCTTGAAGTCAACAAATTTTCAGAGAGCTTTTCCATGGCGACTATTTTGAGTGGGCACTGATTCCTGTTATACAGGTGTTTTATCTAGTTTAGAAATCAGGAGTCCTAGAATTTAAACACGCTTATCTGTTAATAAAGCATCATATACATACATGTGTTATAGAGCACAGTGTACACGCAGACACAGGCGCACTCTCTATTCCTAATTCTCTATAATTTTTGTATCTATTGAGAGATCTACAATACTATGGTAAATTAACAATCATTAACAGATCAAAATATGCCTCGTAAAGAAAAGCCTAAGTTAAAGAATGAATGTAAGATCAACATAAAAACATCAAATCATTATGTACATTTTATGAACTCAGTACCTTATTTTAGTGCTGTCACTATTTTATATAAAAAAGGTAAATATGGCAATTAACTTCTTGCCGTATATATTATTGAAATAAAATTGATATCAAAGAAACTAATTTTATCGAGGCATAAAATTTCTCGTATCAGAAATTAATTTTCGCGACAGTTAGTCGACCAGGGCCGTTAATTAAATCTTTAAAAATACTTTTTTTATCTCGTTTCAAAATTTCTACTAATTTTAGTATTTTATTTATACAAATTATAGCTTTATAATATTTTATTTATACAAAATATACTTGCTCACGACACAAACGAGTTTAAGGTAAAAAAATTTAGATCATCAATGTGTTTACTTCTTTGATGTAAGTACCGATGGATGTATACATACACACAACACACAACACAACACATATTCATTATACAAACATGTTCCTATAATCTATTATAACATAACAGTTGTTTTTCACATTTTCAACAAAGCTAAAAATGAGCGTGGAGTCAGAATAACATTTTCAATCAATGTTGGCAATAACGTTAATCCACTGCGAAAGTGAGACGTAAATTTTTGCCGCGCCTTTCAACATCCTCGTGTAGTCATATATTTTAGCCGAGTTGCAATACTGACACTGAAATAATTTTATAAACGAAGGTTTGTTTTAGACGCATTTTGTTAAAAGATATATGGTTTATTAAATAGCTCTGAATAAAGGGAAAACATTCATTTTAATGGAATTAAAGTAAAATTAAAGTAAATCAAGTTACATCACTTTTTGTTATTTTCCCATGAAATTTGAACTCACAACAACCGGAAGGGTGATTATATAAACAATAAAATAATTTGACAGTTGTTTTATTAAAATAATTGCCTTATTTCATTGACATAATCATTATCGCGATATGAGATATATGGAAAAATATAGTAAGTGATCGGCCCACATTCTCCTAATCGACCTGGAACAATGTTTTCCCACGTTATTCACACAACCTCCGGTTTTAAGCAAGAGCCAACACGGGTAGGGCACGAAGACGGCGATGGGATCATCCCATCCCTACGCCAGATTATGCCAACGCAAATTAAAAGCTCATATCAGGTAAAGTTTACATAAAAGTGAATGCATTATTGTTTTATTCTGTGTGCTAAACTATGATATTTGGATCAAATATATGTGACCTAGTTTTGTGCAGTGTTACAGTCGTGGTCTGTCTCGTGACGTCAAATGTAAATAAACGCTTAAGTCCGTTAAAGTCCTTGTATTTAGTACTATAATATTTTTTGAATGTACATACATAGGATCACTATTTAATAACCATTTTATTCAATAAAAAACAACTATAATTAATAATAAAGTCAACAATAATGACATGCAATAAAACCACGCCCTTGTGGTATACGCACGTAAATATTACATGATAACGACCGGTCGTTAAAAAAATCCCTACAATAATCTTAATGCGTCAGGGGTGATATTTAAGCGCGTTTGTGGAGTGACGTTGCGTGACTGAGCGCTTTTGAATAACAACTGAATTGTTAAAATAGGATAACTTAATTTCATAGCGTTATAAATAAAAACGAAATTTAATTTTATTAAGTATTAATAATAAAAAACGATAAGGTTCTAATTTTAGAATTAATGCCATTTTTATATTTTTTAATACTTTCGCAGGTTTACATTTTCAGTAACCTCTGCAATTCTGAATCACCCTCTTCATTATTAATGTGACGCAAAATTTAAAATAAAATTACCTTATGTATCTCACCGACTCATGTAATTAAGACAATTAGATATTTCTACCCACTCTGTATGCTTTCTCTGTGATACGAGTTTGTTTTTATAATTGTGGGTTAATCCTCAAAATAATTATCACACTAACTTATTGTAAATGAACTACAGGTTGATGCTTAAACAAAATATTTTTCTATCTCTAAGAGTTGCCTTAGGTAAGTTGCAACAGTTGAACTTAGCCACCAGTTTTATTTTTCTGTTTTCAATTTTAAAGACTTAAAGATCGTATTTTGACTGACTTTCAAAATAAAAGGTCTCAATTCAGACCGTTTTTTATTTATTTATGTTCCCCGTTGCTTCCGTTTAATCCGGTTTGGTAATTCATCTTCAAATGACATTAGTATCATTTGGTCCTTTTCTAATTGTTCCGTTGTTTAATAATTATTTGAAAATAAAAAATTCGGCAACAAGCTTTAAAGTTTCTTCGCAACCTCGTGCAATTAAATTTCGAACGTTCCGAAAGTGTTAAGATTAAACTTAAAGTATAATCTACTAATGATACTTCTCAAAGTGAATATAATAAAGTCCGCTAGCTTATATCTATGTTTTAAAATACTACATAATCGTAACCATCAACCTATGTTGGTCCATCTGGCCTAATGCACTCCATCTTTTAGGTGGTTTTGGACCATTCCATCCCTAGTCTAATGCGGGTTGGTGGGTATACCGACTTTTACATGCCATCAACGCATGGATCATCTAATTTTTAGACGATTGGGTGAACGGCCTAAGTTCTCCTAACCAATCAGATTACACAAAGTTGTTTGTATTTTAGACATTACGTTAACTTATTGTTTAGATTCTAAAACTGCCTTTAAAAAAAGATATTTAAAAGTCGGAGCAACAAGACTATTCATGAATCAAATACATTTTAATACTTTATCTCTACAGGTAAACTGAATGCACAATAAATTGGAATTTGAATAAATTAATCACGAAATATGGCCTCGCGCCTTTTTACATTATTTATTTATTTCAACAGTTTCGTTATTTTCAATAATAAAAATGGCCATTAAAACCTGGCGTCGCAAGTATATTTGTTTTTGTAAAGTCAACGTATTATTTAATTGTTATTTGTGTGCTGGGTAATTAGTATTAAATAATATTTTGTTTAACATATTGTATACGTAAATATTTACTTATGAAAAAAATTCTAGTCATAATAGTTAAAAATCAAAAAGTCCTTATTTATTTGGGTCACTAACTAAAACAGATAAGTATGTGATCTTTATCTAGATATAATTATTAAGTTTTAGTCTTTCATTCAATAAATAAATTTGTCAATTTTAGTGTGTAAGTTTTCTGTATATCTATTAAAAATGGAATGCTAGTAAAATTTTGAATACTAAAGTAAATATAAAGCTTTTTAAAACACAACAAGTTGAAATAAATGCAAATTTACTTTTGATTATTATATATTTACCTTTGACACGATAAATTAATTTGTTGCCCCAAATTTAAATTGTGTACAGTAAAATTTTCAGTGTGCGTCTTGTGTGTCATCATCAGCCTGTGATAGTCCACTGCTGACATAGGCCTCCCTAATCACCTCCATCCATTGAGGATTTTGGACCGTATCCCACCACGCTGGTCCAATGCGGGTTGGTGGGTGGACCGACTTTACATGCCCATCCGACGCATGGATCATCTTCCTTTTCAGACAATTGGGTGTCAGGCCTAAATTGCCCTAACCAACTAGGAAACAACAATGAAAATTTTTGAGTCCGCAGGATTCGAACCCACGACCTCCAGTTTCTAAGGCACACGCCTATACCACTAGGCTACGGAGGCAGTTTGTGTGTGTATTTATAAGAAATATAATAATTCCATATTATTTTAAATAAAATAGGATGATTTTCTTTACTTAAAAGGTTAAATTGAACTTCAATAATTTTATTTGAACGCTCTTCATTTGGTATTCATTGATTAAATGACATTATTATTTAGATATATGTAAATTATATGTAATGACATATAAAATACCACCACAAAAAAAAAATATTTGTGATCAAACGGCCTTCGTAGCCTAGTGCTATGGGCGTGTGCTTTAAAAGTGGAGGTCGTGAGTTCGAATCTGCGGGACCATCATTTGTTTCTAGTTGAGCAAAGAGTGTCGACCGATCACAATCACACATATCTACAACTTACGGAAAAGAAACTAGAATTTTAACTTGAAGCTTGTAGAAAAGTTTCTTGAAGTCAACAAATTTTCAGAGAGCTTTTCCATGGCGACTATTTATGAGTGGGCACTGATTTATGTTATACAGGTGTTTTATCTAGTTTAGAAATCAGGAGTCCTATGAATGTTAAACACGCTTATCTGTTAATAAAGCATCATAGTCATACATGTGTTATAGAGCAAGAGTGTACACGCAGACACAGGCGCACTCTCTATTCCCTAATTCTCTATAATTTTTGTATCTATTGAGAGATCTACAATACTATGGTAAATTAACAATCATTAACAGATCAAAATATACCTCGGTAAGAAAAGCCTAAGTTAAAGAATGAATGTAAGATCAACATAAAAAACATCAAATCATTATGTACATTTATACATGAACTCGAGTACCTTATTTTAGTGCTGTCACTATTTTATATAAAAAGGTAAATATGGCAATTAACTTCGTGCCGTATATATTATTGGAAAATAAAATTGATATCAAAGAGAAACTTAATTTTATCGAGGCATAAAATTTTTCGTATCGAAATTAATTTTCGCACGACAGTTGGTCGAGCCAGGGCCGTTAATTAAATCATTAAAAAAAACTTTATTACTTATGCTCGTTTCAAAATTTCTACTAATTTTAGTATTTTTGTTTATACAAATTAAAGCTTTATAATATTTTATTTATACAAATATACTTGCTCACACGACACACAACGAGTTTAAGGTAAAAAATTTAGATCATCAATGTGTTTACTTCTTTGATGTAAGTACACGATGGATGTACACATACACACAACACACACCACACTACACATATTCATTACATACAACACATGTTCCTATGTAATCTATTATAACATAACAGTTGTTTTTCACATTTTCAACAAAGCTAAAAATGAGCGTGGAGTCAGAATAACATTTCAATCAATGTTGGCGTAAATAACGTTAATCCACTGCGAAAGTGAGACGTAAATTTATTGCCGGCGCCTTTCAACATCCTCGTGTAGTCATATATTTTAGCCGAGTTGCGAATACTATATATTGAAATACATTGAAATAATTTTATAAACGAGAAGGATTTGTTTTAGACGCATTTTGTTAAGATATATATGGTTTATGTAAATAGCTCTGGAGCTCTGAATAAAGAGGAAAACATTAATTTTAATGGAATTAAAGTCAAATTAAAGTAAATTAAGTTATATCACTTTTTGTTATTTTCCCATGAAATTTGAACTCACAACAACACGGAGGGGGTGATTATAATAAACAACAAAAATAATTTGACAGTTGTTTTATTAAAATAATTGCCTTATTTCATTGACATAATCATTATCGCGATTTGAGTTATATGGAAAAATATAGTAAGTGATCGGCCCACATTCTATTAATCGACCTGGAAAACAATGTTTTTTCCCCACGTTATTCGACCACAACCTCCGGTTTTTAAAGCAAGGGCCAACACGGGTAGGCCACGAAGACGGCGATGGGATCATCCCATCCCTACGCCAGATTATGCCAACGCATATTAAAAGCTCATATCAGGTAAGTTTACATAAAAGTGAATGCATTATTGTTTTTATTCTGTGTGTACCAAACATATGATATTTGGATCAAATATATATGTGGCCTAGTTTAGTACAGAGTTACAGTTGTGGTCTGTCTCGTGACGTCTATTGTAAATAAACCATTAAGTCCGTTAAAGTCCTTGTATTTAGTACTATAATAATTGTATCAGTGTACATATATAGGATCACTATTTAATAACCATTTTTATTCAATAAAACAACTATAATTAATAATAAAGTCAACAATAATGACATGCAATAAAACCACGCCCTTGTGGTATACGCACGTAAATATTACATGATAACGACCGGTCGTTAAAAAAATCCCTACAATAATCTTAATGCGTCAGGGGTGATATTTAAGCGCGTTTGTGGAGTGACGTTGCGTGACTGAGCGCTTTTGAATAACAACTGAATTGTTAAGATAGGACAACTTAATTTCATAAGCGTTATAAATAAAACGAAATTTAATTTTATTAAGTAATAATAATAAAAAACGATAAGGTTCTAATTTTAGAATTAATGCCATTTTTTGATATTTATTTTACTAGATTCGCTAGGCTTACAATTTTCAGTGACCTCTGCAATTCGGAATCGTCTCTTCATAATTAATATGACGCAAAATTTAAAATAAAAATTACCTTATGTATCTCACCGACTCACGTAATTAAGACAATTAGATATTTTTACCCACTTTGTATGCTTTCTCTGTGATACGAGTTTGTTTTATAATTGTGGGTTAATCTTACAAAATAATTATACTACAGCTAACCTTATTGTAAATGAACTACAGGTTGATGCTTAAACATGAAATATTTTTCTATCTCTAAGAGTTGCCTTAAGGCAAGTTGCAACAGTTGAACTTAGCCACCGGTTTTATTTTTTTTCTGTTTTCAATTTTTAAAGACTTAAAGATCATATTTTTTGACTGACTTTTCAAAATAAAAGGTACTCAATTCAGACCGTTTTTTTATTTATTTATGTCACCCCGTTGCTTCATGTTTAATCGCGTTTGGTAATTCATCTTCAAAATGACAGGTATTAGCTATCATTTGGTCCTTTTCTAATTGGTTCCGTTAATTAACAATTATTTGAAAAATAAAAAAAATTACGGCGACAAGCATTTAAAGTTTATTCGCATCCTCGCGCAATTAAATTTCGAACGTTGCCGAAAGCGTTAAGGTTAAACTTAAAGTATAATCTACGAAATGATACTTCTCAAAAGTGAATATAATAAAGTCCGCTAGCTTGTATATATGTTTTAAAAAATACTACATAATCGAACCATCAACCCATGTTGGTCCACTGCTGGACATCGGCCTGGCCTAATGCACTCCATCTTTATTAGGTGGTTTTTGGACCGTATTCCATCACGCCAGTCACGCCATTGCGAGTTGGTGGGTAGACCGACTTTTTACATGCCCATCTAACGCATGGATCATCTAATTTTTAAACGATTGGGTGATCGGCCTAAGTTCTCCTAACCAATCAGATTACACAAAGTTGTTTGTATTTTAGACATAACGTGTAATTTATTATTTAGATTCTAAAACTGCCCCTTTAAGTAAAAGAAAAGATATTTAAAAGTCGGAGCAAAGCAAGACTATTCATGAATGAAATATTCTAATAATCAAACGCATTTTAATACTTACTCTCTGCAGGTAAACTGAATGCACAATAAATTGGAATTTGAATAAATTAATCACGAAATATGGCCTCGCGCCTTTTTACATTATTTATTTATTTCAACAGTTTCGTTATTTTCAATAATAAAAATGGCCATTTAAACCTGGCGTGGCAAGAATATTTGTTTTGTAAAGTCAACTTATTATTTAATTGTTATTTGTAAGTTGGGTAATTAGTATTAAATAATATTTTGTTTAACATATTGTATACGTAAATATTTACTTATGAAAAAAATTCTAGTCATAATAGTTAAAAATCAAAAAAGTCACTTATTTATCTGGGTCACTAACTAAAAACAGATAAGTATGTGATCTTTATCCAGATATAATTATTTAGTTTTTAGTCTTTCAGTTACCAATAAATACATTTGTCAATTTTTTGTGTGTAGGTATTCTGTGTATATCTATTAAAAATGGAATACTAGTAAAATTTTGAATACTAAAGTAAATATAAAGCTTTTTAAAAGCACAACAAGTTGAAATAAATGTGCAAATTTACTTTTGAATTATAATATATTTACCTTTGGACACGATAAATTTTTTTAAATTTTTGTGTATAAAATTTTCAGTTGCGTCTTGTGTGTGTCATCATCGGCCTGTGATAGTCACTGCTGGACAGGCCTCCTAATACACCTCCATCCATTGGGGGATTTTGGACCAATTCCTGGGGTTGGTGGGTGGAGACTTTTACATCCCATCCAATGGATCTCTTTTTTCAGACAATTGGGTGTCGGCCTAAATTGCCTAACCAACAAAACAACAATGAAAATTTTTGGATCAATTCGAACCCGACCTCCAGTTTCTAAGGCACCCCTATACCCTACTACAGGCGGTTTGTTGTTTTATAAAATATAATTTATATTATTTTAAATAAAATAGGGTATTTTTCTTTTACTTAAGGTTAAATTGAACTTCAATAATTTTTTTGCCTCTTCATTTGGAATTCATTGATTAAATACATTATTATATGTATATGTAAATTTTATAATGCATATAAAATACCACCACAAAAAAAAAATATTTTGTGATCAAACGGCCTTGGCCTAGTGCTGTGGGGTTGCTTTTAAAAATGGAGGTTATTCGGTCCCGGACTTTCTTTGTTTTTGAGGAATTTACCGATCACCAACTGCGAAAGTTAGATGATCCGTGTCGTGGGCATGAAATCGTGCCCCAACCCATTGGGTGGGAGCCGTCAAAACCCCTATGGAAATTTGGGGACTAATGGCTAACTGGGCTGATGAGAGATGTCAAAAGGTTTTTGTATAGTCAATACATAATCGAACAATGGTTGAACCTTTTGGACGATCAACCAGTTTCAGTGGTTGAAGTCTCTGACTTTTAAGATGGTTGCTGGGGGACTTTTCACGCCTTCCCGGGCAGAATCATCCTTTTCTTTTGTAAAAACTTTGAAATGAAAATTTTTCTCTCTAATTTAAGCTTTATCCTCTTGACAAAATTTTTCAAAAACCTAACCAACCAGGTATCCCAGTCTAGAAGATTAAAAAAATCATTCTATTCTCATTCGATGCCCTAAAATTAAAAACTTTGAATCGGTTTTATTAAATACCTTTTATCCCTTTTTCTGTTGCTTTAAATTTATATTGCTATGACGTTTAAATTATAGGTATACTATAAAGATACAGGATTTGAAGGATTCAAATCAAAATTAATACTCTCTTTTAATTTAAAAGTGAGACAAAAACTTTTCATTTTATTTTTTCTTTACCAAAATTGTACAATTAATTAATGAGGTTGCATCAAAGTTTAATTTTTAAAATTTATAAAAGTTATAACAGTTGAGAAAATAAACAATTAATTAAATTATCTGTCATCCTCTTATGAATATCTTTTAATCCTTTTAATCATTCCTCAATTTAATCGTTTTTTAAAATTTCTTATATTTATTTTTGACCGATAAATTTTTAGGGCATTCAATTCAAAGATTAATTTAAAAAAACATAAAGATAGAAATAAGTTATATTAAGTCATCCTAAAGTTTTAGTTAATTCGGGATATAAATGTTTAACGATGTTACCAATATCTTATAAATGATAAATAGAAAATTAAATTTATAACGTTGAAATCAAGTTTGATACCCTTAGAAGGTTGCTTATTGGATCATTACATTAAGGTAAAACTTTTTATTATAACAGTCACCTTTAAAGTTGTCCCTTAGAATAAATAATTTTAAATAATTCTTCTTCTAAACAATTCATCAAAGGAGGGCTCTTTTCGTCTGAATATTATATCTACTGGTCTGGCCTTAATATTTAATAAATAAATACGTTTTTTAGATACTGTCAACAAATTGGGGATGAAGGTCTTTGAACTGTAAAGCGATATGGACTCCAAAACTACTTTTTCCTTCAACATCTTCTTTGCGGCTGAATTTTTAACAACACAAAATAACGATTGTTAAATAAAAAACATTTTTAATAATCGTGCTTGAAGTAAGGTTCCTGGACTATCTAATTATATTAACTACAAGGGCTTCTTACTCATAATTATTTTAATTTCCGAATCCAAATTAAACAAATAAATAAAATTTTAGGATAAGAATATTCCTCCGGTTAAAAATTCACAACCAATACCAGTTGACGGGGCGTGTTGTGACCGATAGTCGTTTGATAATCTTTAATCAGTTTCCTATGGAGGATGATAATTGACAATATATCAAGTATATAGCATTTTTCAGACTTAGATAACGGAATAATCTAATAAAGCCCATTTGAACTTTTCTGCCAAACCACCTCTTAAACAAAAAAATACGACATTTTTCTTTTGTTTTTTTTCTTTAATTTAAACTTATGGATAGTTATAAATACCTTTGGGTTCTTTTAGGAGGTAATTAATCCGTATTTCAATGGAAAAATTTATAATTTATTATATATTTTTAAGCATTTTCTTTTTTCCAAATATATATATTATTAAATTATTAATTTTTTTTAAAATTTAATTTAATGGTACAGATTTTTATAACTTTTAATAAGCATCATTATCAATTTTCAAAAATTAATAATGATAAATTTAAATTTATTTTTTTTACGATTCTCAATTGGAATAAACAAAAATCTTTCTCAAAAATATATGGTCTCACTATAAGTTATTTTGGGATTCTTGTATTAACAAAGATATTTTATCTATATTTATATTTTTTAAATTTTTGGTAGTTTTCTGTTTTAAGGCTACCATAGGTTTAACAAAGCGTTTAAAAATGTATGCAAAGCGTTAGCCTCAGGCAATGGACCTCTTTTATTTCCGTGGAACAGAATGTAAACCCAAAAATTCGGAACTTTTTTGATCTGATAATACCCAAAAAAATATATTTTTTAGGTTTATTAAATTTATTTAAATATGAAACATTATTATACTAATTTAAAATATATAATAACTATCATAATCCTCAAATACTGTGCATAAATTAATTAATTTTAAATTAAATATATTTTTTCCACGTTAAAAAATTATTGTATTTTAAACACCCCCTTTGAAATAAATACATTTAAATATTTTAATAATAACTACATCAAATGACAATTTTATCAAATGGGTCCATTAGATTATTTTTTCTGATTAATATTTGTTTTCATTTTACAAATACAAATTCACTTTCCTAAATAGTCAACATGTAAAATTGGAACGACCAACTTTGCCCTAATTGCCCTAAACTGGGTTGATTAAAAATTTTTTATAACAACTCGTCAAATTCGTTGGGCATATATTTTTGTGACTATTGGTTTTTTTTCGATTTGGGTCTCTTCCGTTGTTGATATTTTACCCTCCCTCTATAAATGTATTTTTAATATTTTATTAAATATAAAAAATCCACTAAGTTTTTTCCGGTTCTTCCGTTAAAGGGGTCCTATTTCAACCGTGGTAGCGTCCTTGACTATAATAAGTAAGTATAATACTACTTTATTGAATAAATATTTTAATTTTGATTTTTATTGTATATCGTGCCTTAAAAGCATCCGAACTATATAACGGTGTGATAAATGTAAAATAATAACACCAAGTGCCTTCATATGTATTCTGTGTTAGTAGTCGTCCAGCCATTCTGTGTCGACATCTCTGTAAATATTCATCATTATTGTACCAAACGCTAGAAGTTCTACGCCACTGTTTGCCATAGGTTACGATGTTTATATCTATTAAACGTCTAAACTTACTAAAACATAGACTCATATAACTTTAGCACAAAATAAAGTTTCAAAATGCTCTTTCGGTTTCGATATTTATTTATTATTCCTTTATAATAAACGACTGTATGTAACTTCATTTCATTTAATTTTTGTGTCTTCTCTTGTTCTAACTTCCTTTAATCTTATTTTGTTTAAGTATTGCTTTGAATACAAAAAGCAAAGATGTTTTTCAGTTTTTAAAAGCGGTTAGTCTAATGAGGATCGACGATTTTAATAACCGTGTGAATTACAAGATGAGGACTCTAGAACAAGAATATATTATAGCGATTATTGATAAAAATTCCGTTAATATATCGATTATTATATTGTACAATAATAGTATTAACGAATAAGGTTTTGAAAAGATTCAAAAATGTCGAAAGGTTTTGTGATTTTTACTTAACCTGGTTTTCTTTACATTGTTATACATTACATTTAATTATATTATAACATCAACCACTTCTTTGGTCCAAATTTTCTATAAGTACCATCGAGTAATCATAAAATTCGAAATTTTCATAAGATGGTATTGAGATATCTAATCTCAAACAGGTATTTTGAAAAGCAGACAAAATAATCGAATGTTATGTTGCGATTAGTTAACTTTATAAGAAAATTCATATCAAATTTATCTAACATGTAATTCCCTAAACTCGACAACCAATTATTTAAATTTTTAACAAACACTTTTAAAACCCCTTAAACACCCACTTAAAGTTCAAAACATTCTGAATTAAATATGGTTTAAACTCGTACGGTCTTATTTTATCTATACATAATAAAAACTCAGCACCATTAATTTTACATCTACTTGCTAGTACTTACATATGTTCCGGACTAAACGTTAATATGGAGGCTTCTAGCACGATATTAGCTACATAACAACCAACTATTAACAATTGGAATTCACAAACGCTCGTTGAGGCTTTGAGTTGCCTTTAATTATTGGTAATTTAATTTGCAATGTCTTAATACTGTAAAGATCACCTTGCAAAATATTATTTGGTTTAACTCCAAATTTATAAACAAACTTATTCGAAAGAAATTAAGCTATAAGTTATTATTTAGCATGGTACATTTCTCTTGATGGATAGTTTTGTTTCTTTATAAGTTTTAAAACTTTCTTAATAAATTGTCTCATTAATCATATGAAACAAACGCTCTCCAAATCAGGCCCAACTGAAGTTAAATAGAAAGTATAAAACTTTTTCGGTACGTTAAAATAATTTAATATTATAAAGAAAAAAACATTTTAAATTTTGTTTTGTTTTATGATGCATACACTCAAAATTTTCTGTGAAGATTAGAAAAATCTTACACCATTAAACTTCATTACCTTGGTGACTGGATACTTTTACCCCGGAAAAAAAGTAAAATAACGGACTGGATCGGGATGGACTGATAGCTTTTTGTTAACATTTATGTGAAAGATTAAAGTATAAAAAAATATTATAAACAAAATAACAAGTTTTTTGCTTCAACAGTCAACAATGTGCAAAAAAATCGATTTATAGAATAACTCGAAATGCCCACGTAAAGCAATTAGAGGTGACCTTCTAACTTTCTCAGAAATTGTTTGAATTGACAATTAAATCAAAAGAGATATAAGTTTGCAACACTGTTTTGCACTCTTATTGAGTTTTATCTCCTTTTATTTTATTTATGTACATAATAAATAAGAAGTTTGATATACTTCAATGAAATAATATTTTTTCTTAGATGTAGATACCTAAACAAAATAATTATTATGTAGTCGTTGTAAGTTTAATCCTTAGTCCACGCAGTCTATCAAAACTTAAGTCTTGATAAACGTTCTGACAGTTTTGGAGGGTCAGGAACATATTAAAAGGGATTAATATATGGGCATTGCCCCAACCTATATTTGGATTAATCTACTTGATCCAATAATGATGTCAACAGTTTTGTAAGGAAGTTTTTGTAATTTTTATTGTATTTTTGACTGTTTGTACTACAAAAGTTATGAAAAATATAGATTACATGTATATTTCAAAAAATATTTTTTTTTGATACCGACGAAGGCAGACGAACTGCTGGGCTACCTGATAGGATGTGTGACGTAGGATGTGGCATCTCGTTTACTCGGTAAATACGTTGGTTACGGCACTCTTCAAACCGGAACACAGTATCTTTTTACACACTACCGATTTGCAGCAGAAATAAGCCCAGGCGGTACATTTTAAATGGAAACCGACAATATATAGTATAATATGAATAAATTGTTCATGAATTGTATGAGTGAGAACCGGTGATAAATTTTTGATGTAGAACTTAAATGAAATGAATAAAAAGGTAAAGTGTATTTAATGGATGGATCTGATTTCAAATAAAAATATCAGTCTTTATTAGAAATTATTTTAAGGTATGCATGTTTTCTTATTCTTTCTTTGTTTATCTTTTGATTAGCGAGTGGTAAAATGGGGGTCCACTTGACGTGATCTTATCCAATTATTTGTGCTGTAATAAGTATAACAAAGTCGGTTTGTTCTTATATTGTACAAATTCGTCCCTCACCGTAAAGCTTAACAAATTTTAATGAATAGTAATTAATTCGTTATGAACAAACTTGGCATGGGATGTGCGAAATAAATTACTTTTAGCCTATACATTCATTAATCTGATACAATACAAGCTAAAGCTTAGGAACATCGCAAATAAAATCTAAGTTAAGATTGTGAAATATTAATAATTGACTAATAAAGAAATGTACAAAATATTGTTTATTTATTATTTAAAAGTTTTGACCTGTCTTGTTGGTATTATTACACATATGAATTTAGATTTTACCATTACACAGTTTTGCCAACTTAACGGAATACTAACAAAGTTCGCATATTATATTGAAAGCCGCTAATAACACGGATACTTTCGAGTATTTGCTGGTACGTTATTCTCACTCCTGAATTCTATATTTGGCTTCTGGTTTCACATCAGTTTTTTTTCAGGTTGGTTTTTACACAGTAACATAGTTCAAACAGTTTTAATTATTTAATAATTACTATTACGGTTGTTATTACTTTTACTATTGCTCAAACATCTTACAATACATTATTTTATTCTTTTCAGTTTTATTTAAAATTCTATTCAAATGTCTTCCTTGATATATTTTTCTGTCAGTTAGATGTTTTATAGAGATATATTGCTTTGAAAACTAAAATTAGCAATAAATTTTACTACGATATCGCCTTTTTGTACATGTTTCTATAATAAATACAGTGAGAATAGTTTGATAAAAACCAGTGATATAAATATTTTATTAAAGATCTGAATTCGCAAAAAAGTCATACGAATTATTAATTATCTTGTCGGCCCTCAAAATATTATTCTTACGACATTAAAAAAAAACTTTTTCTTAATCTGTCGAGATTGAGGAATAAACGAAAACGTGCCCCTAAAATCATAATATTATAGAAATTAAGTATGTTAATCCAAATAAAAAATTTTATAAATGACGGGGTGTAGAAATGCTTAAATAAGTAACAACAAGTTTAAGACGGAGAATTTTAATTTCTCCGATGCAGCTCTTGCCCTAGTCTCAGACAGTATTTCTGTTAAATTCCGAAACAGAGAAACTTTAGTTTATAAGGTAATCCTGCACTAAATATTATTGTAATATACAAAATTGATATTAAATAAACACAAATATAAATTAAAGCAATTTCACTATATGGTGAAAAAGAAGCTGACTGAAAGAAGTGTTACTTTTCATTTTACTTGGCAGATAATTAATGACAATAACTTATTACACAATTTTGTCTATCACTTAAAATTGAAATTTCATTTTTTCAAGTAAAATAAAGCCTATCTAATATAGATGGTGAGTTCATTGTGTTTTATAATCGTTTATGCAGGATATATTAAAAAAAAAGGTCGTAAACACCGTATGTCAATGCGAAAAAAAGAAAACTTGCCATAACCTAAAGTAATTTATTATACGTTAAAAGTAACCACAAACTGTAAACTTTATAGTTGATGTAAATTTAATAGTTGTGCTTTAGAAGTTCTTAATGCACAAACCATTTTCATCAAACATAATTCAAAAGACAATGAGTTATAATGTAAGCTAAACTAAACAATGTTGTGTTAGTGTCTAGTAAATAACACCTTTAATTTATTTTAACTGTATTTACGAGCTAAGATATTGAAAATAAATGTTTAAGAATAATAATTGTTATAAAATATTTTATAGTCTTTAATTAAATTAAAAGCGCACTAACAAAATAAAAACGACAGAAATAATAATATATAATTAATACTGCAGATTTTTTAAATTTAGAATTGATTAGACCAATAAAACGAACTGCCTCCGTAGCCTAGTGGTATGGGCGTGTGCTTTAGAAACAAGAGGTCGTGGGTTCGAATCACTGAGGGACTCAACAAATTTTCATTGTTGTTTCCTAGTTGGTTAGGGCAATTGGGCCGATCACCCAATTGTCTGAAAAGTAAGATGATCCATGCGTCGGATGGGCATGTAAAAGTCGGTCCACCCACCAACCCGCATTGGACCAGCGTGGTGGGATACGGTCAAAACCCCTAATGGATAGGGTGTATTAGGGAGCTATGTCCAGCAGTGGACTATCACAGGCTGATGATGTAATGTATGTATAAAAAAGCGGGAAATACTAACTAGCTACGCGCAAGGTAATCAAAAGGATAACGATTGATTAGTATTATGGTCAAACCAATATTTGTAGGAACAGGTCAACGAAACGAACGGATTATGAAATATGAACAATTGACACAGGCCTCCTGGGAGCTTATTTTACATTACATTTCTAAAGATTATCGGGTGTAGCTTATACAGGTTAAGTTGTCAGACTTTATACATCACTTCATCTAAAATTCTTTTCATTTCTATGCAAAAACGTAAAAGTTTAATTTAAGACCATGTCATTTCCTAATTATAAAAATATAGCATTATAAATGTCGTTCAATCACATCAAGCTGCAGTTAGTGCAGATTAGAGATAGTCATTACTTATCGCACGTGTCAGTATCTTTACAAGATTATTGTTCTTTCCTTGAGTAGCAGAAGTTTAAAATTAGGCATAATTGCATAATATTTCACATATCTATTAAAATTAAGGCAAATAAACAAAAATCATAAATACGAAGTTCTAAATAAGTTTCGTAAATTACTGCCCTTTGGACTACTACCTCTAATATGCTAATATATGTTATAATTCAATAATTAATTCTCTCACATTGTTTAAATCTATACAATAGAACTCAGGACGTCGAAAACGTTGAATCAGCTAATTTGAATAGTATGAAAGAACATTGAGCTTGATTAGCAATATTTAAGATTTTCAAACATTGATTTTCTCGAACTAAACAATTGTTAGCTTCTGTAGTATATTCTGTATGTATATGAATTGTCAAATCTATAATTTGAAAATTTATAGCATTTAAATAAATTTTATAAACCTTTTTGAACTTAGTCTGTATTATCGTTAAAGCAAGCAGAGGTTTGTTGCCACACTTTATTTTGCTCAAGATTATGACTATATGCATTTGTTATTGAGGAACATGTCTTTTAGAAATTGTTCAATATAAGCCCATTAATTTATACAGTACAGACTAAGTTAATTGTTCATAACGGAACATCATTCAAGTTTTAAACAATCAATCTTTTGTGCTATGGAAACAGACTTAAATACATAGACATACTTTTATTTTGAAAATAAATATATACTATTTAAATACCAACTTTCAGACACGAAAAATATGTATTTCCGTGGTGGGAACCTTTTGGTGTGACAGTAATTTATCTGATAAATCAGTTTATTTATACTAATAATCAAAATGATGACTTACAGAAAAAAGTTGAACGTTATTTATAAGTCTTAAAGTGGTATTAATCTTGTTTAAAAAAAACGGAGTATGATTTGTATTCATAATTTTTTAAATACTTTTGCACGATACAATATGGCTGTAATCTAACTGTCACATTACCCTCGTTACTTGTAAGGTGTGTTATTGTTTACGAGGCATTTAATATGTCTATTTTACGCAGTACGTTTCTAAGGTCTCATACCAATTTGCAAATAAAACCTTTGATGATTAACTCTAGTTGCGATTTGTGTTTGAGAGACGCTAGCGAAATATTTTAATTAGTCCGTCCAAACCTACGAAACACAAACTTAAAGTGTGAAGCATTGGATAGTATATGCAGAATGGACAAATGAATCTTCGATGACAAAATTTATGTGTTGGTGTGATTATAAAATATATATATTTATATATGTTTTAATATAATATAATAAGACATTTAAATACATTTACTTATTTAAGAATAATTTTGATTTTGAAGATTTCACATAAATTAATTTATCACCGCGTCCATAGAACCAACGGACGAAAATACCTAAAACAAAAAGTTGTCTCAAAAATTGTCAAAATATGTCGAACGCTTATTTGGATAATTCCTTAAAATATCCAGAAGAAGTAGTTTACAAATTACAGTTTAGTTCAAATTTTCTCAAAATATAGAAAAAACAATCCAAGGCACTCGAGTGACCTCATACGCAAAAAATTGTTGCAGTCCGATTAATGTTGTTCAAAGTCACACCTCTAAAATTTTAAATACGCATATGTACTCTGTTTAATTAGTGTTGGTATAACAACAATGCCCTCACTACCTATGTTAAATGAGAAGTGGTGAGCGAATTAAAAAAAACCGCTATTTAGTGACGTTAAAGGTATATTTTGGTGAGGTAAGATCAAAGCACTAAATTTTAATTAATTAACTAGTCTTATTCGCAGAATTATGGTGTCACCTATTTCTAAGGTAAGCTTTTCTAGAAATAAAATATAATTATATTTTCTACTTAATTATTTAGAAAACTTCTAATGTATAGTATAATAAATTACCTTTATTAAAAAATGTTTGAATCAAAGGTTCAGTAATTTGTTTTTTTTAGCTTAAATTATACAGTGTGATTGTAAAAATCCCTAAACAGGTCGAAAAAAGTCTCCAGTACCCGACTATGTACTACCACCATACAAGATTTGACAAATCTCAAATTCTTCAAATGAACTCGATTCCTACCAGGATGTGGACGTTTCGTTAAATAAGATCAATGTTATGCTCAGTAAAAATATAAAATATTACCTGGACACTTATTTTGTTCTATTAGGAATTACTAGAATAATTTTTATAGACTGTTCAGTTTTGAATTAGCCATATCGTTTTGAATTAATAAGAATACAATATATGTGTTAAAATAAAGAAAACAGTAAAAAAATGAGTTTAAAAGTTTTGATAAGTTAAATTCAAATATGTTGCATGTCCTCTAATCGTCGAAATACTAAATGCGAATATAACGCTATCTATCTGTATATGTCTGTCGATTTACTGCTAAACCATTGAACTGATTTAGATCAATTTGTACTTCATACAATAGATTCCATGTGTATTAATTTTGTGTTATACAAGTGTTCAAAGGGTTGAAATAAAGGAGGAATAAAGTTTTATAAGAAATCGTCATGTTGAACTTAAAACGATGAAATTTTTCTACTACTCCAAATGAGTCAAAAATGCGTTTTCTAGTAATTTTGTAATTTAAAACTGTCGAACTAGGGTTGAAATAGGGATGTAAAGTCAGTATGAAGAATTCATCATCGTCAAAGTAAATCCATATTACATTGTGTCTAATTATAGGTTCATACAATAAAAACACCTCATTTTTATACTTCAAGTATATTTCAATAAACCTCATGGTCATTCTTCTCTATTCTAGCGGAGGAGTGGCAGGTAACAGCTAGTATTGCTATAAGTCTGATTGTACTATAACACTGTTAATTGAATATTTTTTAAAGTACATAGTCATGACTACTACTATTACTAGACATATATAGGATTTGGTATTTATAACTACTTGATGTTATTGCTAAATGATTTCAAAAATTTGACTATATCATTTTATTTTACTTGTCTAAACTTTCGAAAAAACTAAAAGTTGACGTTAGAAAGATCAAAAGTCTATGCGGGCAAACAATTGGTAAAATTTTCAAATCATTTATTTTAAAATAAACTTTTCTCGTGTAATCGTTATTTGTTTAGTTGTATTTTTTTTTACATAATTAATACATCAGAAAACAGAATCACGTTCAATGCAATATAAAAATAAACATTAGTTTAATTTAATATATTAACCTAAACCTAAGCTTGTCAAATAACCTTCGTTACATATAGAATGGTGTTCTAGTTAATGAAATATTTAAATAAATTTTTCCGGTCATTTTTAACAGCTTCTAAGAATATAAAATAAAACCTATTTTTCCATATGGTATTGCTCCAGTGATGCATGTGCATTTTATTTAATTAGTCTTCTAATTAACGATGCGTCATGTATGTGTAACTTTGAATCAAGTTAATTAATCAAAGTGTTCGTTAATGTGATGATTGTTGTAAAATTTAAATTGCTTTCAGCGGCACATTTGTTTATTTATACATCATTATGTATATTTATTACTTTTGATTTTGTTTTACGGTTTAGAAGAATAAGTTATTATGTTTTTTTGCAAATTAAACACTAAAACGATTAATTTATAAAAACTAAATTTCAGAGTGAAGTCTGCCATCCACTGTCAGTGTTCTGGCATATAGTCAATCAATTTGTAGTATCACCATCAGCAGCCTGTTGTGTGTTCACTAATGGAAAAGCCCTTCCTAATGCAGGTCTTCTTCATTAGGGGTTTTGGACCGAATCCACCATGCTGCATAAACAACCAACTTAAATTGTCGTCAAATTGTCTAAGGCCCCAGAAACCACTAAACACAAGTAATTTCCGTGGATTCAGATCCACGACTCGATCCAAACTGCCAACCACGGAGGCAGTTGCATGTATTGAGTCGTGTAAGTGACATTTATGTTTTTAACGATTATTGCGACGAGAGAGCAGGATGTTTGCTTGAGTAAGTAATACATCCTATCCAAAGACTTGAGATGATACGTGTCGCTCGCCTTACAATTGCATTCCTATAACAAAAGTAAATAGAGTTTCTGTCGATCACTTTTATTGTTATTAGATCAAGCGCTAAGCTGCACCTGCTACATCCAGTTATATCAAGTTGGCGAGAACTCAAAGAAAGTGAACTGTAATAACTACTAGAAGTGTATTAGGGGGAGGGGTATGTCTAGCAGGAGACTATCACAGGCTAATGATGATTACGATGAATGATCATGAAAATAATATATAGCTTTCTATTACTGTTCTTTTCTTTCAAAATAAACCTTCCCAAATTAAATTTTATTAAACAAATTTCCAAAATTTAAAACATTACATCTAAAAAATATCTACGAGGAGTTTTGTTAATGCCTAAAAGTGACCTAAACGACTAAAGACTGGTGGTATACTTTGAAAATCTAAAAATATTATAAAAAATAATAAAATTTAACATTCTCTAAATTATTTATTTATTTAAAATTTTACTAATTCATGGGCGGCTTAATTCCAAAAGGCTTTTCTGGAACCTTGGGGTGTGCGAGATAAAAATAGTCAAATATCTTAACAAGGTTAGAAAAAGAAATTAATTTAAATATATATAATAAATAAATTATATAATATATAATTAAAACAACATAAATTTTACATTTAAGCTTTGATTATTGTATTTTTTAATACAAATATTATATATATATATATATATATATATATATATATATATATATATATATATAATAAACTTTCCATAAATCTTGATTTCTAGAGTAACTCATTCCATAAAGAGACAGACTGTCGAAAGGAGAATGCAGAAATCAGAACGATGAATAGGGCATTGGGAGTAGACGAGTATGCGTCCAACGAAGATTTTTTGCTGACATCCATAAGTATTGAAATGGGAAGATTATAGGACGGGGCCACGAATTAAGGAAACAAATTATAAGTGGTAAGGGCTCTGAGGACGTCGCTGGCCTGTGTAACCCTTAAGTTTGGAACGATGCGCAGAGACTGGTCCATTAGAAGTTAAAAACGATCGAATCAGTTATTTAAGTTGGTCAAAGTTTATTAAATGATTGCATTCAGGTTGGATAGCACGTCCCATAGTCGATAATAAGGAAAATTGGGCCTGCACAAGCGTCACTTTCGTCAATGGCAAAAACTTGTAAATGTACAACCACCAAACACCTTAACTTTTGAACAACATAGCTATTGGCAGTTCCAATTTAGTGTTTGTCGATAACGGCCTAGGTTCTTTACAGTTTCATAAATGGATTGGATTGCCTTAAAATATGAAAGGATTACAATTAAGTAACCTTACTGCCATTACGTGACTTTCAATAATTTAAACTAGGCATAGCGGGTTAAAACCAAACCAAATTTTCACACGAGTCTTTATTGTGGCAGTCCTTATTAATTTACGATTGCTATATTAATTTTCAGTGGATTCGTAGTGTATATAGGTCATCGCGTAAAGATATCCACATTGGAATCAAGTGATAAAATTAATAAAAATCAAAACAATATGGAAAAGTATACCCTTGAGAACACCAGACTTTGAATTGCCGCCACGTGACGTTCTAGCAGACTGATTTTGGCCCTCAAGATAGGAGAAACCAATCAGTACCCTCGAAATCATAACTAGGATGGACTCAGGAATGTCGTGACTGACCCGTAGAGGCATTCGAGAAATCAATGAGCAGAACCGTGACCATGAAGTGTTATCCAGGCCCTTCATATGAGTCACTTTGAGCAGGGCGTAGTCGTACTATCGCCAGGCCTAACCCAGATTCAATGGACTAATCAGTTTGTTGCAATATGAAGTTTGAAATTTGTTTATGAACCTAAAGACTCAATCTTTGGAAGGAAGGCAAAATAGAATGGTCGATAATGGTGAAAGTTGGGTTGGGGCACTTGGGTGGGCGAATAAAGGCTTGCCGGAGTAAGGAAATAACCTGACCATAAGGAGAAATTTAATTGGGTGAGCGTTGGAGGAAATCTAAGATAAAATAATTATTCTGCCCCAAAATCTTGTCTATCAAAGCCACCTGATATATAGAAAGGATTGTTTTTTTAATCATCAAGGGAATAACTGGAGAAATTTAAACATTGAATGGGTCGCTCAAATCTAAATAGGAATTTATTATGTTGTTGATGATCTAAAAGTAGTGGTGGAAAGTGATTCAGTCCATCCAAGCTTAATAGAACTGGAAGATTTGACATTCGCGACTTCGATACCCAAAGTTCAAGAACTTCCGGATATCAGCAGGGAAGATTTAGTTATTTTCTCGGAAGTAAGGCGTTTAGCTGCGTATCATCTGATTACACCGATTCCGTAAATTTTGAACGGACCAATTTTCGTCGAGCATCTATTAAATTTCCGAAACGAGCGCATTTTGCGTCCTGGCCATGCGGATCCTTCGGTCAACCAAGGTGCGGTGGACGTCTTAATTTCAAGTCTTAGAAAGATGGCAAAAGTTTATTAAATTGTTGAAGAAGTGTTCTTGCGTCAATATGTTTCTCGATTACAGATCCCCATTCGAGCTTCTGGCTCACTTGCGGTTATCGACATTCATTTAGTGAAAGAACCAAGTACATAATGAGGTTTAGGTTTAGGAGGTTGAAGGGAGTAAGAAAGAAATTACGTCATGGAGCGAAAAAAAGGGGTTGAATGTTGTGTGAGAGGATACCAAGGAAAGGATTAGGACAGGGATCAAGTCAGGCCAAAGTATCTTCACGGAGAGGTTGAGTGTGGCGGAAAGGCAGCATGTAAAGAACTCGACTCACGAGGGAAGGGTTTAACCTTACGTGGCGATTTAGGTAAAGAGATTGGTGAAAATCTCCAGTAACAAAAGTGTTTATACTGTGAACCCAGATTCTAAGACTACTCAAAGTCTGAAATAGTCTGCATTTTGGAGGACGGTAAACAACAGCTAAACCAGCTTCCGCCTTTGGTGTAACCTCAAGAAAAGGTACTCAGCTGAAGGCGTAATTTTAGAAGACAAAGCTAAATTTATGGAAATATTGGATCTCTAAGGTATTGCAGCCCCTCCTTCCTGCGGTCATTTCCTTATAAGAATAAAACCGGAAGGAAATTCAAGTGGATGGCAGATGTGGTTAGCCAGCTCTCCGAAATTAAGACAGCATTGCAGTTTGAGTCGGAAAACCCATCACTTAATCAGAAAAATCGAGGATACTTTGGCATTGAGATGACAGATGTTTAATAAATTGGCCTGGTTCCTAGGAAAGGTTTTTTAAAAGTCAGAAAGAGAATCGCCAAATTAGAACTATCACTAGGGTCAGACGTCAAGGTTCATTCCGGAAAAGTTGGTTTCAACTCAGATATTTCAGACATGTAAAAATAAATATAAATTAATAAAACAAATAAATATAATGTATAAAAAATGAGACATATTGGATGTAAAATAAAAATATAACAACTTCGATTGTGGAACAGAAAATCTCTCCACGAGCTACAAAAACAATTATTAGATAACCATAAAAGTTACAAATTATACCATGCAACAAAGATAAGAAAAAAATTGGAAACAAAGTTAACAGTAAAATAAGCGCAATTTAAAGAATAAAGAGGTAAAACAAACCAAAAATATTTTTGTTGAGACAATTGACGAAATGTAAAAAAAACTAAAAACGAAGGTTGCTTGGAAGATCAGAATCAAAGATTAAAACTTATTTGTGACATTACCTAAGTGATACTGAAAATATAGCATAAAACAATAAAATTATGTTTTATACTATGTGAATAAACAGATATTTTGTCTATCATAAAAGAATAAAAATAAGAAAACAAGACGTACTTGGATATATCATATAACTTGCAAACCATCTGTTTGCTTACGGAAGTAAATTCCTCAGAGATGTGGCTTACTTGTACAGCGGTACTATAAATCAGAAGCTTTGAATTTGTATAGATGGCGCTTTCTAAAAGTAACATAGATACATCACAATTTGATTATTAATGAATAAAAAATTACCATTATATCAATTAAATAACTCATTACAAATAATATAATTATATTATTATATTAATATATATAATTAATTAATAATATAAAATATATTTTTAATAATAAATTTATATAATACAAAAGAAACAACTACTTAAGCATTCTCAAACTTCAAAATGTTAATAAAAGAACTCCTTTCACAAAAATCAAGCCTTATCATTTATATATGGACTTATTACATTTCACCTTTATTATAACTTTAATTTTGTGTCAAAATCAGTAAAATTTCATCTCATCATTTTCATAACATACAAAAGTATACTTAAAAAAAAAAACTTGTTCTTTAAAACTTAAATTATAAAATTTTATTTTAACAGTTAACTTTTGAGCCTTGGATACTTGATTTAGGGTAACTCATCCTCCGAGTAATTTTATTTAATTTTCCTGAGTTTTATGTAATAACTCCATTCTGTGACCTGGTTGTCCAAAAATGAGGCGTGCTTTGGTAAATACACTTCTTACCCATTCAAAACTCTTTAAATGATGATATTAGCCTTCAACTTTTGGCCTCAAATATCTCCATCAACAATACCGAAACTAACTAAACTAAAATAAAGAATACCTAAAATTAATTTATTACTCCTCTTTTCTTAACTCCAGCCACCAATAAGGTCTTTCTTGGGCTCCTGGTCAAGGTCGTCCCTTGTTTTGCACATTCTTTACTTGTTGCGAGCAAACCAGTATGCCAAAGAATCAATTCCAAGTACGAACTCCTCACCAATCCTCACAGTGTCTTGATACGGCATTGGTGTTTGACTCAGTCCAATCTCGAAATGGTCTCCTCAGAACGGCTCTGTTTGTTTTGAATAATTTGACATTCTTTAAAATGTGTTCGTATCAAAAAGTGAAAGTCTAAAATTTGCCAGATGGTGATTATGATGTGTTAGGATTTACATAAAACTCATGCTGATATTTAAAATAACTTTAAAAAAATTTAAATTTGTATTTACTTTAAACTATAATTTTAATTTAAAAAGTAAAGGCAATATAAAATCGGTAAACTTTTTTGCAACCCTACCCAAAAAATTAAATTTTGAATTAGTTAAAACGATCTTCTTTGTTTCATTTACGTAAGTATTTTCTTTTATCCAAGGAACAGAACTCAGGAAAACTGTGGAAAGTTCATACAACATGGACCCTTCACACCCGACACAGGTTATTTGACATAATGGATGACTTTGAGTGATGCAAAATGAACTTCCATTTTACTAGAGGTTTATGAGATATACTTATTCCCGTTCTGATATGAACTTCGTGTTCAAAACAAACTTTGAATAAATGACGTGAAGGACAAAATAGGAAAATATTCTATAATATTCCTAATTACTGTATTACTACTGTCAAATCTAAAATAATAGTTCCAAAGCAGATATAATAAAACGATACTCTCTAGCTCATTTTCACTACCAATAGCATTGAAAAATCAGTCACCAATAAAAATATGCCTCAGACTTGTCATATCAACATAATTTTTCAATTCCTCATGCAACTCCTGTAACGTTATCACAATGGTATTCATTGAACTTTCTTTTAGGAAAGCCTGCCTGCCAACTTTTAAATAACCTTCTTAGAAGTTAATTTCTGTCTTAATAACATATTGGATTCAGAGACGGATTTCTTGCTTTTTGGTATTAAATTGTATGAGGAGTTATTGCTCTACGATTCAAAAGTATTGCTGAAATCCATACTTAAATTTACTTAATTAACCATCTTGTTGGTGAAACCCCATACGTCCTTTTTCCCGTATGGGGGTCCACCATCGCCCTTTCTGCCGTAAAAGTATTTTTGAGGGCACCTGACCAGTGTATTTACTGGGTAAAGGGACGTAACATCTTATCGATATATAAGATAGCGCATTCATTTTTCATTAGGTGGCCGACTGCTCATCAGCCTTCATGTAAAACAAATTAGGAAACCTACGTCGTAATATAGTAATTAACTTATTGTCTAACGATTATACATAATTTAATGTTTTTTTATAATATAGACTTAAAATAATCGCGTTTGTATCTGTTAAGTAGAATAGGCCCGACCTATTAGTTTATCTTACATTACGTAACATGAAGTTTATATTTTTGGGGTTCTTGCACGATTTGCCAAAGAAAGCCTATCATTTTAACAAATTGGAATGCCAAAATGGCTCATTTAAGGCTTAAACCTTGCATTTGACCGTTTATTATTTTGCCACATATGTTTATAAAATATATATAAAAATAGAACCGTGAGAAAAAATAAAAATACCATATTAAAATCACGTTAAAATACGTGTTGAACAACCAATCTAACTAATACAAGTTACTCTAAACTTTCATGATAATAGTTAATATTCCTTTAAAGTTACGTGTCGTTCAATTTATCACTTTTTACACTGTCCTCAACCAGAACACCTTGTCGACAAGTGTATACAGTAGTTATATAAATGTAGCAATGCCCATAATCTACAGTAACAGCTCTGGATTTGACTGATCTTAAATTCGGCTATGACATTTTATATAAGCTCCTTAATCGGTTTTCGACTTTTATAACCTTCGGAAGATGAAACGTTGGCCGTCAAAGAATCAATTTAAATTAAAAATCCTGAGGCGATGTTGTGTCTCAAGGAGAGTTTTTGTTTTTTGTTAAATAAATAAAACAATTTGCTCATCGATTTTACTTCTTCTTTGACTACCTAAAATGATTGATAAATATAATTTAAAAAATTCTTCACTAACTCTTATCGTCTACAAAATAAAGGCATAGTTCCAAACTTTTTCAAAGTATCCTAAAATATTAACGTTTTTGAAGGGATTATATACTTTTTGTTCATTTTATAATAAAGATAAGTTATATTTAAAAAAAAATAAAGGAAAAATTTATACAAAGATAACAAGTTATTACTGTAAAGCTAAATTAGTTTTAAACTTCTCATATAATTTATAAAACAAAGTTGCAGGAGAAAAAGTAAATCCAATACCTCATAAAACGATGAACAGATGTCCCAAGTTTTTATCTTTCTTTACTAGCCATATGTATGCACATATATACTGACAATTTATCAACAACATTTTGCAACTCTCTCTTATTTTGAATACTCTACTAATTTTGCAGGAATAAGATCCCAAAATAAATAGAAGTTTAACAATAAAACAGCAAGGGATTGACGTTTTGGGTCATAACAAATAACCTAAAAAATAACTCTTAAACCATGATTTGTTTTATATAGACCAGAAATTTAAATTTATTATTAAATAAATATAAAATAACCTTATTCATCATCAACAGTATTAAATCCACTGCTGGACATAAGTCCCCTACTTACCGTCCATTGGGGTTTTCCAACCATATTCTAATATGCTGGTGCAAATACGCTTTGGTGGGTGACCTACTTTTCATGCCTAACCGACATGGATCATCTTACTTTCAGACATTTGAGTGATCGGCTCAAATCGTTTTGAAACCATTGAAAACACAAGTTGTTTCTCCCTGGATTCAGAACCTTGACCTCCGTTTATAAGCATAAGCCAATACTGTTAGTGCATGGATCGGTGCTGTATATTCGTAAGTTTTAAATAATATTAATGTATATAAATGGGTAAAGTTTTGCTGATCAATATTTTCTTGAGAGTATTTATAAACGTCGACTTATAATTTTATTCTTATGTTTCCAACATATAAATGTTGTTTCTTTTACTATTAACTATTACTTTCTATTAACACATGTCCAGATTAATGAACATGTTTCAAAGTTTGAACCGTTACTACCTAATGAAAATTGTCAATAGAGCGATTTTTGCCTATAATTAATCAGGATATTCAATTACCGCGTGGGGTAAGTTTTATTAGACAATAACAGCTAGAACTTGCAAATCCTTTCATTTTTTATGTTTTATAAATTTGATCAAAATAAATCTTAATTTAATATAATGTTCAATGGATTAATAACGAATTAAAATACAGATCTAAACAGATCTAGTTTTCTTTCCAAATTGACGATTTCATGTTGATAAACAGTAATTACCGACGATTTGGACCCTGGCCAGGAATACAAGTCTGGTTTACACAAATTTCATAAGACCACAACCATGAACATGAATGATAAAGACACGTTTGTGCATAAAAGTTGCACTATAACCGCGTTATTGTAAGATGATTTTTACCAAATTTCTCAGAACAAAAAGAAATTTTAAGCGTTACATAATGAAAATTTTCAACTATTTAAATAAAGGTAATTTGGAAATGATGTATTTTTAACAATGGTTAGAAGTCTTTGACTTTTTATTTCCTAATGATAAAAGTGCTTTTTAAACCGGATTTTAAAGATTTTGTCTGTATACAATTTGATAACTATGAACTACTTGATTATTGAAGTTGAAAATAAACTAACAATTTTTTAGATTCCCTTACGGTGTTTAACAATTCTGTTGATTGACCACAGCAAATTGCATTTGCGACAATTAAATTATAAACAATTACAGGTTGCATTTTGCACCTGCGATTTAATTTATATGATTTAACTGTGCCAAGCTTTCATTGAATGTCATTTAATTTGCAATTTATAATTTACAAGCTGACTAATTTTGAGTCCAGTTTCAGGCAAAAAGGCATAGTGCATACCTGTCTTAGAAATAAAGGAATTTGTTTGTTAATCATTCATAATGCAATAAAAATCTTTTATTAATAGTGCAATTATTTATGAGTTATTCATATATAATTAAACGTTCATAATTCTTTTTGCCCTTACTAATCGTGTCATGTTTCTCTTGCCTATTACTATGGTGTGGGTCTACTTTACAAAGGGACCGTCTGTGACGGAACCAACTGGTGCTATTTCTGCCACATAGCAGTACAGCAAAGACATAGTGTATTCCGGTTTGGGTGAGACTTACATACTATGTCTCACGTAGGTAGCCTGGGTGATACTCCCAGTATTATCAATTAGCGTCGGTGGCCAATTTCCATCAGGTAGCCCGACTGCCTGCGACAAATGAATAGTAAAATATAATTCTTGTGCTTACAAACCTGTTAAACATATTCAAGGTTAAAATAATCTCAAATAAGATAAAAAGGCAATAAAAACTTTCTTGAAATTTTTTTGAAGTTCAAGGAGGCACTAATAAATTTACTGTTTCTTAATAATGTTATTAAGCAGTAAGTTACCAAAGAAATAACTGACACTCTGGTTTCAAGTAACTTTTAAAAGAATTTTATGCTGAACGATTAGCTGGTTAACTTACTCTATCTTTAACATTTAGTTTAAGTTTAGTGACTCTTGGTTTTATTTTGTTTTGTTGTTAGATTATTACAATTGGTTATCATCGTATTTAACCTGTGCATTGCTTAGGAGTCATTTGTAATAACATCTTTTAGCTGTTATTCCTGCTAGGGATTACTAGTTTGACTTAAATACATTGAACATACCCTATAAGGACATTATGAAACTAGACAAAATATTATAGTTATGCTACGCTCAAAAAGTTTATTTCTAGGCCAACTTTTAGTACTATTGCATGCGTTTTAATGCATTTTAAGGAGTTTGTTATACAGTATTTGAAACATTATCAAATTAATTCAAAGTAACAATCTTGCAGAAGATTGAAAGCGTTCCTGTGACCCCATCTCCAAGGTCCTGGTAGGAACGAGTAGTCGTGAGGTCAAACCAGCCCACCCTACCCTGCGAAGTACCGGCTACCACCACGGCTTCCTGGGATTGCTAACTTTTCTTTTTCATTTTTCATACAGAAAAAAAAGAATTTTCTAAGGCAATTCTAAACAACGTAATTTTTCAATCAACTTCGAACCCAGTACAAGCATCGCAGCCATATTCTCAAATCTACAACAGCTTTGAAACTTTGTCTGATGCCCATTCTATAGCCCCAAACCCTAAACTCATTGATAAAACTATTACAAGTTAAATTAAACCAAAAAGTTGCCCTTATCATCATTATATTATATTGTTATAGCATAATAAAAATTAATAAAATATGATACTTAATAACTTTAACTATAAAGTAACGATAAAGTACAAGCATGATTAAAAAACACAGCTGAAAATAAATGTATTCGAAAAGAAACTAACAACAAATAAACAAATTATAATTGACTTTGAAACCGTAAAATTACTAAAAAATATGATCATTCATTTGTTAAATAGTTTCTGTAAAGAAAAGAAAGACAAGAAAGATTCTTTTCTTTATAAAATTTACTAATTTTATTTTTAATTACAAAATGTATTGAATCGTATTGTGTCCAGATGATGTATAATTAAGCTCATCAAGTAACCATTATCGTTATCTCTTGATTTTAATGGTCTAGATTTGTCAATTCTATAAATTTAATCTGTATATCCATCATGTTTTAAAAACAATTTCAGACTTAAAATTCCATAAAACGTTTTACATTTGCCTTTCAGTATTAAATATTTTTAAAATCGTGAGATCAAATTGCAAATTTCAAACAAAGTCAATTTCTTAATTATTAATAGATTAATTTGTTCTTAACCGTTGGGTTAATGTTTTGCTCATCTATACAAAATTATAATGAATTTGTACGTGTTGATGATGTACTTTTCACGTAAGAAGATATAATTCTTCAAATAAAAATAATAATATTGAATAGAACTTATAATCATAAATTAAATTACTTATACTCAGTAAACTCTGGACAACAATGCAGCAATGTTG
Source organism: Lamproptera curius (assembly GCA_029286875.1). Lineage (NCBI taxonomy): Eukaryota > Metazoa > Arthropoda > Insecta > Lepidoptera > Papilionidae > Lamproptera > Lamproptera curius. The sequence continues at coordinate 42,226 of JAGSMT010000301.1, forward strand.
CTTTTGACATCATAATTTTAAACTTTTTATCCTACAAATCTTTCGATTGCAATATTCCGAACTCTAACAAGAACATGGACAATTAAAACTACTTTTGTTTCTTCATCGCTTTTGCCAGCAAAACTTATCCTTTAATCTCATCAAGCTTTAGAAGGTTTACATATTTTATCTTTTTAGCTTTTATCATACTTTGGGAGAAATCAGGTTACTCCGTAACGAAAATAAAACCTAACATCCTGAACTCGTTATTTTCTTCAATTATATGAAACTTTATGGTTTAGTTTCAAATATCGAAATCAATAACGTCATCTATACTAATATTATAAATAGGAAATATTTGATTTGCTATATATTTATTTTAAATAAATTATCCCCCAACTAACCATCAATTTTAAAATATTTCACTGTCGGAAAAGTTGAAGCTTTATCACCGGTGAAAAAGACTATAATAAATTTTCTAACAAATTTGGGTTTCAAATTCAAATTCAAATATCTTTTTTCAACATAGGGCGATGCACTCACTTTTGATTGTCAAAATCTACTACCGGTTCGGAAAGGATGCCTCAGACTTGGAAAGAACCGGCAAAAACTCTCCGGGACTTTTTGTCCCTTTCAATATAATTGAAACAAACAAAAGCATAAAATTATGATATTATCGAAAAAGCCTGAGCAACTTCCATTACGAGTGCGTTATCGTATTAAAAACTCATTTTCATTGTAATAACCTTTAACGCCAAAACGTACCTAGAAAACTTTTAAATTTATTAATGGATAAATCTTGAACATTTTCTGGAATTTTATTGTTAAAAGCGAATGGGTTTGTCCCATAAAAGATTAAGATAATCTTCGCAGTCTTGTTGCTGGGAAAATAAATCTATGCATCACAATGCCTTAAAAATCATTATTGTTCTTACTGCATTGCATTTCATTTCTAAAATATGTTGAGAGCCTAATGTACAATATTTTAATTTGAGTAAACAACTCTCTGAGTGATTCTTTAGGGCCCAGGTTATAGACTGCAGCTCTTTCTTCAAGGATCAAGATTATATTAATATCGGCCGCGTTTCCCCACAGTAGAATTCCAAAGACATTATACTGTGCAAGTAACTATAATATACCAAGCGGGTACTCCACGTCAGTTATTTATTCTAATTCTTTTTACTTTTACACTTTAGCATATAACGCGAAGCTAAGTTTATTCGCCAGTCCATTTATATGGGGGCACCACTGCAAATTAGCATCTCTTGTTATGCCGAGAAACACAGTTCAGTTAACAAGATCTAGGGCTTCCCCATCCAAAGACACTTGAAAATGACCACATTTTACATTAGCGGATATTAAAATTAATATAACAAAAAATACAGCAAAATCGGCGGGAAGCAAATACTGCCAACTTGAGGTGATATAAATTTAAAAAGGTATGATGAATATTTTTGTCTATTTAGAGGACATTTGCATAAATCTGGAATCATAAGGACTGCTTCTTCATCTCATTTCTGTGTTTTCTCTAACATATAATAGTAATGTTTTGTTTTAATGCAAAACAGCAATATTATATGTATTCAAAAACACAGCAATGAGATGAAGTTTTATTTGATTTCTGCTGGTGATCATAAATTGTAGAAGACAAGAATTCAATGTGAACAAACAATTTTTTATTGATACTGTAATTAACTTTTGCTAGTTTTATTACCTCACGCACTCTGATTCTCAAAATGGAGATTAAAATATAATTATAAAAACTATCAGTATTATAATCACTTAAAATTAAAGTCAATGTTAAAATGCAAAACATTAATTATTCTTCATGAGGAAATGTATTAAAATCCATTTATTTGCAATCATAATTGCCTACAATATTTATTTTAACATAAGAGATAATTATTTTACTTATTAAAATCAAATACTTTAGCTTGAGCCAAATTCTTTCAGTTAATTGGTTGCAATCATGAAATGTTCATCAAGACCAGGATTTTAAGTCAATAACTTGTTAACATGACTTTAGTGAATTTATTTATTAATTGTTTTTAATATCTGACTAATCTGATTTTACTGACTCTTTGTATAATAATTCTTCAGATGCAGAATATTTGATCATTGATTTATATTTTAGCCCTTATATTTAAGCCCCTTAAACGAATAATTAATTGTAACCTTTATTTATGCTCCTATGTATTATAGACCACATGAAATTTTTAGTAATGAAAGTGTAACGTCAAACTCTTATGGCGCCTTAACCCACGACCCAATATTTAGTGGACCGCCAATTTATTTAATCATCGTGTGATATTCAACCAATGAAGTTTTGGCTAAAATTCAAATTGACATTAGAATGTGACAAAAATTTCGACAAAAAGGTGCATCTACACTTTTTCCGCTAAAAATGAGAAAATACATGGCTAATAATAATGGGTGAACCAAGATCAAACTGTCCATAAAACCATTCGGCGAAGGCCTTGGGAGAATAATCAATATATTATTGTGAAATATATTTTGCAAGGTATCTTTAGTAATCATCTGTTAAAATTTTAAATACATCTTTGCGAGAAAAAACTGCAACCGCATTCACCGATTCTAAGGGTTTTTCCATTACAATTCCATGTATTATGTGGCATTAAAATAAAATGTTAACTTAGTTTTAACTGCGAATAATCTATTAATCTGCTAATAGCAGTACCTAAAGTACATAGTGTTAGCTAGCTAGAAATTAATATAATAAATAGTGAATGTAATGATCTAAAATGTTACTGGCCAATTTAATATAAACCTTGAATCGAAGATATCATATATATTATTGTTACATCTTTACCCAGTAAAATTTTAATAAATATTAACAACTAGCTGTGTACCCATGAATTAGCTCACATGGAGTAGAAGAAATGTCCGCTAGGTATATTGAAATACAATGTATAGTATAATAAATTTATTTTATTTTATTTTATGTGACTATTATTAGATACAAAGTTTTATGGCTTTTGCTTTGACGATAACGAATTTCCATATTGATCTTTATCTCATTTCATCCCTAGTTCGTCCTATATAGCTTGAAACTACAAAATTGGTAGAAATACACCACTTATGGCTCATTTCGAGTAAATTGCACTTTTTATGTTCAACAGAGACATTCAGTAAATTCAACAAACTATATTGAAGGATTATTTCATATTTATAATTAATTACATCACCTAAAACATAAATGTGTCTTCAAGAGCAATTTATACATTATATTGTTCAGCTTTGTTAACTTTGATTATTTAACACCTATCAAAGATTCGCGTATTAATGTCGCATTAAATAAAACTTTACATACCTATCCCTGTTTGATCTGTTTTTGTTGTAAATGTCATTATTAATACAATTAAATATTTCACTAGCGTAAAAGACTTTGAAACAAAAAATAAATAAGGTGTCGCTGGTCATTTAACAAATATAGAACGATGAAGAATAGAGTGATAGTAGATTTATATTATTGATTATGGTTTAACTCCGAAACACTTTCCCTTGTCTGTGGTAACGGGACAGACACGGGAAAGTGTACGAAACGAAAGTTGAATTATAATTAAATATTTAAATAACACGCGATAAAATGTGTTAAAATTCTAATTATTTAATAACCTGTAGTATTAATGAAGGAATTAATTACATTTAACACATAATGCAGCGAGCACGTTCAGCTATACTGCAGTGAAAATGGTCATGGCCTTTGAACCTTTTAATAAAGCGAGCGACTGCGTTTGCTCTCAATCGGCTTTTAATCGCAACACAAAACTGGTAGTTCATACTGTAGTACTTCAAAGGGCAGTTATTTTATAAGGAACCTCTGAATGAAAAGTTTCTGGTCTTCAAAAAGGACTTAAATGTTAATCACTGGTGCACGGTATCATTTACAAGTAACTAAAATATTAATATATATTAATACATACCAAATAAATAAAACAAAATCCGTATAAAGCATTAAAAACCTTATCTGCTTTTATGCATTCCAGAAGAATATGAACAGAAACAACTTTAAGGCTGCTCTGAGTCGTTTAACTGCTACTGTAGCTGTTTAATTAAGTTTTCTGTTAAACTTTATTATCCTAAAACTTTAATATGGGCAGTAGCGTTGGCACCAATGCGAGTAATTACCTTCCTTGGAAATAGAAAATAAATGTTTTATAAAATGCATAAATTGTATTAAATATTTTGTTTAAAAAGTAGTCAATTGTCATAAGACTTTTTAGATTTAATATCCCTGGGCTTAATTATTAAAATTATTGAATCCCACGCAAGTGGTAAAGACCAACTATGTTCTAATTTAAAAGTGGGATATTTTTTTAATTCTACGGTTGAACAAAAATCTTTGCAAATGAACATCCAATTTATACCAAATCTACAATGACATAATAAATACTTTTTTCCAGAGCAATATTCAAAATATAAATAAATTGAACTGAAACAAAACGAAAGAATAATAAGGCAAAACACGCTTGACATTTATTGAAATGGACAAAAGTAAAGACATTACAAAATATTACTAGAAATATCAATGTTTTATTAGTAGCACGTTTATTTTATTCATGTTTCAAAGAAAATAGGAAGAAATTTTGGTATTGTAATTAAATATTTTTATTCACGAAATAACAGAGAAACCTAGCCTGTCAAATAACCCTCGTTACCTTTAAAATTGCTCTTCTGTTAACGAAAGCATTTAAAACGGCCATTTTCCGCTGTGCGTTTTCAAGTACATCGCAGAATTAGCAAAATAAAACCCTTTAATTATTAATTCCATTTGTAACTTGTGTATAAGCGACGACAGCAAAATTTTAATTAGTTTGTCCAAGCTTACAGAAACACAAACCAAAAGTGTGAACATTTGAATGAAGTAATACCAAAACGAATTTTATGACGGCAGAATTTTGTCAACCATCTCATAATTTTAAAACACAAAACTAATTTTGATCCAACATTTATGCATATATATATATTCAGCAAATATTTTCAACACGTACTTTATTTCCTTAATTGGTTCCTAAGAAACAAAGAAATCTTAAATCATCAAAAATTGTTGCATTAGCGATTGATGCTACACAAAGTCCGTGATATACGTTGTAGTCATTATAGCATACTACCCTCATAAGTAAGTTCAATAAGTAGCGTATATATACTTAAAAAAAATGGTTAATTTTATTAAAGGTTAAGGTATAATGCTAAAAGATCATAGCAGTCTCCAAAAGTTGGTCAACGTGTAATTTATTGGCAAAAATTATGACATGTATATATTTTCATTTTAGTGCTTGTGTGAGTTTATTTACATTTAAAAAAAAAATCTTTATTTTTCATAATATCCAGGATATGTACAATTCAAGGAAACATTTTATAGCTTGTAAGCCTTTCAATCATTTATAAACGTTACTTAATGCGGCGTAATAATACTATTAATTGGATTGAGGCTGTTAATTGAATCCATACATCAAGCTTGCGGCAGTCAGACAAATGAACCTAACATAAATTATGCAACATATTAAGGTTTAGCCAAACTAGATTTTCAATAGATTTAAATAAAGTAACTCAAAGCAATAAAGTATACATTAACAGCCTGTGATAGTCCACAGCTGGACATCGCCTAATACCTCTATCCATTAGGGGTTTGGACCGCTGGTCCAATGCGGGTTGTGGGTGGACCGACTTTTACATGCCTCATCCGACGCATGGATCATCTTGACTTTTCGAGACAATTGGGTGATCAGCCCAAATTGCCTAATCAACTAATGGAAACAACAATGACTAACGCCCCATACCACTAGGCTGCGGAGAGCAGTTAAATATAATAAAGTGTATGATGTTATTATTTCGCGACTGTCTCTCAGCGATTAACATCTTGGTGACAATCTATACAAATATACACAAATAAATAGAATTGAATTGCCTATTTGAAAAATTAAAATAATCATGTTTAAATTTCATTATGATATATAACCGACACACTAACAAAACAAATTTATTTTTTCTGTCTTTGTCTGTTTTGTTCCGGCCTATGTCGAATGCTCTGGTTCGAGGACTTTCACTGGAAGATAGCTGATGTAACTGCTAGCTGTAACTAACCTATTTACTTTTCCTAACATATTTCTGCCGACCGCAGTTCAGCTTGTGTTAAATAAATATACGCAATGACTTATGCAAATAATAAACAGATATGTAAAATTATTCGATTCTAGGGCTCGGACATCGGCCATTAAATTGCAGAATAGTGAAAAAAACGTTAATTTTAATTTGTAGTACAAAAGGCTAAAATATACTTAATTTAGATAAAATCAATGTTAGTTTGAATTTTGAAACATATATCATTTGCATCCTGTTTCAGATAGTGACATTGTTATTGGTCTTGATATTTACGAAGAAAAACATATTGCTAAAGATACAACTTCCTATTTAAATTAAAGACTGTAAACTATAGATAAGTATAAATAAAATTGCTAGAATAGACCTGATAACAATGTTTATAGATTAGAATTGCATAGAAATATTTAAACGCCATGAATATATTTTAAATCGTATATCGTTTGGTCTTATTTGTGTTAATAGTATTGCTTTAGCGTAAAATCATTTTTATTAACAAAAAAAAGTTATCCTTCTTTGAATTTAAAATAAATGTTACTTTGCATCAAAACTGCCTCCATAGCCTAGTGGTATAGGTGTGTGCTTTAGAAACCGGAGGTCGTGGGTTTCAGAATCCTGCAGGGGACACAACAAATTTTCATTTTGTTTCCTAGTTGGTTAGGAGCAATTTGGAGCCCGATCACCCAATTGTCTGAAAAGTAAGATGATCCATGCGTCGGATGGGCATGTAAAAAGTCGATCACCACCAACCCGCATTGGACCAGCGTGGTGGGATACGGTCCAAACCCCTAATGGATGAGAAGGTTGTATTAGGGAGAGCCTATGTCCAGCAGTGGACTAACAAAGGCTGATGATGTGTGATGTTACTTATAAACATGTACAAATTGTTCATTTTCTTTAATTGTTGCAACTATGTGCAATGTTGAGACCCTCAAGCTTTAATGGCGTCAAAGCGATAAGTCTCATTCCCGGAATTTTCATTAATCACGATAAAGTTTGAATTTATTTCTGTAAAGTTTGTTCTCATTTACACCATGCGTGTGTATAATTGTTTGTATAAATTACTAATGTTCTATTTAATATCTACTGAAGGTAAAATATGGAACATGTCTGTTAATGAAAATCGGTCTGAGAGCTATAATGCAAAATTGCATAAAGTGCTAGCTGCGCTATAATTATATAGAAAAGGTTGCATACAATAACTATGACAAAAATTTGGTTTATATACAAAAGAGGAAAGAACATGTTGAAAGATCTTAATAGATCAAATTACTAGAATTTACTAGAACAACGTAACCCTTCGCAACGTTTCGCGAAATGCGAATAGCATTTTTTGAGGTGAGATATTTCACATGCATCACTTCATTATTTATCACACATCAGACTAACCTAACTATAGAGAGCTTTTTAACCCTTCGCCAATAATCGAATACCTATCTATATTTTTTAAATATAACGCATATTTAAAAAATATAGATAGTTCTTATGACCAGTAATCTTAAAACTAAATTGTAAACGAATGACACAAATTAAACATTTAAGCCAAGTAGGTTGTAATATAAAGAAATATTCTGCAGTAATATACAATAATAGAATAAACTCGACTGTGCTCACATAAGACAAATAAATATCAAACTATTGCTAAAATTTCTCCAATATCTGTTTTTCGATATCTCTGATCGTAAGGTTTCATTGTCTTCAAACTTTTAAAGAAATTCGTTGGAGAATTCCGATAAAATCATGTCTTAATTTAACTTTGACCAAATGCCTTAATAGTATCTTAAATTTATTAATACCTGACTGAATTCGTGTTATTTCCATGAAAATAAGTTTCCTATGTCATTGTTAATTAAGCTCATAGATTTGATTTAATTAAACATCTATATCGAATATTTAAAAAAAACTAACCTCTTTTTTCCCCGTAACTTTTTTTTGTATATTTATACATATTTATACATATTCGTACATGCTCACTTTTTTTGATCCTACATTAATAATCGTACATCATTACACATTTTGGCAATAAAACATAATTATATTCTATATTACCGAAGATATTCATGTTTTTAAAACAAACAAAAACGTGGAAGGTTTCGTCGCCTCACATTTATATTAAGATTGACTTTCAGAATTTAATTTCGAGATAAAATAAAGTTATGATAAATAGGTGTATCATTGAATAAAACAAATTTTAATATATTTAATTAAGGAGAATAAAGCTGAAAAAAGAGTTACACCTAATTTACGCTTTGTTGTCGCTGCCGAGGTATTAAATTTAAATGTTTTCCAAGAATCAAAGGCCTTTAATCAAATTGGTGAAATAAAAATGAAGTTTATCAATTTGGAACTACAAAATGTCATATCTCGCGATTATCTAAATTTAATATTTGATTTGCTATATTAAGGTTACATAATCACTGAGTAACTCAATCACAATCACGTTTCCGTAGCCTAGTAGGTAAGGCAGGGCTTTAGAAACCGGAGGTCGTGCATTCAAATCCTGCAGGGACTGAACAAATTTTCGTTGTCGTTTCCTAGTTGATTAAGGCAATTTGGGCCGATCACCCAATTTTCTGAAATATAAGATGATCCATGCGTCGGATGGGCATGTAAAAAGACAGTCACACCTCCAACCAGCGGACCAGCGTGATGGGATACGGTCTAAAAACCCTAATAGGTATTAGGGAGAGCCTATGTCCAGCAGTGGACTATCACAGACTGATGATTGATGATGATGATGAATAATAAGAATGAATACGTTATGTTATATGGTAATGTTATGTTAAAGCAAAAAAAATGTATAAATCGTTCTTAACCAATCATAATTTATTTGACTCAAAAATCAGAACGTCTTGCTATGTGAATAAATATTATAACAATTTAAAACCTCTACCTTTCAAAACGATGTTATCAAATATACAAGCGGAGACTACCACTCATTGCGCAAAGCGGAAAAAGCGCGTTTTATAAATTTAAAGATTTATTGTGAACTAGTTTTATTAACATTGATATGATTTAAATAAATGTTTTAATTTTTAAATTGATCATCTATATTTAAAACAAATTAAATGAATCCAAATTCAAACGATAATTGATTTAACAGGCATAATGGTGCATTGTATGGGTGTTATAGAAAAAGGTTATTGAAATATATTGAATTGTGATTATTATATGGATCATTCTTGCTACTTAACAAATGAATATGCACATTACAATTATTCTTCCACTAAAAGACGTTTTTACGTATAACTTTTGTCCGTAACCAACTTTTTTTAAAACAAATAATAAATAACCGATTTTTTTTATGATTAATGTTAACTTGCTTTCTGAAAATAATTGAATTAATGAGAAGTAAAAAATATAATTTATTAAATACGCTTTTTTTAAATTTTATATAGTTCTAGGTTGGAGAAGGGATATTCAGTTTGGAGCGTATAACTCTTTATGTCTGTAAGCTCTAGTGTGATATAATAAAACTGTATTAACCGTCTATTGATTGGGGACGAATTTCTTAGTGTATTATAAAATGTCCCTTTGACTAGCTTAGTATTTAGGTTTTTTTTTTATATAAAAAACAAATGTTAATGATATTTTTTTTTCTTTTTATTATATTTTATTAAAATTATTGTTTATTATATTGAAGGTACAATTTATGTCTTCCGTGCATCAAGAACATAAATTACTGTATACTTTTTATCTCTAAAGGGTATATGACGTAAAACCTTTTGACTGGCTTATGCTTGTACTGAAAACAATTATTGTTGTTATTAAAGTTTCTATGTAATAATTATAAATTATACTTTGCAAGTGTGGTTACTCATCGATACAATAAAAATTTAGTAAAATTTTTCACAATATGCAAAAACTTTAACTGTAAACTTAGTTCATGCTTTGTAGAGCGCAGTGGATAAAAATTATGTCGAAAAAATGTAAATTATTTGCAGCATTTAAATCTAAATACTTTTAAAATTAAACCTTACATAAATCCTATTACTTTGTTGCGCAGAGGCTTTCACTATTTAAAATGCCAAACTGCAAAATGGACGTAACAAGAATTCAAAGGCAAAGGAATGGAAGCTTCAAAGACTTTGATGGCTTCAAAGCTCTTTTTGTTAACAAGTTTCTTTACATTTAAAGAAGGTTAGATCTACCTCTATTGCACGAAGCTTTTTCCAGGTGGTGGTACCTATATTCCTATGGATGTTAAACACAAATTTTATAAATTAAATCAAAATGTCATTCATATTTTGTCGACATATTAATTATGATAAATATGATGTAACTGTTTACTTCTTACATAAAAATAGTTTCTTCCATCCTGTAAAATTTTACACAAACGGTATAAAGCAGAACATAGCAAAAATTCACAGTTAAAGGCATATTTTAATTGTTACATTCCAAGGAAAGCTCAATAAATAGGTATTTGAAATTTGGCTTAATTACTTCGATGAATATATTTAACAATAATTTATCTCTTAATTGATTGATCATCATTTTGTAAACAATTCCGGTATGAAAGTAACCTTATTTTGACAGAGTATAATATTCTTAAACATTTACAAATAACAATACTATAATCATCAAACTGCTTAACTTAAAAATAGTTGAGTAACAAGCTAGATATTGTGAGTTTTATTCTCTGGAAAATAAATTGTGATTTCGTAGTTGATATAAAGTAATGGCAAAAATAGGCCAAAATATGGAAATAATTGCCGAAATATTCTACCCTACGACCTCCGGTTTCTAAACATAACCAAACATTACCACTAGGCTACGGAGGTAGTACAGGTGTATCTTAGTGAGATACACACGTACAGAAGAATTATATATACCCATATAGATAACAGTCCAACAAACATACGAGTAAGCTTCCAACAAAATTCTTTTAAAAGTAAACAGCTTCAAGGTTAAAAAATCGACTTGAAGATCGTCCAATAGAAAGCGAAATAAAATTATTAAAAAAGAAATGGTAATGAAAATATTAAAAAAATAACTAAAATAGGATCAAGTAACGAGGTAACTACATTAAAAAAACATAGCCTCTCAAAAATACCTCATTCTATCGGGAAGGCAGTGAAAAAAACATGGGCATGTGTGAGGTCCACTGCTGTACACAGATCCAATTCATTGATGGATCAAGGTAAGCTGAAATGACGATTGTAAGGATTTTAACATTATGACAATCACTAGAAGAGATGAATACTAATAGCAATGCTATCGTCAAAAAAAATCATTCAAAAAATAAATATTATGTATGATAAATATACAGGTACACAAAAAAGATAAATAATAAAAATAAAAAATATTCTTCTTGCGTGTACAATGATGCTGTCCTCTCCAAATTACACACTCACCTTCACGCATGACGTGGATATTGTATTCTAATAGCTGACTATTCAGGGCGATTACTGTATTAATATTTGTGTGAAATGACAGATATGGAACTTTAAGGAATTAGGAGCACGACAGGGAATGTCAAATAACATTTGAGACTCCTTTTCGTTCTTTTCAACAGTGGACTTGAAGAAATAATATATTTTTTTCTTCCATTAGAATGAAACTACTTGATCTGTTATTTAAGGTATAGCGTAATTTTCGTTAAGGGAAATAGTGTTAAATACTCGTATTTTATTGTATTAGCTAATAAAACAATAAATTTTTAAGTCGGTCGTATTTTTTTTGTTATAATTCCACTTGTTAATTACCGTGACTTTGAGTTTATGTTTTCTAAAGTAAAATGAATCATATTATATTCTTAATGAGATATGAGATGTAGGGGATAATCTACCATGGCATCTTTTAATTTAATCAAAATGAAAGCGCTATGATAAGCTCCATTTATTATCAAGTCACAAAGTCAAAGTTAAATAAAATTACTTCTAATGTTCCTCACCAAAGTTCAATTAAAATTTAAAATCCAATGAAATCCCACTTTCGAAGATATTATATTTTATATAGAAAGGATTTATTTATATTTCAATATTTTCTAACAGGAAAATATTGAAATTATAAAGTGCGTTATATTAATAAAAAAACTTTATTCATTAAAATATTGTAACTAGCTGTCTTTTAAAAAATATTACTCCAACTTGGCGGAGTGATGTAATAAAGTTATATTAAAAGAAAAAATCTTTATAATTGTAATAAATTTTATTTTAGATTGACATCTATTCAAGTTTTTTTTTATTAAAACGAGTTTGAGCACAACCTTTAGGCTTAGACATTGCCTATCTTGATAACGCATTGAAATGGCCATGAACAATATATCTGATAATATCATCGCAGCAACTATTATATTGAGTTATTTTAGGCAGAAACAGGTAAAGAAACAAAGATCCATTCTTGAATCATATTTTCAGTTAATAGCTCCCTTGTTAAGTGTATGATTTTGTCTAGCTTAGTGACAGATATAACAAATATTCAAAATTTATATTCATCACATCCGACTAAATTTAGTTCTTTATGAAAATCTGTACCAAAAAGTTTAAATGAAACGAAATATAAAAGGATAGTTAATATAATAAAACTGTGCCATAAACCTATTAAAAGCACACATTTTGACATCAAAATTAATTTATTAGTCAAACCCAATAAAGTTCTTAACAATAATGCAGCAAACAAAGTAAGTAATACGAAAAATGCATCAAAGTATAATTTTCAGAACGCAGAAGTTATGTTAGAAGTTTAAACGAGGTCATCAAAATTATGGTATGCACTGTTGTTTTTAACCAGTAAATAAATTAATTTTGCGAACGAGTTCTCTAGTTTACTACGAAACTTTAATCGTATAGCTTTAGTCAAACTCTGTAGGACTTATTAAAAATATATCAATAATTTTTTAACAATTGAGTACATATAAAAAAGGTTTTATCTAACAGCCAAGTCAACACATATCACCAGTGTCATTATAAATAGTGAATTGTGCTCATGCCTAAGTACCAAACTGTTACTGATCATTATTATCCAAATAAGAAAGCTTACGCGAAATAAAATTCTAAAAATTTTAATACTTTATTTAATTAGTTATTACTATTAATAATTAATAAATAGGTTTAAATACATTGTACTACAACAAATATGACCGATTTTAAAAAGTACAAAATTTTAAAAAAAATGACACACTTCAATCTACTTTTACACTATAGAAGTAGGTAACAACATGCTCTTTCTACGCATTGCGTCGAGATTTCTGCCACCACATTTTAAATTTCTAATATCTTTTAAGGATATTTATTTAATCAAAATGTTGTTCATGAAACGTTTTATAAACATATACTCAAGATTTTTATCAACGCAATACGTTCACATAATGTAAACTTAAACGGTATTTTCTTAAATGAGCTTTGAATATGCCTTATTGCAATTTGATTGCCTTATTGAAAATTGATGTCTGAAGGAATTGATGCCATATTGAAATTGTTTTCTTTAAAATGCTTATTGTGCGTTATAATTAAAACATACACATACGCTCTAGAAGATTTTATTTTAGGTCAATCAAAGTTATACAATTATGTAGAACATAGTTTAAGTCTTATATTTAATCGCTAGAGGTTGTGATTTTAGACGCAATAACTTTCTTATTTTTTTAAATATCTATTAAATTACATATAAAATAATTTTATAATATACACATTTAAACATTTTAAAAATAGGACCAAATTACAGCTAATATCTAAAATTAAAGAAATTAACAAAATCAAAACCACTAGAAGCGGATCAACGAGATAACATAAATTCAAATTCAAATATCTATATTCAATATAGAAGTTTACACTTGCTTATTGATCGTCAAACACACTACCACCGGTTTGGAAAAGGACGCCTCAGACCTGAGAAGAACCGGCGAAAGAAACTCAGCGGGCTATTTTTTATATATAAAAAATCCAAATTGAGTACCTCCTTCTTATGGGGAGTCGGAAAATAACAATTTTGTGCTTTAAAATTTTATGTGGATTACCTTATGTATGATTTGATATATACTTCATTGCAATTTAAAAAAAATTTAAGATCAAAATTCTGTTGAGAGTTATTCTTAAAAAAAGATGTATGCGCTCGCCGACTTAATTGTCCTGCAATACAAGAAGAACTCTTACGTTGAACCTAATTTAAGTCGCTCTTTTTAAGGTTTACCCAGTTTGAATTTTAATCTTACAATATTGTGATTTTTAACGCGGTCATTCAAATATCTATCTGACTAATTATCACAAAAATAAACTGAGGTAACATATAAAAAATCCCGAACTGTACTCATTGCTTATTTTAAGAATTCAGTTTTACAATTTTGTCATAATTTCTGCTTAAATCGGCGTGTTACAACCCCTTAAGATTCCTTTTTACAGTTTTATTTCTTTTAAAATAATTTCTATTGATTATTGATAGTGGCTGGTAAACAGACATGAATAATTCCAAAACAAGCAAGTAAATCATCTAAAAAGATAAGTTTAAAACGAAAATTGTAATGAAATATTCGTCTCTGTCATAAAGTTTCAACTAAGTACAGCGAAATGTTATTTGTAAAATTTAAGCATGCCTACGCATACCCATTCCACTAAGAGGGTCTTCTTAACCTCGCTAGCATCTTACACTGAGGCATTCCCTATGAGTCTGCGGCGAGTTTGAACTCACGCTCCCAAAATAAACAAAATGCAAACAAACAATTTGCCGTCTTAAAATAATAATTAAACATAATTCCGCCTGTAAACAGCATATAGATTTTTCACTGACTTTAAATAGTTGCAATTTAATAATAGTTAAATCATAACAGTTATTGCATAGAAGCTTAATGCAAGTGCTATTGTTTTGATACTGTTTCTTTTGTCTCTAGCTACAACACTAAACGAACACAATAACAATGACATGCTTTCTGAAATTAATGTGATTATGTTGGTCTCTCACGGAAGCTCTCCTAACTAAATATATTGCAGGAGATAGCAGGAGAGAATATATTCCGTAGTATGAATGGCGACGCTATCAATAATCCTTTCCTTAGTCTTGTGTTGTTGTCTATAATAAATACATACATTAGTAATGCATAGACCATATTGAGTACGTCTATTAGATGTAAGTATTATTATTAGGTAGCATCTGTGGCCTCTTGTTTAAGCTATTCTGTCTTGTCTTTTGAAATGTAAGCTGATCACCTCTTTGCAGGTAAAGAAAAATTATCCATACGTTGGAAGGAAATGTTATGAATAGTTTCTGCGCCCGATCTTTCTCCGAATGTATTGGTTATTTATTTTATTGTACTAAGATAGTAAAGGAAGAGGGAGCGCACCCGTGTTTACGGTTGCAATTGCGCACTAATGAGGATCGTTCACTGTAGTTTAATTCTACTCAAATGTCGGTCAGATACAAACAAGATTTAGAATCAGTTTAGTATCATTCCATTAGTATAATATATTTCTCAAATTCTCAAGCCCGCTTTTTAAAAACAAGTAAAGATTTAAATTATTTTAACTTGTTAACAATAATAATTATTATGTAATCTGTCATCACAATATCAACCAGCATAATGATGAAATAAAATGGTCTAGTAAAATGCTATGAAAAGATCAACGCGCAGAGGTAATTTGCTATAACAGTCCAAGAGGAAGGAAACGTAGTAAATTTGAGTATATAATTTTTTCCATATATAGGTAACATTCCTAGAGCCATAGGCTCTGGGAATGTTACCTAAAGTATACTTCTAGTTAACGGTAACATTAATGAAGTGTCCAATTTACAATTTTGTCAAGGAGTTTACGTCGGTATTTAAGCGATTTTAGACCAAAATATATCAATTGGTCATTGTATCGGGGCAGAACTTTAGCCAAATCGAAACTGTATGTCGAATGCCATAAAAATCTTTTTTGCACTCTTTCAAGACGATTTACATAGACATCGTAGTGTGGGTTCCAAGCGACGCTGCAGTACTCTAGGGTGCTTCTTACCAATGAATTATAGATAGCAATTTTACTGCAGGGGTTTTTAAATTCTTTACAGTTTTGAAGAACAAAACCGAAAATTTTAAAGCTTTTTTGCACAATAGTCTCGATAAATACATGAAATGAATTGTACTGATTTAAGTTATTAAAAGACATAAAATCGATAATTAAATTATGTAACAAACTATTCGATGATTCTGCTGTAACAACTCCATTACTAGCTTTTGTCCAAGTTAAGGTGCTTAGATTAAAGTCCCCAGCAATAATGACGTTGCCTCCGTTGTTTTGAAGTACACGGTTACAGTAGGAAATATATTGTTCTAATATTTCTAACTAAACTGGTGGCGGTGTATTAACTCCACATATCCACAGATAGTGATAGTGCGATTATTGTTTAATATTTCAACCTTTATCCAGAGATCCTCACAGTCAGACTCACATTCAAACAGCCGGAAAGATTTTACTCGTTTGGATACTGCTATCAATACACCACCACCATTTTTCGTGCTATGGAACCCACTACTTTCACGATCGCGTCTATATATGTCATATCGGTCATCAAATAGCTCATTATCCGAAATGCAACTGTTTAACTAAGTTTCTGTGAGAATAATAATATCGTAGTCGTTACAAATGACGTTTTTAAAGAAATCTAAAGTTTTTGTTCTTAGTCCCCTGACGTTTTGATAGTATAATGTTAAAGTGCCCATCAGTAAATATAAGTAAATTTAGCGTTATCTATGACAAACGTTGCAAAGTCTCTGAATTTTTAACAAAAATAAAGGCAGATTCTTCTGTTTTACGCATATATATTCTGCCGTCTCGCACCCATACAAATTTATAATTTAATTCTCTGGCTTTCAGCCGGGCAGCAGCATGCAGGGATTTATTTTCTGGTGTTAGATGTTCGGTGACATAGATGGCGCCTCTTTTATTTCCCCTAATGTCTAAATGACCGGTGTTTAACTTGTTATCCTTATTATTTTTATTAAATTTACCACACGCTGCGAGAAATTCGTCACGTAACCGGGGGCTGCAGAATTTTACCAAGATAGACCGTGGTCGCGGGCTATTATTATTAATTTTGCAACTCTGGAGCAGTAATGGATCTGGGATTCAACAATAGGACATTTAACTATTTTTGCCAATTGCTGGATAGTGTTGACTAAGTTCTCTTGCTTGTTTTCAGGGAAATTTTGAAGCTCAATATTAGACGAACGTGCGTTTTGGTCTATTTGAGATAAACGCGACGATAGAGATTGAGTTAACATGCGTAGTGATTCATTTTCCTTAGATAAAACCGTAATTTTTGATTTGTGTTCATCATTCTCTGCTTTAATTTTTTCAATTTCCTCATTGAAAAATGTAATGGATGTTTCCAGGATGTTAACTGCCTCTTTCAACTCAATAAACTGTGGTTGAAATTGTTGCTGGAAGATGTTTTGAAGCTCCTCACGAATTATTTCGCGAATATTACTTGCTGACAAGCAAGAGCCACCACCGGTGTTACGATATTTATTGCGCTGGGTAACAAAATCACGAACTGGTGAAGCAACAACTCTAACAGGTGTATTTGTGTTGTCACCTTTTGGTTCCTTGCTTCGACAAAGAACGCAAATCCATTCCGATTTAATATGTTCTGACATATCTTCGTAGCGTTCTTGTGATATATTAACACAGACTAAATGATATTTTTAATACAACGTGAGCACTTCATATTGGGTACTTCGTTCAGTAGTTTATCTAAACGAGCAGCGCATCTGTCGTTGGATGCCATTTCTATTTCTTTATATGTAAAAAGTACTGTATAAAATTTTAACCTAATAATTTATAAAATATCTTTTTGCAATTCTTTTTCGTAAATTATTTTAGAATATTAAAACATGAAAAAGCTACCAGATAATTTAAATTACAAGTTTATACGATCTGGTCGAATCGAACTCAGTTATTTAGTAATGTAACGTAGATCGTTTTCACAGAAACTGCAAACAGTCAATTCATATTAGAGTAAATATTGTCACTGGTGATCCGAAACACAGTAATCAGATGTTAAATAGCTTTGATGTAGGTAGCACTACATTAAAATAAAAGAATAAGTTATTACAGTACCTTTGTCTTGATTTATGTAATAATACGGATCACTTATAAATTTCACCTCTTTGAATATTCTCACTGCAATATAAATGAACAGCTACACTAGGGATATTTTTACGTTTTTTCCTAATTTGATTCAGTATACAACACTTCTCTAAGCTGCTTTATACGAACAACGAAGACCACCATAAACCACGCGATTTTCTATATAAACAATATGTTAATTATTATTTATTGAAAAGAATTTAATTTTAAGGATTTTTTTCATTGGACCGATGTAAGTACTTGACACCGGCCGAGATAAAATAAAGAATATAAGAATATGTTGTATATTATATTATTACGCCAATTATATACATTACTGCTTAGGCATACGGTTTCGGACCGGTCTCCCCTACATATTTTTCCTTAGTCCTGCAAACATTTTGCACTAATTTTTCGCTTGAAAAATTGACGTGAGGATCATAAAGTAAGTTCAGAAATACTCATTCACATTATAAAAAATTGAATCACAAGCATATTCAGAAAACATTTCCGACCCAGTTACAATATATGCGTCATTAAAGTAATAAATTACTTTACTTGTCTTCGTCCCTCTATTTTTGCCTGCTTATAATAGATATATTATGTGGCAGCATGTCAAAAGGACCAATTTTAAGTTCTGTACAGAACGTCTAAGTTGAGCACATTTTTAAAAGTTTTCAACAGAGCATAAATATACAAAAAATATTTTGCCAGGTATCACACACGCATACTTTATGTGTGTAAGTGATAACCTGTGCGTTACGTACCCGTAATATGTAAAAGGTATTCAAAAGTTTTTATATTTTCAACAGTGATTTAATGGAATCCTTACGGGATAAGCAAGCAAGTAAAATCAGAATGCTTTATATTCAATATAGTGCGGGAAGAATAATTCAAAGGATCGTTAATGACTTTTAATAACAATAATAACAAATAATTTTTAGAAAATAATAAAATATTGTCTCGGAAAATTAAACATATAATTGACATTATCATCCTATACCTTTGGGTAACTTTCTGCGCAAAGATACCTAGACATCCAGTGTTCAAGCAAAGCTATAAAATTTAGAAACCATACGCAAATACATATTACTGCTCTGTCTTTTAAGCGGGTCAATTTAAAAATAATATTTAACGATAAATAAAACAAAAAAAGCTATAATTTGGTTTTGGATCGTATTCCACCACGCAGGTCCAATGCGGGTTGGTGGGTGAGTCGACTTTTTACATGCCCATCCGATGCATGGATTATTTTTCATTTTAGACAATTGGGTGATATGAACCCACGACCTCCTGTTTCTAAAGCACACGCACAGGCTACGCAGGCAGGTAAACATGCTGGTTGCTTTTCTGATGGTAAAAATCACCTCCACCCATAGATACCTGCGATGTTCTAAAAGACAACTGGGCAAAACTAGTGTCAGATGTGCATAGTTTTTTTTAACTAATTTTAAATAACGTCCGATTACACATTGTACTGAGTCTGAAGAAGAAAATCTACGTTAACATGCATTTGACGGAAATGAAAACTCTTGCTTAATGAAAAAACCGTCAACAAATATCCATATCGACATTACGATACCATGTTGAGTTTCTAATAAGTTTAAATAGTATCAGTAGTAAATAACTTGTTATCTATCGATATTTTATACTTAATTTAATTTAAAGTGTAAAGTTTTAAAGCAAATAAAGCTCGTGATTGAAGATATCGAAAGTCAGGTGTAATATAGAATTTTATTTGCTTGATATTTTCTTTAGAAATATTAGCGTCAAATTTCTTTGAATTACTGGTATTAAAAGTATATTGCAAGAATTGCTTAAGTTAAAACATTATTTCTCTACAATTTGAAAGTCTTTCAACGATTTACAATTAATTGACATGCTATTTATAATCAAAATTAACCACTAAAGCCAGACAATAATAGTATAAAGGTACTACCAAATCTTAAATTATAACACACTATTTTTCATATATTTTTTTACTAAGCATAATATTTTATTTTATATTTACCTTGAATCCGATAAAAAATGAAGATATCGGGGCATTCGATTAAATCATACAAATTTAATATGCAAATGAACGTGTACCTTTAAATTTTAAAATCAAAACAATGAAATTCCCATTCTTAAAAATTGGTGTTATTTGGTGACAACTCAATTTAGTTCGTTATATATGTAAGGGCAAGGAGAGCAATTTAATGGCCATCCGCATTTGGTCATAAATCATAAAAGGGAAGGACATATTCTCATATGCAATTAACGGTTTCCATTTCGAATAACAGACAGTTTCTATATTTAGGTAAAATAAATATTTAGTCAACTCCAGTACAGAACGTAAAAAATTACCTGATAAAAGCTTGTAGCAATTAGGGTCCATAAGTGGAAAATTTATTTCCCAAGATCAAAAATGGTTATTTAAAGAGTCCTAATAAACTTATTTAAATTTAAGAATAGGTAATTATTAAAAAAGAAATTAAATAAAAAGGTAGTATTATATCGATCTAAATATTTTTACAAGCTTAAGGAATATCTTATTAAAAATGGAAATATTTATGTTGGTTTAAATTTAGGCAGTATGTTTTTTTCATCTAGCTATTTTCTCAAGTTATCATGGGGTCGGCTTCTAATCCTAATAGAATTTACTGAATGACGGTTTTTGCGTAGAGCGACTGGAATCTGACCTTCGCACCCAAAGAGTAAACTGCATTTTATGGATGACAACTAATGACAACTAATTGTCAGTAAATTCGAAGGTTCTTACATCCGATAACGACGGCCAAACATGGTCTTGACTTCCGGGAACGACTTTTAACATGCTCAATTGACGCATCGATCACCTTTCATTTCAGACAACTGGGTAGTCAGCCCATATTGGAGGCAAAGATGGATTTGTTCTCTCGCAGCAATTGCTTGACATTCTGCAGCTCAGTAGCCAGGTGTACTTTGTTACAGACTTTTCGTGATCTCAGAAGCAGGCATTGGCCAACAGTAGCTAACTGTGAGGGAGGGCGATGGGATTCCCAAAGGTATTTATTTTTATGGGTTTGTTATCTATATACTATAAACAACATTTTGTAGATCAGACGGTGTACTTTTGGCATCTATGATGATATCTATCATAAAGAGTAAACACTCTCGGTGTTTACTCTTTATGAAAGCTGTTTAGATTGAGTGACAAGTGGGCACAGAGTCTCGAAGAATACTTTAGATAGAAGAATTTTAAAGCTAAAGACGTTACAAGACTAAAATTCCCAAAGATAATTTTAATTTATTATTGTTATTTCATCTAAAATATTGCTCGTTTTTATACAATTCAAACACAATAACAGTTTTCATAGCACTAAAATGTGTCTGTACTATGCCACTTTTAAACGAGTAAAAGTCTTTTATATTTTGAAAGCAAATTGAATCCAAACTAGAATGTGAGCCAAACTTTGCGGGTAACTAAAGGTTTGATTCTTTCGAAATGGTAGTTGGAGATAAGCTTTTTCGTGTTTTTTTCGGTCATTTGTTTAGTCTTTCAAATGAAACAGATACTAAAGTATCTTACTCGAAACTCTTTTACTCATACGTAAATGTAGTTTTTTCACATATAGGCACATAAGTACAAACCAGTGTAAAACATTACTAATAATACACTAAATAACCAAGAACGTAGATAAGTTTTTTTAAGTAACAATAAATATTTACTTAGTGTTTAACAGGCTCGAATAAGTCGTATATTTACTTAATAAAACCCAATAGTTATTCCAAGCATATTGAGATACGGACACATTCTATCTTATTTACCAATATTTAAAAAATCCTTATATACTCAATATGAATAATATTTTTTTTTTTGCCGTAACTAATTCAAGTAACATTTAACTGAAATTAAAATGATGAATAATTTGTTCATAGTTTAACTATCTCAATTAAAACATGCAATACACGTCCGTCACTACAGATTACAGCCGTTAATATCATCGTATAGGATTTTTGAATAAAATTTATTAGTAATGTGTTACGCATAAAACGGTCTAAACGACTCCTCTCTATGTGCAGATTTTCATAAATTAAACATTGTTATTTGGCCAAATATGTGTACGTTGCTTTTGTGGATACAGAACATTTTACACCGTTTAAAAATGTAAACGATTAATTTTATTTAAATTTGCGTGTATTTGCACCGTTATTTGAAGATAAATCCAACGGCTCGATTGGCGACGCAACAAGAGTTCTGACGGGGCTTGTGAGCATTTGTTCTATAATTGTTTTATTTAAATGAATGTTGCACGACCGAATAGATGAGTTAACGCACTGTAAATGTTCCTTTATGAGTACAGGCGATGAATAAAATTTCATTAATAGTCGATATCAGTTTAAATATATTACCCTATTATATATATATATATATATATATATATTAGAAGCTCGGAATTATATATATAATTCCTAGCTTTTTATGTTGTAAACTTATTTTATAATGCAAACAAAATATTTTATTTTCTTTTAAAAATATGTTTGAATGAAATTGAGTATGAATTATTTTTAAAATACTAAAAATTCAAAGATAAAGATAAGAATTCATTGTCATTCTAAATCAGAAGTGACTATCAGTAAGATCGTAATCGAAATTCATATTTCTTATTCTTTTTCTTTACATATTTTTTCAATTTCTTGCCAAAATAAGTTCTCACAAAGCCGAAAATCTTTTTATTTTAATGATTGCGTAAAGTTTTTCTCAATGAGTCCATAATAATATAAGTTGCTACAAGTCTACTCGTTGCCCTAAGACATGAAACGTCTGCTTTTAAATCCAAATACAGCAGTGTTTTAGGCAACTGCTTTATAGCAGTAATAAAATGAATGCGCAGACGGTGTACTTAAATAAAGAACATTTGTTTTATAATAAGTTTAAGGTTTTTTTTTGCAAAGATATCATCTTCGTAATAGTCATTCTATTATATCTCCACTGCTCATAAATATTTATAATAGAAATTGGAAAGAAAGTGAATCTTCCTTGAGCTTTTCAACTGTCATAAAATCACTTTATTTTGAATAAGTAAGTAAAGTTAAATTCAGACTAGCACTAACCGGTTCCAGAAACTTGCCCTTTCAAGCATTTCCTATGTGACTAGCATAGCTAACTTCCTTGAAACTTTAGAATACAGTTATCTTGCATTTACACGAGATTGCAATTTTCTTCTTGGCATTGTGATATTTTGTACATAAAGTTTTCCTTTATTACTATAATAGAGCCAGTGTGCATAATTATAAAATAGATATGATATAATAGAGTCAGTGTGCATATTTATCAAATCAGGAAAAAAAATCATTAAACATGTTACTTGTAACATTATGTTCGGTTTTTGTTAATGAACTAATTTCAACTATCCAAGAAATACCTAATAAAACAACATATTAGTACTCAAGTACTAATACTTTTTAAACATTTTCTTTTACAACGTAGTTAAATATTTTATTTTCTCTTTTTCGACACGGACATAGACAACCAAATAATTACAAAAGTTCTTTACTATCGTTAACTGACAAGTATGTCGGTATGACAATTATAAGTGCATTTTTTGGGGCACTTAAATAATATAGTTTTTGCATTTTACCTTTAGAAGCTCCGCCCTCACTAACTATGGTAAAACAAATTAATCTGTATACAAGTATGTAGTCATAGTCGGCCTACCTTGGTTTTATAAATACTTTTTAAATATATATCAAATGATTTTAGAAAATATTTCAAGTGCAAATAGACAATTAAAAAAAAAAGTTAGACATTTTTTTACAGACTAGTCCCTTAGTGTTTACAAACAAGAGCGCTACTAGTTTTGCACGTGCTCTAAATAATTTAATTTTATCGGGAGAAAGCTAAGTTTCATAGGTAAATTTAAAAAACTTAAAAAAACACATGGGCTAGCTATGACTTTTTTTTTCTGGTTCCATCCGTCTGAGTCTAAAAATAACTGATTAGCTATAAAGAACACATTTTGTTCCTTACTTTTGCTCCGTATCCATTAAACGCAGCCCTCGTCTGAGTTGTTTGATTCAGGATTTTTACACTAGAGACACGTACTGAAAGCTCATGTCCTTACACGACTGGGATGTCATACGCTAACGACACGCTCTTTCCGAATGTCATTTAAATTAAAGCTATTCATCCGCTATTGTGCCCTCTAATGGCGTATTTCATATTTTTAAATTGCAGCTGAATAATAAGCGAATGGTTTAATGTAAAACGTTTCCGTTAGTCCTATATTGCGTGTTATTTATGTTGAGAATATTTAAGTTTGATAAAATCGATTCGTATCATATTGCTACCTAAAAAAATTCACGAATCTCTGTCTGAATGTTTTATTTTATTGATATTATTACATGATTGTATTACATTTACATCAGAGTGCTACTAAACACTGTGTTCGTGTTGTTGCTTGGTTAGTTATGGCACTATAAATATTTGCATTTATCTAATGAGTTAAATTAATTTAGCATGTAGCTTCTCCGACTTCTCCTTTAGCATATTAAATTATAATCATTCTATTAAATAGAAAATTGATTTTAAAACGTCCTAGCACTCGTTTCTAGGAGATATGAAAAGGAAATACGGAATGAACAGCAATACGTCAAAAATATTATCACACTTCACATAACATGGGCACATAACATGGTTTCACACAACAGGTATGTTGCATTACTTTTAAAATCCTGTTTACCATAAACCCAGTATGTGTGGCCGGAAGTGTCGATTCTTGGTGTCAAGAAAACCTTTGACAGTCGATATATTATGTCAGTGCCTTTAAATCATATACACAAATAAATAAAATCAGAGTATATGTTTTAACAGCAAAATTATTTATTACATTATGATATTTAACTAATACGTATAACAAAACAGCATTGTTAAAATTTTATCTAATAACGAAGATAACACTTCACGTGATTTGTTCACTTAATTACAAAAGTAAATACAAAAGTTAAGTTTAATTAAAAAAGTTCATTATAAAACGTAAATGATAGGTCATTTGTATTAATGTATAGTTTAACCTGATAACTTGGCGGAATTTGTTTTTGGATTAATTTTCATTCAATTGGTTAGGACAGTTTGGGCCGATCACGCAATTGTCTGAAAAGTAAGATGATCTATGCGTCGGATGGGCATGTAAAAAGGCGGTCCGCCCACCAACCCCCAATGGACCAGCGTGGTGGGATACGGTCAAAAACCCCCTAATGGATAGGGGTGTATTAGGGGAGGCCTATGTCTACTATCAAAGGCTGATGATGATGAAAAAAGTTCAATATAAAACGGAAGTAATAGGTCATTTGTATTAATGTATAGTTCAACCTGATAACTTGGTGGAATTTGTTTTTGGATTAATTTTCGATGTTGATTACTAAAGCCTATAAAAGTATAACATGAAAAGGAACAGCTCTTCAATATCCCGTGAATACGGACTGCAAAACACGAACGAATTCTCCGATGTCCAAATATTTCATGGATCTGACCGTCCTAACAGAATTTTTTAGATATTCAACCAACATGAAGATCGTATTTTATTCAAGAAAATATAGCGATTAGTTCATTTGTATAACGGATTAAGAAATAATAACACCATCAATTATTTTTACGATTAAAATCTTTTACTTCGAATTCATAAATTGACCACTAAGGCAGTAAAAATATAGTTTTATCTCAATTTTTATTTCACTGTTACTTTGTTTAGGACACACTATTTAGGATTAAAAAAACGAATCGGAATACCCAAGGGTGCTACAAATGCCCTTAGATCATTTGTGACAATGTAGATACATGTAAAATGTTTGTAGTTTTAACACCTTAATAGAGTGTAACCATTTTAATCTTTACATTTCAAAATTTAAAAAAATAAGAATAATTAGTTACGCTCTTGGGATTAAGGGGATAGCTGAAAGGAGGTAGTCTTGCTACTAGTATCAATTTTCACAATTGAGGAGGACACGAGGCAGAAGAGTGTAGAGAAAGTCGCTCTTTCTGTCTTTCAAGTCTAACAAAGCTTGAGATGAGGATTTCTCCGATGTCCAAATATTACAAGAATCTGACCGTCCTTACAGATTTTTTTAGATATTCAACCAACATGAAGATCGTCTTTTAATCAAGAAAATATAGCGATCAGTTCATTTGCATAACGGATTAAGAAATAATAACACTATCAATTATTCTTACGATTAAAATCCTTTACTTCGAATTTACAAATTAACCATTAAGGCAGTAAAATTACATGTTATTAAACAATAAAGTTTTATCTCAATTTTTATTTTTTTGTTATAACTCGCATTAAATAAAATATTACATTAAGTGATAATTCCAACCACTTTTTTTAAACAAATGTCTTTGGTACATCAAAGTAAAAATTTTAAAATTATTATATTTATTGCTTTCAATTTAATATAACTCTTAACAGAATTAATAATATTGCTTTGCATGCTGATACACTTAAGGAGTCAATGCGATAGTGAAAGAGTTTTGCCGTTTTAAAAGTCCATTACAACTTGCATTAAGCCACAGTAATACTAAAAGTAACATTTTAAAATTTTGTCGTCTTTCTCACAAAACATAAATATTTTATTACAATACATACTTGTGACTACGAACATTGTAAAATTTTACGTAGTAGCAAATTGTTTCTTATAGAATTTTGACTATACTAACATTTATCATTGAGTAATTAAAAAAAATTGGTAATAAAAAATTAAGATATCAATTTAAATTCCTTTTGTTTTTTGGGTTATATTATTACAAGTATGAAGCAAATTTTTAACTCCCTATATACTGAGAAATATTTATGACTGTACTTTAAGCTTTGAGATATTATTTCTCGAAAAATACTCTAGTCCTTTGCCATTAATATTATGGAATGAAAAAATATTTTGAAACAGTTTAATGTATGCTTTCTCAAACAAACTTGTACGTTTCTGCGAAACACAAGTGTATCCCGAAGAGCTTATGTTTAATAAGTAGCACTATTGCAGCCGAGTACACTAGCTTTTACGATATGGTAGAGAATATAATACAGGAGACTTTATTAAAAAATGGAGAATTATTAAAACAGCCTGTATGACTAAAAACCAAACATAAACATATACGGCTTTTATGACTTTAGAACATAAACATTTTATTATTAGAAATTTTGTTTTTTGTTAATCGCAAATTGATTATTTTTCTTATTTTGAATGTAGTAGTCCATAATGTTTTTTCGATTTGATATACATGTAAAACTATGTTTGTAAATGAAACGTGAAATGTTGCTGTGGATAAATAATATGAACGCCGGCATCTAGTTTCTATCAGGAGATGAATGTTCGATTAAATTAAATATTCAAATCAATGAGATTTTAGTCTTATGCTCACAAAACGTAAAGCAAAACATAAATCTACGTAACCATATTAAAAATGTTTTTACTTTTAGAACTAATTTTGTACATTATTTTCAAAGTATGTAATTAAACATGAGAAAGAACATATAACTTAAAATAGTGTCTTTTAATATATGTACTTAACTATTTCATTTAAAACAAATTTCATTATAGATATTAAATCTCATATTGCTCTAGTAAGAAAGAAGCAGACTATAATTTACACATTGCGAAGTAAGATTTGAATATCATCGTAATTTCCGATAATAAAACTTAATCTAATATTATTTATAGTACAAAGTAAAAATACCAAAGATAAACTTAATATAAATATATACACATATATACAATTTAAGCACATAAGGCCGACTTAATGCCTTAGGCATTTTCTCCCAGCCAACCTTAGGGTGGTTCAGAGAGATCAACGTGGGTGCACATAAATTACAAAAGAAAATAACAGTTACCAATGTTATACATAAATATATATTAATAATAATACATATTATATGTTTAAAGAAATACGTAAATACATATATGTATATATAAATATTATATAAATACTAATAAACATATACTAATATAATTGTTATAGACATAGTAGTTCTGCCGACGTCCCATCCAAGAGATATTTTGCACTTCTCTTTTAAACTTGTGAAGTGTCCTAGCCATCCTGATCTCTAACGCATTCCACGGAAGAATGGATTGAATAAAGAAAGATTTATGAAGAAAATTGGAACGATGTGAAGGCAAAAGACGATTGTGTGTCGAACGAAGCTCTTTTTTAGTAACATTACTAAGAGGTTGAAAATAAGGACATAAATATGTTGGGGTCGAAGAAGAGTAAAGAAGAGAAAATAGTGTGGTTAGACCCCGAAGCGATCGTCGTTGACGAATTGACAACCAATGCAGTTCTGAACGATGTGACGATACATGATCATATTTTCGACGATTGAATAAGAATCGAATGCAGTTATTTAGAAGCCGGTCAAGTTTATTGAATTGATCTGCATTCAGGTCAAAATAACACACGTCACCATAGCTGATTATAGGAAAAATTAAGTATTGCACGAGCGTAACTTTAGTCTGTAATGGAAAGAAGTTTCTAAATCTGTAGGCCCTATTTGTGACCCTTTGAGGGACACCAGCTATTTGTTTTTTTTTGTTTTTTTAAACAGTTTTTCCCCTGACGTGGTGAATCAGGGACCTGGGTAGCTCCTTTAGTTGTTGGTACATGTTCTTTTGTACTATTTGCTCTTTTAGTCATGCTGTACATGTTCTTTTGTACTTGTCTTGCTACTACACTATTTATACTTGATCTTTACAACTTAATACTGTATCCACAATCAGCCCTTCATCACATTGCCTTAAATTTAATTTGTTAAATTTAAGTGGCGGTAGTGTACGCATATCCACTTTACCTAGGACACGAGTACTGCCAATAACAATAGCTTGGCACTTACTTGGGTTGACAGTAAGACCAAATTTTAAAGACCACATTTTTATAAAATATAGGTTTTGATTTAAGTAACTAATCATTTCTGGGAGTTTGTCGACAGTTCCATGCAAGCAAAGCTGTAGATCATCGGCATAAAGATGGTACGAACATCGATGATTACATGTAATGAAATTTATGAAAATAGAAAACAAAGTCTGAGAGAGAATACCGCCTTGAGGTACGCCACAAGTAATATCAAGCCAATTTGATAAACTTTCATTTTTCATTTCAACAGAAACCATTAAATATGAGAGCATGGCTAAGAGGATGTCGTACCTGACAGCATTAAAAGCATTGGAAAGATCTACCAAAACCCAGACTGTAACTTTGGTATGTTCCATACTAGCTCGAATGTCGCCAGTTACTTTAAGGAGCGCGGTAGTAGTGCTATGGCCAGGCGTAAATCCAGATTGAAGCGGACTGATTAAGTTGTTATCAAGAATGAAGCGAGAAAACTGCTTCCGGACACAAGACTCAAGCACTTTTGAAAGAAAGGGAAGGATTGAGATGGGTCGAAAATGTGCAGGTATAGCAGGATTTTGACATTTAGGGAGAGCATGAACATACACTTTACGCCTCGAAGCAGAGAACGATCTGCTAGTAATGGAGAAATTTATGATGTGGGTAATAGCAGGAAGTAAAAACTCAATAATAGGTAGGATCATGCGACGTCCTATGTGGTCACATCCAAGGGCGTTGGATTCAATTGAAAGGATTGTTTTTCTGGTTTCATCTGAAGTAACTGGTGAGATAGAAAAAGAGTTTACTATAGGGCGCGTCAAACCATTTATTTGTGAAATTGTACTGAATATGGTTTTGGGAGCCATTGAAGAAGATGTAACGAAGTACTTATTTAAATAATCTAAAGATATTGAAGATGGAAGGTTTGAACGGCGCGATTTGCCAATACCTTGAGTTCCAAGAAACTTCCAAATATCAGCAGAAGATGTAGCATAGATGTTTTTAAGAATAAGTCGGCGTTTAGCATTACGTACCATCTGATTACACCGATTTCTGGCTAGTTTGTATAGATTACAATTTTCTTCAGTGCGCTGTCGTCAAAATTTCCTTATAATACAATTTAATATAAATATACTTACAATATATATTTATATATATCACACACATTTATATAATAACACATATATACACAAAAATACATGTTTTGACGTTCAAGTGAAAATTACTCTACCGACGCCTCTTTCAAAAGACGTTTGCGCTATTTGCCTTTAAACTGAGCGTGACTTGTAGCCATTCTGATCTCAAGAGGTAGCCCATTTAACTGAAGAATAGGTTGAATATGAAAAGACTTTTGAACGAAATTAGTACGTTGAGTGGGACATAAGAGAAGACGGTTATTTGACGAACGAAGATCTTTTACGCTTGTTTCACCGAGATATTGGAAAAAGGACGACATATAAGTCGGCGAAGAAGGATTACTGAGAAAAAAAAAGAGAGTAGTGAGAGCCCTCAGCGTTCGTCGTTGTGGAATAGGTAGCTATTTAATTTGTGTTCGATACAATTACACGCGATCATATTTTCGAACTTTGAATACAAATAGAATGCTGTTATTTTGAGGCCGGTCAAGTTAATGGAGTTGACCTGCATTTAGGTCAAAGTAGCACACGTCACCATAGTCGATCAAAGGAAAAGTAAAGGACTGCGCGAGGTTTATTTTGGTTGTTACAGAAAACATGTTTTTGAAGCGATACAGGGATCTAAGTACACCTCTGCTCTTTGGGAAACGCAAGCTAAATGTTGTCTCCAACTAAGTGTGGAGTCAATTATCAACCCGAGGTTCTTTACACTATCATAGAAAGGTATGGTTTGTATTTTAAATTTGATTGGTGGAAGGCTGTGTAAATCCAATTTATTTAATAAACGTTGGCTTTCAACAATCATTGCCTGACACTTTAATGGGTTTACTGTTATTACCAAACTTTAAAGACCACATTTTGATTTTAATGCAATCAAAATGTGATTGTCGTTTAACTTATTCACTATTTCATTTATTTTGTCTCTTTCAACTGCCTGAAAATGCCGCAAACAAAAGGTGAATCTGACCGGACTAGGAATCTCCGGAGTCAAGCAGAAGAAAGCCCTAAACTGTGGTTTACTGCTAGGTGGAAGGCAAGCATTGCGCTGATAAAGCAAACGCGCTTGCTACAAAGTTGCAAGAAGCCCTGTTCGAAACGGGGGTTAGGGTAACGCGGCCTCACAAAACGGATGAGACCCGAGTTACGGACCTTATGGACGACACATCGAGGAAGATGTCGCAAAGGCCGTTGCTGAAGTCGTTGGTTGCTCAGTGGACACTGTGAAGGTGGGTCCAATCCACAGGTGGCCCACGAAACTGGGGACTGCATTGGTTCGATGCCCGCTTATGGTCGTACATAAATTTGATCACCATGACCAGCTTCATAGAGAAGCGGGTTAAGGTGGGATGGGTGGTTTCCAGAGTCCAAGCACTCAGTGCCCAACCATTGCAGTGCTTCCGATGCCTGGAAACCGGACATTCTAGGTACCAGTGTAGGAACACCAAAGACAAGAGCACTTTGTGCTACATACGCACGGAACCTGGCCATAAAGACAGAGAATGCCAAGCGAAGGTACCGAGATGTGTTCTATGCTCAGATCGTGGTGCAAACTCTGACCACCGATTAAGCAGTAAAAAGTGCTTCCTTTCCAACACAAGGAGGTGTCGCAGAGAAGACGAAAGGTTGAATTCAGGCGCCCTTTCGAAACAGGTAGATAGGCCTGCGCAACCTTCAATTTGCACTTCATCCTATCACCCTTCCGAGGTTACAATGGAGATTAGTCATAGCTAGTTCTTTATACAGGATAGTGCAGAGCAACCTTAATCACTGACGGGCAGCACGAAATCTGCTATTGCAGAGTTTGTCCGATTGTTCTGCTTCTCTGGCAATGGTGGCGGAGCCATATTCCATCCCAAACCATCCACGGTGGTTCTTATGAAAGGTGATGAAGTTGGCTTGGTCGCTGTCTACTGGGGAGGAAGTAGTGGAGGCCCTCCGTGCTCCAAAAGTTCTTCTGGACGGGGTATTTTTGCAGTGGAATGGGGCCTATTAGTCGTTGCTACGTCTCACCCAACTCCTGCTTGGCTGAATTCGAGGGGATTCTGGATAAGGTTAACAACTGCATTCGCAAGTGCCTCCCGCGCCCTGTACTCGTGCTAGCAGAGGCGTGCGCTAGCAAAGGGAATCGATCGTAGATCTATCATAGGTGACACCTTGTGCCGAGCGTTTAGTGGTTGGGTGGAGAGTTGCAGAAGAAACGGAGACCCTCTCCAATTTACTTAACAGCGTTAAGTAGTCGTTTTGATAGAAGGCAACAACGGCGATGGGCACTTAAACACTGCAACCAAGACCTTCTTATAGCAGCTGCCCATGTAGTGGACTGGTCATGCCCCAGAGGGGATGAAAGTTTAGAAAATGGTGTTGTTCGACTTCCCAAGGATATGTACACTATATGTCATGGCAATGCTACGATACAAAACGGGTAGGATGGGCCCGGCATATTGGTGGTCACAAGAATTCTCTGATCTCCGCAACTTAACGCTACGCAACGCACTATTGCGATTAGAATCACCCGAGGATACAGGACAATTACGTACGAGGCGGCCACACTCTTGGCGCAGTTCCCACCCTTGGACATCCTGGCGTATATGGACGACCCGATCTTTCATAAGATCCGCATCCTCCGCCAAAGCGATAGTCCAGACGAGATAATCGAAGAGTTTCGACAAGTAGCAGGAAGGCGGGCACTAGGGCGCTGGTGAGACAGGTTAATAGTACCTCGTAATACTCGTCAGCGAGTGGTTAGTGCGATTCTGCCCAGCTTAACGGCTTGGCGGGTAACAGTGGGCGGGTAACCTACCATTTAACGCAGATACTCACCGGACATGGCTGCTTCGGGGAGTATTTGCACAGGATAGGCAGGAAGGGGTCGGCACAGCACCCGCACGAATAATTCCCAGCTTGGGAATCGGAGCGACGGATCCTCGGCAAAACATCGGACAAGACCTTTCCCCGGTGGCCGTAGTAGCGGTGATGACGAAAAGCCAGGAAGCGTGGCATAGTGTCCTTTCCTTTTGAAGATGCTGAACGAGTAAGTAATGAAAAAATCAACACTGTATTTTAGCCAAGAGCTTCGAAATATTTGCAAAATAAAACGCTTAAATTTGATTTTGAGCTAAAAAAGTCTGTTCAAAAATATACGGACGTAAACAAGAAATCACGTCTGCCGTTAATGTCACGGTTTACTGGTGCTACGTAATTGAAATGAGGCAATGTATGTTAAACTTTCCCTCGGTTTTTTGATCATCATTTAACCTTCGCAATCCACAGGTTAAAACATTGGATGAATTGATTTTAGGTCAATTAATTCAGCGCTAGGAGCGGAGCAGTTATGTTAAAATGTATGTTTATAAATATTTAAAGTTGTGCACTCCGATGGGTGATTTGTTTTTAAATAGCAATAGTCCAACGTACTTTTAATTAACTGTTAGTTATATTGATGATTATAGCGACCATACATTTTAACACTTCATCATCATAATAAGCTGTTAACAGCCCACTACTGGACATTGGCCTTCTTCAATGAGCGCTAAGACGGCCATTCTCCTGCTACTTTCTTCCAACTTGGACTGGCTACTGTACGGAGATAGGTAACCCACCTGGTCCGGGGTCGACGTACGACAGTCGTAGAACCTTCTTAGCCCATTGGCTATCCATTCTTCGGACTACATGACCAGCCCACTGCCACTTAAACGAGTTAATCCTTAGCACTATGTCGATAACTTTTGTTCTTTAAATGAATTCATTGCGAATTTTATATATTTTATCTGTCAAAGAGGGGTCTCTTTGACCAAGGTTGACAGAAGGATTTTATTAATTATTAACAAATATGTTAAGACTGATTGTAGCGTAATTTATCTTCTTAATAAAAAGGTAATTTGATGGATTCCATTAAGTATGCAGCAATCAGACAAATTAATGTCACACTAATTGTACAATGTACTTTTTAGTACTAGTAAAGAAAATCTATATAATATTGATCCTTAATTTACACAAATACTACAAATTATTGAATCTAAGGGTTTTTACATTCTTTGATAAAATCTACTGAACTCCTTTTATACAGTAACAATAAATTAAAACGTCACAACTCAAACGAAAGGTAACATTAACTAGGAAACTAATCCTATAGTCAACTATGCCGCAATCGCAAACATCACCCTTTATTTTATTTCGAAAGTCATAGTTTAACTTTAAATTAAACTCAAAGTTGGACTTATTAGTTTTACGACAAAGCTGTGAAACCGGTTTGTTATAAATTCTATTGATACTGAGCAAGGTGCTGTAATTTTAATGCACTTCAAGTTGGCAATTTTAAATTCTACGATGTAAAAGAAGAAAATTAAAGTTGTATGTGCTTCACATACAACTTCAATTTTAATCGGGTAGTGAGCAATTCGTGTAACGACAATTTCTATTACTTTGCGTTACTGCCCTTAAATAGCTGGTATTCAATTTAACTTATAACAACTACAGTACGTAAAAACTTGAAACGTTTCTGTTCATATCAGACGATATTCTCACCTCCAGTATCCTGCACTACAATAAGTTACATAAGCATCTCGGAGGCCAATATAATGATATTAATTCGAAATCATATCAAACTATTATTAGGTTAGCTAAGTTCTGTGAATGTTATCAAGTTATTATGACTTAAAGTTTTGGATTATTCAAGCTTGGATTAAAAGTAAAGATTATTTTGTTTCTATTTGTCATAGTGGTTGATTTACAGTACCTATCTACCCACGGTAAAGCTAAGAATACCTGATTCCTCATAACTCAACCGTAATAATTTATATAATTAATTATTTATAAAATAATATATATAATTAATAATTTTATAAAATTATATATAAAATTTATTATATTAATAAAAATATAATGAATTTTATATATAATTTTATATAATTATATAATTTTATCACACTAGCGAATTCTTATAAAAGTTATATATTTAAAAGTAATATTCTAAGTATATCTAAGATATTCTTTGTTACACAAATACAATGCCATCGCTAAATTGGTCTGGAATCATTTCTGTTGACAAATTTGCGCTTACAAAGTGAAACCTAAAATTTATTTACACAACTTATTTTGTATATAATATGTTTATAAGGATTATTTTACCATCAGTCTGTGGCCATGGGCTAAAATGTGGGTTGGTTGTAGTGAGAAGTTTACTGAAATAAAAATACAAATCATTAAAAGTTTTTTCTCATTACTCTGTTTCAAATTTGTTTCCTTAAGCATCGTTTTAATATTATGTCGTTTTATCGTCTTTTAAATGGTTGCTTATCAAATCTACGCCACAGATCATAACCAATAAAAGAGAGTAATCACAGCATCTTAATCATAGAGCACAATAAGGGTGACAGGGTACTGTGTTCGGAATTTGTCATGTTTATTTGCACTCCAGGAATTTAAAGGAAAAAAGTAATTTATTTAAAAGAAAAATTCTTATTATTGTTATTTCTAAAAAACTCACTTGATATAAACTAACACCATATATGGCAACAAAAGTGTTCAGAGAAAAGTGTAATATAAAAAGTTTCGATTTTGTCATGGAATTATATGTCGTTAAGGCAAGTGGCGACTATTAGTCCACATAAACATAAATGTATATTGGGTAAATATATACTAAAAAATTACACTTGAGAAATGTTGGGTTTAGCGATTGATCGGTTTTTGTTACGTTGTTAGTAAATATTACGGCTGATTTTGTAGTTGGCCACTTTAACGCATTTTCATAAAATTTCCTAATTTCAAACACTTGTCCTATCGTTCATTTACACATTGTTTATGGCAAACTGAAAATAAATATTAAAGAGCGAAGATGTGACATACGAAAACTAGTTAAATAGAAAAATCTTCTATAGATCGTATGAAGGGTTGACATGCAATAAGAAGTTTTAAATTTTTTAAGTATATAACTTTTTATTTTCAAAACCATAGGTACTTTAATTTTAATAAACATATAATGAAAGACTGAAGAGTACATAAATTTCATGCATGTGCATATATTGTCTCTTCATCTATTGTCTTTACAAGATTGTCATCGATTGTCATTTTGTCATATAATTATTTTTGGGTTTAATTTTTATTCACTTTGATTGTAAAATGAGATAATGATTTTGTTAACATTTAACCAGTTTCGAAAGAAATTATGAAATTGAACATACCATAAAGGTTAAAAATACTTTTTATTTAACAGTAGACTATGCTCAGTTAATACAAATTTAGCAGATTTGCCTGCCTGAAGCCGATATATTGTAAATTAACTAGACACCATTAATAACGCAGTTTTGGATTGAGAATAACTTTAACAGAGGAATTAATATCTTTACAAAGATACAAATAAAGAAATAAATAGTTTATGTAAATAAAATAAGCTAAAAGTTAAGAAAGTTGATACATTGATTGAGAACAATTTAGCTAAACTTTTACGGAAAATTTTATATTATTAATAATGAGTAAATATTAAAGAACACCTGATTAGCGACCTTTGTGCTAGTGTACGTGTATACATGTTTTTTAGAAATATATATATGGTCATAATGTTTCAGATATTAATTTAATATAAACTATGGTTAAGCAATAAAAGTTACAAAATTTATTACTATACATAACTTTGATCAAAGCGCATAAATGAGAATTATCCGAATGTAGGTCGTGGTAATGCTCCGATACAAATCCCTTTTAATATGTTCATGACCCTCCATAACTGTCAGAACGTTTATCAAAACTTAAGTTTTTATAGACTACGTAGGCGTAGGATTAAACTTATAATAATAATGTTCTCCAGACGATTACGACGACGGCGGCCTATCTATATTAGAGATCAGTCAACTACGCAGAAGATATTATAGTGCACAATGTACGCGCAAACAAGCGCACTCCTTGTTCCTTTATACTATCAAAGCCCCGATTGGACGGAATATTTTTTTTGATTACACTTACTACACATGTGTTATATTATTCCGTGATG
This sequence comes from Lamproptera curius, assembly GCA_029286875.1. NCBI lineage: Eukaryota > Metazoa > Arthropoda > Insecta > Lepidoptera > Papilionidae > Lamproptera > Lamproptera curius. Next base: position 79,324 of record JAGSMT010000301.1, read on the forward strand.
TATGCACTTCTTATTAACGAATACGATATCATTCGTTAATTTCTACGTCTTGCAAACGTATTGCAAACTCACATTTATCAAGATTTCACTGCATAAATATCACAGCTTAAAGCGGATAACATTGTTAAATTACCGAGTTGAGCAATAACGTTATTGATTTTTCTTGTATTACTTTGTACATTTTTTATCTTTCTTATGAAATATTGTAAAAATATGTATCTTAAATTTTGTAATACTTTCTATGTTACGTATAACAAATTCGGATCCAGTTTAGGGCTCGTGTAAATTTGTTTTATATGATCGATAAGACAAGTTAGTGAAGAAGTTTCGATAAAGTTAAAGGAAACAAAAACTATCTATCATAAAATATATCGTGTCGTTTCATCACTCCCAGTTACAATTTTTGGATATATTTGTAAATATTGTATTAGATCCTTACATATGAAATTACCGGCAGTCTTCAGACTTTGATCTAAAATATATTATTTTCGGTTAAGAGCTTAAGTTGAAAATTATAAGGATATTTAGAAATTAAATTTAATTGGAAAACGGTCCTTCAACACAAATTCTTAAGCTTTTTTTGGGTTGATGTAAACAGCAGGCTTTATTTTAAAACAAATATTGAAATCACCCGTAGTGCCTTTAAAGACATGAAAAAAGTGCTGTGCAATCGCTACCTTAAAATAACTTTACGCGCTTGTTTGTTGCATTTTTATATATGGCCCATACTTCTTTACAGATGTGAACTTATAGAAACATTTGAAATGTCGGCATATAGACGTTTCTCGAGCAAAATGTGTAAATTAGTTATATAATTTTATCGTTAATTTCGTTAATTTAATTTTGGTATTATTATAATATATATTTACGCCTAGCGTTTTTATTATGGGTTAGAATTCTATTCTTGTATACGGACGTAATAAGAGGGATCCATGCCTCAGGCAAACACGTCTGATATGTTTACAAAAAAATACGAATAACAAATAATTAAGGCCATCACGTATTAACAATAGTTATAAATCATTTTGCGTGCTAATTGTACAGATTTCATATTCAATGGCATGCACGTAGAATTGAAAGAGGTTAACTATTGTAAGTCTGTTTCAATTACATAAAAACGTTTAAAGGAATCTTAAAACATTTTGACACAAACTGTTTTAGATAAACTTACTAAAGACAGTTCATAAATAATTAATGGGGATTTGAGTTTGTAAGACTTCTTGTATAAATTAAACAAAGCTGCTTAAACGGGTTGTGTTAAATGTAAATTATGAAACAAAAGAAAATATTCTTCTATTTTTTTTTGTTTAACAATATTGTCACCTAAAATGGAAAAGTAGAATAATACGTAATGCCATAAAATTCTTTTTTTTATATTAAAACCATGTGTAAAGTTAATTTAATAGGTATTATTATTAGTTTATAGTTAACCTATTACCTTTTTTTGCATCAGTATTTTTATTAGGTATTTAACATTGTCAAAAAATAAATTAAAACATAACGTGCCATTAACAAATAATGCATAAAAATATAAATATATTGACTATCTTTACGATTTTACTTTCTTCAACCCTGGATTTTTAAAAAACTTGGGTAAAACAAACATTTTATCTCTAGTCTGACATTTGATATCATTTAAAACTTTTAATGAAATTTTGGCTGAAATTTCCGGCTAAAAACACTTTAATTAATCCAACTTTACCTAAATGGTTTGACTCGATTTTGAAACTGACATCATTGCATTGAGATAATATCGATGCAGACATCATCTGAAAAATTCTTAACCATTAGAAAACATCTTAACCAAGTGAAATTGACCAAAAGGAAAATTTTAATCTACAATTTGTGATTTGTATTATTTTAAAGAATCTTATAATTTTTAAGTAAGATGAGTAAACGAATGTATGATACCTGGTCACATATGAACAGTAACCGTCTCTGCCTTATTTTATTACCATAAGAGATAAAAAAAACACTTTGCTGACCTTTGAAGTGTGATGATATTTTTTTGGAAATCAGTGACATCCGTATTCTGTGCCTCGTACTCATGAAGACACTTATACTTGCAGACTGCATACATTCACCCCTATAGCTAAGGCCGCTAAAAAATTTCTAATTATTTATAGGAAAATACAGATAAGCAAAAAAGGAAGAACTTTACAAATAAAAACACTTTGCTTTGTTTGCTTGTTTTGTTTACGATATTTGCACTTATTTCCAATTGTAGCTTGCCATTTTAATTATCAATCACTCAGACTAATATTTGTAAATGTTTATCAATAACTTGATAAAAAATACCCAATTTAGATTTGGAATAGATATAACTTTGTAACCCCCATCAACAGAGTTTCGTCTTATATCTGTTTTTATCAATGAATTTTCTAAAAGATATCAACCACTGAGTGACAGTCGACTAATAAAAATATCATTTGTCCGATGCCATTAATTGTTATTGGCTCAGCTGTAGTGTAAAACCACAGCGAGCCAATAACAATTAATGTTAACCACTGATGACCACATAATCTCTATAATTCAGACGTTTGGAATTAGTATCTAAACCGTCTTTTTATGGCTACTACTACCAAGTAGTATTCAGTTAATTTTATGACATAAACACAAATAAAACCGTTTTTTCCAAAGTTTTAAATAACGCTAAAATAGGAGTAATAACATCTAATTAACTCAGAGAATCATTTGTCATAATTAGAGTTTAAATATGTTAAAATAGCATTCAATTACGGTTTATAACAATTTTAAGCTATTAGTTAATTTAAAAAAACTAATTTTAACATCGCCTAAACGCGTGTCTCTTGCTAATATAGCTAAATATCTGTAAAATTCAATGTTGCTAAATTTCAACAATGTTAAATTGCAAGCACAAAAATTAACAATGTATCTTTATGTTTTGCATCCAGCTGTGCGCTGTGAAACTATAATTGAGGTTCCAAGCAAAAAGTAGTTCCGGTAGTAAACGTCAATAGTAAGAACATGAAAGCACAGGTCAATGTAATCTTGTTGTTTATACTACTTTGAACTTTGTAGCGTATTTTTACAGATTTAACTAAATTTAAGTAGTATTTGCCCTATTATTTTTAATATAAGTGTCAAAAAAATATTTTGTTTTTAATGAGCGATTATTTCTTCTGATGATATTAGCGCGTCTTTAAATATTTTTGCAAATTGGGCAGTGTAATAAACAGACATATTAAAAGGTAAACTTAAGAAGAGATATATTAAACCTTTAGCTAAGCGAAATTATACCCGAATTACCTATGTTCTTACCCAGGCAATAGGAGTGCGCTTCAAGCGTTCTAATTGATCTTTAGAAAACTGGCACTACTTAAGATGCCAAGTAATGCCAGTTTTTATTAGATTTTTAGTAAAAAAATAGCAATTAGAAAGTTTTTAATTGAATATAGACTTGGACAAGATAAAGAATGTAAAGATAATTCATGTTATAAAATAATTTCCACAAAAATACATTCCATATAAAAATAATATGTATTAAATACTCGTGACAACCCATTAAGATTAAAAAAATATTGTCAAAATGCTAGTAATAAGGAAGAAAGGAAGCCAATTCGAAGGCTACAGCCGAAGGTTTGAAAAAAAATGCAGATACTATTAAAACTAGGACGTGACAATTGCTCGACGATCGAACAAAAGTGACGCTCCCCAGTTCGCCATCCAGTATTAGTAGTATCCAGTACATCCAGTGTCCAACTTGCTTGCTGTAAGCATTCCGAACCGTGGGACGGCGATGTCGAATCATATCGCTGAATAAGCAATCATCGTGATCGGAATGCATCGGGGTATACGCGAATTGATTTCCAGCAAATATGAATGTGTAATATGTGATCGGAATGTTGTATCGGTGGCTCATCGCGTAATGAGTAACACCTCTCATAGTTCAGCGACTAATCGAGAATCTTATTTGAGAGGGTCGCTGTAATGTTCTTATGATCAACCCTTATTTGATTTGGGCTGATGCATCTTGGTGCTGATAGCTTGTACTATTTCAGTTACATCGTTGCTGGCAGGTTGATCTTTGTTTCTGCAGGGATCTTGCTCGGAGTATTCGATAGAAGAATACAGCTGTCAGGATACCGCACAATTAGAATTATTACATAAATCGGTACAGTCGTATGGTGTTAACTTTGGTCTGCGCTCTTATTCATATAAAATGGAGATTCCAGACTAATTTTGTACTCAGTGTATGAAGTTTTTCCAAATTTGGCACATTCATGGTAATAGGTTCTTGTTGCAGATCGTTGGAATTGATATGGTGGTTCTAGAGTCTTCAGATTACAATTTATTGGTATAGTAGCCTAAGTAACTTCCGTATAATATTTGATACTGTTCCTGCTCACATGTTATCTTGACTTTAGTCGGGTAGGAAAATTTAATGTATAGTGCTTATCGTCCAGTACTTCAAGGGCTTCTCTTGTCAGATTAACCTGAGTCCGCTTGCAGTTGTCATGAGTTCTTGGTGGTCTAAGAGGTGTTGAATGCAGTCAGTCTCATCATGTGTAATATAGTTTTCTTCGAGTCACATAGATACAGCGAATTTACTTCCGGACATTCTGTCTCTATGTACCTAGAATCTTGTACCAGAAATTGCTATTAAAAGGTGAGGTGGTAAGGATCTCTGTGATTTTTGTTCGGGACAATAGCTAGTTTGTAGAGTTGAAAGGTAGTAGGCTGACAAGTGGGACCTTAATGACTATTACAACTTTACCGCTTAAGAAATAGTAACCTAATTTAATTATTTCGAAAAACTTCTGTAATCTTTTCCAGAACTCTCATCCTGTGAAATATAAGATCCTTAACTTACCTACAATATTTTTAATTTGTACTAAATTCAACTATTGAATAAGGAGCGCTGATGCGCGTATAAATGATAGAGTTGCTCTAAATTATTGAGCTCATCTGAAAGGTCTTCAACATTATCTCCTAAAATAAGGAAATGTTGTGTAAATGTGCGTACTTTACAAGATCTGTATCCCTTTTGCATCGCTTTATAATAAAATCCAACGCACCGCCTATTTTCTTCCGATTTTGCTATAGTATCGATAATTTGGAGGCACGTGATCCAGACATGCTTATTAAATTCAGTTTCTAATTTGTTCATTATTCTGAAAGATCTGGAACAAGTTTTCATATTTAATTGCATCTGTATAATCTAGGTTACCGGAAATACTTTTTATAATAGATCCTAGACTGTCAATGAGGCCTCTTTTCATGGCTTGAAGGCAAAGAATTTATACGTTTTGATATTCTATCGAGTTTGCTAGAAAGATGTTCAATATAAGGACTCAAACAGAGATAACGTCTTGTTATTTAATCAGGGGTGAAGTGTACTTATTTGATTTCGGACTGATTCCTACTTGGTTTTGGATTAGATTCAAGCAACGTTCCTAGGAAGGAGTGGTGTGTAACTATTTTGTCAGTCCTAATTTGAACGGTAGCAGTCCAGGTCCTTCGTCAAGTGAGTCAATTGTTAGATCTTGTCCGTAGGTCAGCGCAGGAGTAAGCTCAGCAGGATTATCATATCAGTAGTATGTGGGATCTTAGGCTACGCTTTACTCGTGACTTAGCAATAGGTCCCTCGTTTTTGGTGTAAATATGAATTGAGGTCCATGAGAACGTTATCTGGTAAAGCTAACGTGGGGCTAGTTTTGTCTATTTGCTAAAGTATTGGGATAAAATTCGTAGGTTAGGTATAGTCCTTTCAGGTTCTCTGTCTTTGTTGCGGATTATCGGTCAGTTTTGTTCGGTCTTATTAGATAGTTCAAATACGGTCTCTATCCTATACTTATGGTCGCGTGAATACTGCTGTAATAGGTGAGCGGATAAGTCGATGTCTATCGGATCACGAGGATCGAAATGACCAGTTATTAAGTCTATTGGTCACATCGTGAGTTGAGTAGTCATAATAATCGTTAAAAGATTTTGGCATTTCTCATAAAATTCCGTGCGTCGCGGAGCTTGAGTTAGAAGTGCCAAAACGTTATATAACGAGGTCTCACTCGTATTGATCTGCAAAATTGTTGACTCAACGCAATCTGTACATACGGTCCATGTCTCAGGGATTCTATTTGAGTTTATAGTCCTAGCTCGGTCCCGTGACCTTTTAAGATTCCGTTGAGTAATGCTAAATTGCTTAAGGCACAGTGGGATCTGAGTCTCATATATTGCGCTACTAATTGGTCGCACAGATTAATAAACCTTTGTGAGAACGTTTGGGTTGCTATCGAATTCTGGCAACAGTCTAAGGCTTTGTAAATTTGGTCTAACAGTGCATCGCTCATTTTGACAGAGTTTGATGCTATTAGATCGTCATGAAACTCAATAATTACTATCTTTTCTACTAGCGTCTAATTGCAATATTCTACGAGAGTTTCCTAACCTAGGGTCCGAGAATTTCGTGGAAGAAAATTCTTGGATAATTAAGGAAAAAGGATGGGAAAAACAACTCTAGTAAAATCTAGGTACTCACCGATGCATCTGCATTTTCTGCTGTATCGATGTCTGATATCCTTCTCGCAGCAGCTCTTGTAGGTTCTGATAGCCAACGTCGGTGATCTATCTCACTGAATTTACTTGACTATCCTACCGACTGCGCCTAATCTACATGCGACAAACCTGAAGGTTACCACTAAGTTAGTTAAGGTGCTACTTTTACGCGTGGTAGGTCCCTTTTACAAGGGGACCGTCTGGTGGGTACCACCACGGTAGCCTATTTCACCGCAAAGCAGTAGTGAAACACCACGTGTTCCGGCTTGAAGGGCACCTGTAGCCAGCGTAATTACTGCAAACGAGACTCTAACATCCCATGTCTCACGGTAGGCAGCGCGTTGGGCATACCCGAGGACCAATGTATATGGGTGTCGGTTACCACTTTCCATCAGGTAGCCCTGACTGCTCGTCCGCTTCGCGTATGATACAAAAATAAAAAAAGGTTGCAAAAAAATGAGATATAACTTATAAAGTAATTTAATTAAATCAATTTTACAATTACATTCACCTATTACTATTCATAAAACTAGGACGTGACGATTGCTTCGACGATCGACAAAGTGACGCATCCCTCAGTTCGTCATCCAGCATTAGTAGTATCCAGTACATCCAGTGTCCAACTTGCTTGCTGTGTAAGCATTCCGAACCGTGGACGGCGATGTCGAAACATATCGCTGAATAATCGATATCGTGTGATCGGAATGTTGTATCGGGGTGGTCATCGTAATTGATTTCCAGCAAATGGGAATGTAACAAGCCTGTAAACAAGATCTGGCATGGAAACTTCAACCACCAACCCGTACTGACCAGCGTGGTGGACGGTCCAAAACGCCTAATGGATAGGGTGTATTTGGGAGGCCTATGTCCAGCAGTGGACTATTACAGACTGATGAGTGATGTGTGATGATTGTACATTGAAACATTGTGTACAAAATTTATTGAATCTATTTCCTAATATATAGTTTATAAATTGGCATAGGTACATAAATTTTACAAAGTAATTAATTAATTGACATTTGTTTTAAAATGCATTACAGTTAGTGTCATACTTCCTTTTTTGTGACTAAAATTATATTATGCTTATGAACTAAATTGCTTAATTAATGTTTTTAATGTGAAATCATCCAATGTCGACAATATATTCTGGTAAAATGCGAACACGCTGGAGCACGCATTTAATGAATTACATCTTACTTTCAGTGATTTAACGTTATTTACGATGACGTTGATTGAAATGTTATTTCGACCTTACACTTAATTTGATTAATTTTATACGTAGCTTAAATCGTAAGCTACAGATACAATTTTAAATGCCGCTTAATGTAATAATAAACGAAGGTTATATAAAAGGCTAAACTTAAAGTACGCAAAAACCCTTTTTAAACGTTTTTTATTGTTGTTTGATACCTTGTGGAGGACCAGGAATTTATAGGTCCCCTTTACAAGGGCGTCTGGTCTGATTTCTGCCGCAAAGCAGAATGTGTAAAGAATACTAGTGTTTCGCTTAAGAGCACCGTAGCCAGCGTTTCAATGGTTTAACGGTTAGTTAGCAGTACGTCGATGACTATTTTCTTTCAGGTGGCCTGACTGCTCGTCTGTCTCTTATGTTAAGCTGTAATCACGAAGTTAACCAGATTAAATTTGTGGAGAAAGAAGTAAGGAAGCTAGTCGTCTTTGGTGTATATATATCATGGAGTTTCAATAGTTATTTTCGGAAATATAACAGTTAATATAATAAATATGGGACCTTAAGGGAATTTTCTTTCTTGTTACAACAACGCTCGACTACTCACTTCCAAGTTAGGATTAAAATCTTATATGTTTTTATGATAGAGTTTCGCTAAAATATTATTATTAAAAATAACTGTTTAAAAAGGAATCCACAAATAACGCAAAATTTTGATGAAATTTTGTTTTCAAATAAAGAAGCTTTATTGTGTTATTCTTAACTTTCTACTACTTTGCAACTACTTTTACGTTTTAAACAAAATTACAACAAAAAGTTAGTAGTTTATAAATTTAAATTTAAGTTACCAAGTACTAATACCATCATGTATCCGTTTTTGGTGATAACTCTGATGAAACTTGATATTTTAAGTTTAATCTGTCTTTGGACCCTTATTTCAATTGATTATTAACTTTTTACTATATCTAATTTTAATTTAAAATACCACCCTGAATTGTGAGATATATTTTAGTGATATCAAAAAGGAAAAATAGTTTTATTTTCGTTACTATAAGAATTATAAAAATATTTGTAAATTTCATATTCAAACAAACTAAAGCTAATGTACGTAAGTTACGTTAAATTTAAAGCATGGAATGTATGACCATATTAATGATCTGATTTGCATGTCACCGTCATATTGTTTTCATTATTTTAACATGACAAATTAAATTTCTATTATAATTTCCGAAATTAGTTCATCATCCAAGAAAATGTGAAATAGCGTATTTCGCAGAACGGTGAGACGTGCTAAAGGTTGCAGATTAGTATAGTTTGCATTATGACATAAGTTTAAAATGTAATAATAAGTTAGTTTTAATACATCAATTAGATATTATCTATGCAACAATAAGTCGCAAATAATATGGGTACATTCTACTTTACCCATCTTTTAAAATTAATTTACTTTAAATTTTATTAAAGCTAGCCCATCAGAATCTGGTTTAAATAGCAATTAAATGCGTGTTAAATTGATAATAGTAATACGTATCAGAATCTTACTAAATTCCGTTACTTTATATTTATAACATAATTTTTTTATTATACCAAAAAACTGTCAGCGTATTTTTGAACTAACTTCCCAAAATAAGGTTACACAATACGGAGCGTATATATATTTGTTTTGATATATCTTACCTCGTCGCCCCACACCTAGCCATGCCGTAGTTTAATAGATATTTAAGAAATAAAAAAAAATACGTCAAAAATGACACCCTCGCGCGATTAAATTACAAACGCTAGCTCTACCTTGACAGATTTGACTATGTTCGACATAATTGTACTATTTGAATTGGTCTATAAATTCCGCGAGAGCATCTATCTATGTTTTAAAAATATTGCACAATTAGCATTTTAATATAATTTATTTTTAAATTCCTATCAGGGATACAAATTCAATTTTTTTTTAAGATAGTACAGTTTAAGTTCACATAAAAGTTATTCCACTAAAAAATTCTTCAATTTGTGTACATATAACGTGAGATAGACGACTTGATAAAATGCGATGAATTTTTATAATGCCTCATTGCAAGTTTTAAAAATGTTTACGTTAAAATATTGAAAATAACAATGACCAAAAAATATATTTATATTAACTTTTATCTTCTATTAATTAGGTTACTTTACAAGTATTGTTTGTTAACTATACTTTTTGGTCGTTTTAATGAATGACTATATTTTTAAGAACAAAAATGCTCTAAACGCTATTTTTGCCTATAAAATCAAATAACTTAACTAAACATTTGTTGCTTGTTCCTCATTTACCTGAATGTGTAGCTATTGATAGATACACATTTATACTTGATTCTTTTAAATAGGAAAATTTATTAATCGGTTTAGATAACACATATACCTTTATGACGCTTTCGTAGCAATTGAACAGAACATTTATTTTCTTTACAGTTGTTGATATGTTTTATAAAATAATACCATTTTCTATCATAGAGGGTGACGGCGTTTGTGATCCTCAACGTATTCTCAGTATTGAAGCGTTTGTTGTCAAATATGATACCATGTTTGATAGATAATATGAATATTTTCGTGTCTAGCGCCATTTTACTTGAAGCTGTAAAAGTCAATTCGAGTTTCTGATAGGTTCTTGAAGGACGATGAGATTTGAACATCGATAGCTTATTTCTATTAAACTTATTACAAATTTTTAAGCTGTATCGTAAATTTAAAAATAATTTATAAATGAACTTATTGTTGTAATTGTTATTAAAAACGTTATAACAATAAAGTTAATTACTACAAATGGTAGTTCTTTCTACGATTGAAGTCCCAATACGCTCGCGTGCAAATTGTAAACGTTTATTTAAAGCTTCAATGATGCTCTTAAGCTGTTGTCATTTAGCTGAACATCCCCGTTCTTAACGATTTGATGAGTACGATATATAAGAGTAATCTGATTTAAGAATAGGTTAGGTTCATAAAATTGAAAATATATAAACCATATTATTGACCAAGTTAAAAATTAACTGCAAAAACACTGATGAGAAAAGTGCAATCGATAAACCTGGTTTTTATTCTATTATATGGCCAACATAACGAGCTTTTTATTATTAGTGACGCTTTCAAGTTGTTTTACTTGTCCCTTAGTGGCATTTGAATTACAATCTGAATTTCATTGCAGGTATTAGCTTTCCTTTCTTGTTATGTGCAATATAATGTAAGAGCGCTCTTACTTTAGCTGTTTATAAATAATAAGCAAATACCACTGGAATACTAACATACATATTAGATTACATTAATTTTTATCAATTTTCGACGGGGTCTTGTCATTGTGTTATAGCAATGGACTCTTTTAGCAACTTACTTATTACGATTACTATGCTTATATTTTTATACAATTTTATTTTTAATGACTTTTCCCATTATATCCAATATAAAGGGTGGGTTTTTAATCCATCCAGATTAACCAATAGCTTATACAGTTTTTACGCAGAGCGTCTGATCTATGGATAACAAAAGGGTTAACAGCATTCGATTAAAACAAAATTGTCAAAAAATGGTCTTGGCAACTGGGACAAATTCGTAATTTATTAAAAATATTATATATCTCTTTTAAATCAGCTTTTTTTTGTTTTATTATTACGGACTTACGGGCTCTCCTTTCACAGTGGACAGCCGAGCAAAATACGACCGTGGTGAACTTTTCTGCCCCAGAGAAGAAAAACATAAAAAATTTACACAAAAAGAATTTACATTTAATAAACAAAAGCTTTTTTTTTCATTTAAAAATATATAGGTAATTGAAATGAAAAAATACTTTAAAAAAGCATTAAAGAACTTGTTAGCAACTTCGAAATTTCATCAAAACGCTTAACTTATGTATGTACAAATAGAAAAAGTAATTTTGCTCGAAAATAATCCCTTTTAATATGTTTCTTACACTCGTTAATCTACCAAAATTTATCAATAGTTAAGATGGATATAACTGCCTCCGTAGCCTAGTGGTATGGGCGTATGCCTTAGAAACCTGAGGTCCTGGGTTCGAATCCTGCGGGGACTCAACAAATTTTCATTGTTGTTTCCTAGTTGGTTAGGGCAATTTGGGCTGATCACCCAATTGTCTGAAAAGTAAGATGATCCATGCGTCGGATGGGCATGTAAAAAGTCGGTCCACTCACCAACCCGCATTGGACCAGCGTGGTAGGATATGGTCCAAACCCCCTAATGGTATTAGGGGAGGCCTATGTCCAGCAGTGGACTATTAGAGGCTGATTATGATGATGATGATGATGAAGATGGATTATTTGTAGGCGGTGGATTTGAACTTTCTTCTATTGCTGAGTACTCATACTCCTATTTCATAAATGAATCATAAATTAAAACATAAAATGAATACATGGGATTAAAGTTGGTAAAAATAATAGTGGCCAATTGGGATAAAGAAGTTATCAAAAAAACAAAACCTGTCAGGTTATCTATTTTCGAAACGTCTATAATGATTAAAAATCATGAAACAAACCTGTTGTAATAATTAAACTGTGTAACGTTCGTTTAATCACACCGTCGAAATAAATTAAATAGATTGTACTTTGGAAAATAAAAAAATAAAATTCTCAGTGTTAATCACTGAATGCATGTGAAACAATAACAATCTTTGTAGATTAGAGTTTTGTATTAGTTTTTATTACATTTACAACCGACTCTAAGAAGCGTCAAAGGATGGTTGCTTATCGGCTTATGTCGTATTTAGCGTTTAACTTTACCCGAGCTGCTTTTTGTTTTAATACCGACTAATAGAGGAAGTTTTCATATTATGTTGTTGGCTTAAAGTATCATTTACCTGACGTCTTGTTTCAAATTATTCAGAGTAAAATAACATTACTTTTATCATCGATTTTATTTTATTTTAAATAAGATGAGAAAATTACTCATGCTTCAGTAGAAAATGATTCCGAAACTGGATACATGTAATTGAAAAAAAAAATACTCCAAGGCCATGTATCTGTGGCAATAAGATTAGAGAAATTTAGCTTTAACCGGTGGTCATTAATTTTTTGGACTTATTAAACTGTAATGCCGAAGTTAATCATTTGGGTTATGTTATACATTTCAATAAAACCTATTGCAATTAAATTCAGAACTTTCTATTAAAATATTTTTAGAAATAAACAAAAAGTTGTCTTATAAATTTTAATTATTACGGATGACTCTACCAATTTAAGAAAGAAGGAAAGGAAAATACATCACTAGCGCACTTACAAAACATAAGGAACCACTATACCTGTCTTTTAACACCCATTTTCCTATAGGGCATACGGCTGATGCTGCCTACCAGGTAAGCTTATTTAGCTTACCTGGTCATCATCATCAGTTATGCATCAACCGCATATCTTACTCTTATACTCACCAGCTTTCTCTTAGATTCACTATAGCTTGACCAGCCCAATCCGTTAGCTTGGCCTATTCCAAGAAATAGTTTTTAAATTGCTGCACTTGCCTTGTCATAAATAAAAATCATGTTTTTAACGTGCTTTGTTTCTGGCCTAATAAATAAAGACTGTATTTTAGTGAAATACTTTAGTAAGTTCGTACATATGATCATGAATTAATCACGAAATATGGTAATGAGTACGCTCACATATAAAGCTTAAATTTTATATGATGTACACAAATTTATTTAAGCATATGCTTCATTCGATACATCGCTATTGCTTAATTAAATATTACGATGAGTTTTCGTCGCGCCTTTTTAGATATATATATTTAGTTTTAGTCTTTCAGTTACCAATGAATAAATTTGTCAATTTTTAGTATGTAAGTATTCTGTGTATATTTGTAAAAAATGGAATAGTAGTAAAATTTTGAGTACTGAAGTGAATATACAGCCTTTTAAAAGCACAATGAGTTGAAAATTGTTCCTTTCCACTGTTCACATTTTTTCACATGTTGATGAAATAATTCAAAAGTAAATATACAAATTTACTTTTCAATTATTATATATTTACCTTTGTATATCTTGGATTAAATTTTTGCCCCAAATTTAAATTGTGTGTGTGTGTTTACAAGAAATATAGTAATTCAATATTACTTTAAATAAAATAGAAGTGATTTTCTTTTCTTAGTAGGTTAAATTGAACTTCAATAATTTTATTTGATTGCTCTTCATTTGGTAATCATTGATTAAATGGCATTATTATTTTGATATATGTAAATTATATCTAATGTCGACAAAATACCACCACAAATACCGTAAAAAGATAAATATTTGTGATGATCAAACTGCCACGTAGCCTAGTGGTATGGGCGTGTGCTTTAGAAAGTGTAGGTCGGGTTTGAATCTGCGGACTTAATAAATTATCATTGTTGTTTCTAGTTGCTTAGGGCAATTTGGGACTGATCGACCAATTGCCTGAAAATTAAGATGATCCATGCGTTGGATGAGCATGTAAAAGTCGGTCCACCCACCAACCCGCATTGGACCAGCGTGGTGAGCTGGGTGACGTTTTAATTATAGGTATACGTATATAAGATAAAGGATTATAGAAGCATTCAAATCAAAATAAGCTAGAGGTTAAACTGCAAGGCAATTGCCTTTACCAAGTATAAACAAATACAATACAGGATTATTCCCCAGGGTAAGAACCTATGTCTTCCGGTTAATAAATCACGAACCAATAAGTTGGCTCACGGAAGCATGTAATTGTGACCGATAGTGCGGTTTGATAATATATTAATCTGATTGCTCATGGAGGATGATAATTGAGCAATATATCAAGTATACAGTCATTTGTATCCAGACTTAGATAAGCGGAATAATCTAGTAAACGCATACATTTGAACGTTATGTCATACGCTCAAACCATCTCTCTGGCTTAAGCAAAGAAATACGACATTGTGTGCTTTTGTTTTATTTCTTTAATTTAAACTTATGGATAGTTATAAATACACTTTGAGTTACTTATAGGAGGTAATAATACACATGTTGCAATGGAAAAAATGTTATATTTTATTTTATATATGTAGGATTTAGGCACGGAAACACTATTGTTGTATAATTAGTATTTATTTTACACATTCGTCTTATTGCGTCGAACATCTTTTTTTTGCTGTCAAACGTCACTTGTTCGTACCATAGATAATAAATGAAAAGAAAGTAAAGATAATAAATGAATGTAAACTAAATACTATTAATTAAATTATAACTCGCCTACATTTCTCACGCGGCCATTCTACTCACCCATCTACCTCAGATGAGTCTGAAAGGGCTGTAGTAGTGACCACGCCTTCATCATATCAGCTGAGCTTGAAGTATTTATCGTCCTTCGCCTTGACCAACTTTCAAGAGGTCATACCTGTGTCATTCTCTTCTTCTTTATCACCTGATAGGGCCTAAGAATTTTGGGTAAAGCTTGTAACCTTGAACAAATTGGGTCCTCTTAATGGCAACAAGTCACCAACGCTGTACTCAAGAGCCTTCTTTCTCTTCTTATTATAGTTCTTTCTGTTCCTCTTCTTGGATCTTTGTATACTCTCTTTGCTTTTACTCTTAGTTCGTTTCTTTTATTATTAAATTGCAGTATTTCTTCATCTTCAATTATTTTTATTATATCATCATTCAAATCTTCAAGTCTAGTTCCAGTCAGTAATTCGAAAGGTGTCATACCAATGCTCCTTTGGTATGTCACATTAATACTTCTTTGAAGTGAACTCATCTTCGGTACCACTTTAGTAGAATCTTCAGCTGTCAGCTTAGCAAGTACACTAACTATAACTTGGTGTATACGCTCGACTGGTCCATTGCCTCTTGGTGACCCGTCGATACTTTTGATGAGATCCTCTCTTTGAAAGAGTTGGACGAATAAGGCATTACGATCCTTATAATTGCCTGTGGCGAACCAAATGTCTGCTGTTGGAGTTTCAGCTTCCAGAACCTCTTCTGTTGACGTAGTCTTTGTAGGATAGATCCAGTTAAATTTAGTAAATCTATCAATTACAGTGAAGATGTACCTATAGTTTTATTCGTAGACGTAAGGGGTCCAAGATGGTCTATAGGGTACACGCAGTGGAGTATCCCTTTAGGTAGAGGATGCAAGAGCCATCTTTATTACCTCTCTTATGAGACACAAGAATGCATTCGACGCATTAATCTTCTCTTAGATTGTCAATATGATATTCTCGTACCACCATCTCTTCAGCTTATCAATTCCAAAATGTCCCTTTCGTGACTTCTTCTGACGACTTCATTCCTGCATTCTTTTGGAACCACAATTAGCTTCGCACCTGTCTTTGACTATCCACAATATACCATTCTCAATATAATAATCTTGGTAAGGTTCTTTCTCCAAAACCTTTTAATTAGCACTATCTTAGTATCATCTTCTTTGAGCTCTTTTAAGCGTGTTATAATATCTGTAAGTAGGACAACGTTTAGTGGATATCTGCTAAAAGCATCAGCATGTTTCATATTATTTTCAGAACGATGTTCAATAAAGTAGTATATATTGAGTAAGAGTGCCCAACGTGCAACTCTTGAAGGTAAATCGTTTTTTTATTTTTATTATATCATCATTAAACACACAATTTTGAACTTTATGCAAAGTAAATAAACTCTAAACTTAACTGTTCAGCAATAGCTAGTATTTCTAAGTAATAGCTATGGTATCTTTTTCATGTGTGAAGTCTTTTTACTCATGTAGTATGTAGGATTTAGTTTGTTATCTTTAAGGTTTCTTTGGAGTAGGACTGCGCCATAACCTTCTGTACTGCTCTGTATGAACTTTTGTTTCCAATTCAGGATCATAAATATTCAATACAGGGTATTAACATAACACCTGTTTAATTTCCTCAAATAGCTTCACACGCTGAGTCAAAGTTAAAAATAACACCTTTTCTTAAGTAAGTTTGTAAGAGGATTAGTAATACAGAATAATTCTTGATAAACTTCCTGAAATAACATGTTAGTCCCAGAAATGATTACAGCGATTTCAAGTCTTTGGGTTGGCGGAAGTGAGCTACAGCTGAAATCTTATCATCAGAAGGCATTATCTTTCCAGCGCTAACAACATATCCCAAACAGTTAACATTCTTCTGCAGAAAATAGCATTTTTCCCATTAAATTCTAAGCCATACCCTGAGCTCTAGTAAATACTTTCTTTAATTTATAAATTGCTACTTTTCTGTGGTGCTAGGTAGAATAAGGTCATCTAAGTAGGTTATACAGTATCATCCAAAATAAGGTCTCTAAATACATCATTAATGAAACGTTGAAAAACAGATGGTGCCGAAGACAATCCAAATGGCATCTTATTAAATTCATACTGGCCCTGTGGAGTCACAAATGATGTATACTTCTGACTTTCAGGATGTACATTCACATGTAGAAATCCATTTTTTAAGTCAAGCGTAGTAAAGAAATTGGCGTGCCTCAGCTTATCTATCTGGTCTTCTATAAGTGGTAAGGGAATCTCCTTAATTATCTTGCTATTAAGTCTCCTGTAGTCTATGCACAATCGGTATTGACCATCTTTCTTCTTAGCTAATACAATTGGACTGGCAAAGTCACTAGAGCTAGGTTTTATAATTCCATCATTAAGCCATTCACTTATCTGAGCATTTACAAATTTTAATTCAAGAGGTGATAGTCTTCTAGGATTCTGGTACAGGGATTCATCTAATAATAATATTTTTCAAATTCACTGAGAGTCTTTACTTGCCTTGGTCGCGTTGTAGTTCGTAATTAGATTTTTACTTCTCCTTAAGCTTGAGCATTTAATATTAAATTCTTCCTCTTTATGATCATCTAGTGTTGTAAGATGAAGGATCCTCTTAGCAACAATATCCTTTGCAGTGAAATTCAATTATTATCTAAGGTATTACATCGTCAACAACAATGTGCAGTGTTGTTTCAAAATAGCAATCATCAATCTGAACCCTGGCTGTGAATAATCCTATAACCTTTAGTCGTTACTTCATGTTCCGCAATCCCAGTTAGACTGATCACTGAGTCAGGATTATAATCAGAACCATTTAAAATGTTGTATTGAGATTCTTTAACCAGATTGACATCACTACCCGTATCTATCATCACAGTAAACTTGACTTTCATTTATCTTAACATCTTTATAGGGTGTGAGGCTTTCTTTCTTAGCTTTAGTGTGAATATTTAGGCTCTTCTTTGTGATATCGTGACATTGAGTCGACTTGTGTCCGAAGTTGTTCATGGAAACACTTTTTCCCTTTGTGTAGTTAGACGATTGATGGTTGGATCACCGCAGTTAAAACTATCTCATCTTTGGTGTAGGCTTCTGGAAATGTCATTATGTGAGCCTTTATGTTGATGGCAACGATTCTTGAACGGACTCTTGTTGCTGATTTTTGCGAATCTCTGCATACAAATCTAGCTTCTTTCGGAATTCCTTCATGATTTGCTCCATATAATATTGATTTATTAGCTTTGCATCTTGTATACCATCCACAATGTATTCCATAATAGCTTCATCTTCAATATCTCCCAATAAAGCCAGTTTTCATGTGGAGAAAATATTGTTGGTAGTTTTCGTCTGATCTCATCTTACGTGCAATAAGTCGTTGATGGATACTGGCACTACTAAGTTTTCTTCCCAATTCTTCTATTAATCCAACCTTTAAACTGTCCCATGAATTAAAACTTCCCGTTAATCTAAGAAATAAAATGTGCAGTACCAATTAATAGTCTCTTAGCGTAAATAATTTTCTCAATTGTATTCCATTGCATTAGTCCGGCAACATCCTCAAACTCGTGAACACATGTTTCAATGGCGTAATTATTGTCTCCGCTAAATGAAGACATTGACTTTTCTAAATCACTAAAAGATATTCTTGGAGTGCTAGGTAAGTAGCATTCCGCACTATCGTCTTTCTCATCATCTTTAGTCTTTTCGGTGGCATTTTTAACTAATAATTCAGTCAGTCTTGTGCGTAAAATATTCTTCTTGAGTGATGAAACGTTTTGAGAATGCGACGAACTCGATATTTCATCGTACAATATGGAGTATGGAACGCAAACCACGTGCAAACTTTTGTTCCAATATTTTTAACGCTTGAAATCTTTCGTAATTGATCTTCAAACAACAATCTTCAATGTTTTGCACTTCAATCCGGACGAGCCCCCACTTTTGTGGGATTTAGGCATGGAAACACGTATTGTTGTATAATTAGCATTTATTTTAACACTCGTCGTACATCTTTTTCTTTCTGTCAAACGTCACTTGTTCGTACCATAGATAATAAATGAAAAGAAAGTAAAGATAATAAATGAATGTAAACTAAATACTTATTGATTAAATTATAACCGCCTACATTTCCCTACATATATATTTTAGCATATTAAATCTGAAGTTCTAAATTTGATTTTATTTTTAAATTCATTTCTCTAAATTTTTATGTTTAAAAATATATTCTTATTAATATTAATATATTCTTATTTTTCAAGGTTACAATTTAATGAGTACAGATTTTTGATAACTGCATCAATATAAATTTTATCGCAAAATTTTAATTTTGTATTAATTTTTATTACGATCTCATCAATCAAGAATAAACGATAAATTTGATCTCGGAATTCGGTGGTAGGTCCCCTGTTTACAGGAGACCGTCTGGTGAGTACCACTGCGGTGCTCTATTTCGCTCGCGAAACAGTAGTGTGGAAAACACTGCTGTGTTCCGGTTTGAAGGGCACCGTAGCCAGCCATTTACTGGGTAAACGAGACTTAACACCCATGTCTCTCACGGTAGGCAGGCGTTGGCGATACCACTGGTATTGCCAATGTCTGCGGGTGTCGGTGACCACTTTCCATCAGGTGGCCTGACTGCTCGCTCTGCCTGCGCAAGCTATAAAAAAAAAAAAAAAAATACTATGGTCTCACAGTAATTTTACTTTATTAGTGAAGTTATTTGTGATTCTCGTATATAAGAGATATTTTAGTTTATATGTTATAGTTTTATTATGTAGTATTATTGGTAGTTTATGTTTATAGAGCTAGCATTAACAAAGCGTATTAAAATGTATGCGGAAGCGTTAGCCTCAGGCAATGGACCTCTATTACTATTTCCAAACGAGAACAGAATAGTAAATTATAGGAAAGTGTAAGTGGAACATTTGTTGATGCTGATAATACCCAAAATAATAAATATATTTTAGGGTTTATATTATTTACTTAAATATATCAACATTATTATACTAATTATAGTCCGGTCAATTTAGACCAAAATTAGAGTGAAGTTACATAAAGTCCCATCAAGTTGAATTTTTTGAAGTTGTTCAAAACATAATTATAAACAATGTCTGAAGTTCCCCAACATTCCCCTGTAAGAAAAAAAATTAATTCAAGGTCAAAGGTCAAAAAATGAGTTTTTCGCGATTTTCAGCAAAACGGTAAGTTTTATCATCAAAAGTACTTTCAGACAAAACGTAGATCATAAAATTATCTATAAAAATTTATCATTACTTTTTTTCTTTACGAGCCACCGTTTCTGAGATATAACGATTCTAAAAGTTATAAAAGTTGTTATCGCATAACACGCATGAGTACGCCATGTATATACATCTAGAGTTGTAAAATTTTACATAATATGTATAAATATATACACAAAGGAACAGCGAGTGCACCTTGTGTTTGCGCGTACCTATGTCATGACTATATCTCCTGCGTAGTTGGCTGATCTCTAATATAGATCGGCCGCCGTAGTCGTAATCGACTGGAGAATGTAATTTAAACTCTTTATTATATTATGAACTGGTGCTGAATGAACAAGAGTCTTGCTTTAATGAAACGACACTAAATTTGTATTTAATCAAATTTGCTTAATAACCAATTAAAATATAAGTTGTATGGACTCGTTTCTTATACTAAAGAATTTAAAATTTTCCTACCGGAACTGAATTAAAATTGTAGCACTTTCTTATTCAGTATCAATAGAATTTATACAAAGAACGTTAGCGTTGAACGCTTTGTCATTAAAATATTATTTTCAACTTTGAATTTTCTTTAGAGTTTAACAGTGACTTTGAAATAAGTTCTTAGTTCCAAGTTAATGATACATTTCATTACTAAGCTCCTTTTAAGTTATGACGTTTTAACTTAACATTACTTCATAAAAGGAGTTCAGGATTTATACCGTTTACTAACATTAAAATATTTTCATTCACGTTAAGTGCCATGATCACAAATAAAATGGCAAAATTTTTTTTATACTAAAATTAGTAGTATTCGTGTAAGTCAAGAAACAAAAATTATAATATAATTTAATTTGCATAAATGATTGCCGACAGCCTCTGAACCCTAGTGTTAAGGGCGTGTGCTTTAGAAACCGGAGGTCGTTGGTTCGTATACTGCGTAATTTTCATTGTTATTTCTAGTTGTTTAGGGAAATTTAGATAATGTAAGATGATCCATGCGTGGTGGGATACGATCCAATAATCTTAAATGGAGAAGTTGTGCATTTGGGGTTGTACATTTGTGCC
The DNA here is from genome assembly GCA_029286875.1 of Lamproptera curius. Lineage (NCBI taxonomy): Eukaryota > Metazoa > Arthropoda > Insecta > Lepidoptera > Papilionidae > Lamproptera > Lamproptera curius. Next base: position 100,521 of record JAGSMT010000301.1, read on the forward strand.
TATGTCCAGCAGTGGACTAACACAGGCTGAAGATGAAGACAGTGATGATCTACAGTAAACCTCTAAAATAAACATCTATCAAGCGTTCATGTTTAGTTAGGACATTGAAATAGCTCTTGACCAGCGTGTATTGTTAATTCATGGAATTATTACCTGGTATTTCATTGTTTCTACCCTAAAAAGTTTGGAATTGGAAGTTTTATGGATTTTATCGCGTTTAATTACCCTACAATTATTTAAAATTTTACCCTTCCCAGGGTCCATGGTCACAGGACCGACTTAGAAGTTGGGCGTCAAAATTTAAGTCAAAATTTTAAATAGAAAATAATGTGATCCGATTTATGCATACTGAGCTGACAGTATCATAAGGTCTTGCAGATTTGTGTGCTTGGTTTTAAATTTTTAAATAATTGGATCCAAAGGAGGTAGTGGTACCCAACCATCTTCTATATTAAAATTAGAATGTTTTTAATATTTAAAATGTACATATACAACATTTTAAAAAACCTAGATTAATTTTTAATATATTAGTATTTCAAGCTGTATTTTTTTATTTAATGAAGCGAGGACTCAAGCAAGATAATAGATATAAATAAAATAATTTAAAGCTAAACATGATATAATATTTAATATTTTGCATCATTAGCCTGTCTTAATCTGCTGCTGGACATATGGCCTCTAATGCACGCCAACCTCACTAATATTCGGTTATTCTCATCCAGGCCACACGAGCAATGTCGTCACCCATCTTTTCGCTGGGCCTCCTGCAGCCTGCAAAACGGTGCTAGTGGTGGAATCCAACGCCGAGGCCACCGCTTGGGGTTGGGAGTCTTGTCCATAGCACTCCCACAGCTTGCTAAGCATGATATGTTTATATGTCAACAAAAAACAGAAAATTATTGCTTATGTTATCCTGCTGCACTTCATTTAAGCAAAAGTATTTATTTCTATAAACCTAAGGAAGGTTATGCAAAATCTAATAGCAGCACATTCCGCGTAAGACTAAGAAACATTTTTAACTAAATGAGTATGCAAGAAAACAAAATATAAAAAAACATTCTATCATGTCAAAAAAAACCCTGAAAAGGTGCCAAAAGTGAGATAGATATTACGAATAAAATTATAAAAAAAAGGGGGTAATTTATTACAAAACCCGTAATAGGCTTGACTTATTGGATAAATTGATTAATAACTTTTATCATTGTTGCTGTAATTTAAATTCCGATGCAATTCTTTATTTATTATAGACGTTATAACTTATTCGTTACAAATGTAGATGATAAATGTAAGCAAAAGAAAGAATAGAAAGCAGAATTATATATTTGTGAAGAAAACTTTATATCCTTGTATATTAATTAGAGCTAGCAATACTTATAAAATTTAGTTTTTCGGATTTGTTATGATGATTTCAAAAATTAATTGAAAGTTAAATACAAAAACTACAAATTCACAAGATAACACAAGTTCTTTTTCCAGGCAAATGTTCAGAATTGTGAAAATAGAGATTTCGATTTTAAATAAAAAATCATGGCAGTTATTTCAAATATATTGATAGACATATCCCATCTTAGTACGCCCGTGACCATGGATGCTGGAAAGAGTCTGAAACGTCGTGAATAAATAAATGTAGTTAACGCGTAAAAGTAGATTTAATATGTATTATAAATGAGTAATTACAAATAATTACAGCAATACTTAAAAAAAAAGGCGAAACTACATTAAAACTAGGCTATGGTACATTTAATTTTGCACTCATACATCTCATTATATACAATGTATTCAATTAACTACTCCATGCCGTAATCACATTAACAGTGTTTACAATTACATTAAAATGTGAAATAGGAAATTACATTAATACTTTAAATAAACATAAAGTAACTACTTATAATAAATGCAAAAATAAACAAATAATAAAATTCGAAAAATTATTAAACAAATCTTAGTCTAAAAATCTTTACAACGTTCAAACAGAACGCAACATTCCCAAAGAGACAGCAGTAATGATGTACGCGCGGTTTGTAATCTGTCACTACAATCACTGGATGAATCGACATTGAAAGTATTATCAACAGGCTTAAATTTCGCAATTGCACCGCGAAAATCCTGATGAACAAATTGTATGTAGTGGAGGATTGATTATTCAAAAATCAATTGCAAAAAGGAAGATTTGGGGCTTATCCGACAAGATATTTCGTCAATATTGCGTCGAAGCAAAGTGCCGAAATCTAATCTTCCTAAGGATGAACTTATTGCACTTAACAACCATGCAACAACAAAGAACCAACAATCTCGGGCAGACAAAGTCAATTCTACTGTGATCATGGACACGTTACAATGGTTGAGGTATTATTAACTTTGTAGCAGAGATTATAGATAACAGACTATGCGGAACCTCTAAAGGTTCTTGCTAAACACTAAAAAATTTTAATTCGGTTACACATTGGAGTGTCAATCACGTCTATACAGATTATTATGTTGTTCGGCATTTGTAACAATTATGAAATGTGCCAATAAATAATACTCCGATACATAATATAATAATACAAATAAATATATTACAATTAGTTTACTTCACAATCTAATAATAAATAAAGATATTTGACTTTGACCTCACTAAGTATTATCAAGAACATTTAATTCGTATCGACGAAAATAAAGAACACAAGTGGTTTGGTTAAATTATTTACACTTAGCGGGTCGTTCGGCAAAAATCATGTTATTCTCAAATAATAATTTTCATAACTAGTTAATTATTTTAATTATTTTAAAGCTGAAATTTGAAGTAAAGTTTAGTACATTCTTATAAAGATTCTGTTAAATTTAGTTTAAAACTTAACTTTCCTTCTTTTAGTTAAGATTTTCGTAGAAACATTTCAGTTTTCCTTGTAATGTGAAGAATGTTGTTTTTAAGAAACGTATGTCAGTTAAAAAGACATACAACATCCTAACTAGTTTTAAATTGAAAATGTAACAAAGCGCGCGCGAAGACGTGTGAGTTACTCACAAAACGTCTCGTTGCTGTAACGATATAAAACCCTTTTCAAGATTGTAAGTAATAAAAGCAAGTGGAAATTGCATGCTTTTCCGTACACTAACGTCCAGGACACGAGCACTTGTCGAGCGTTGAAGCGTTCATTGCATGTTGCAACAATTTTGCATAATTTCATCCTTTTCGCAGAAAAAATTCGAAATTTTCAGCGATCGCGGTAAATTGTTGGTAACATTTTCTATTAATTAATTAAGCCTAAAAATCCGGTGTTTAGCATGAAATAATTGTTAAAGACTGATTTGTATATGTAAATATAACTTTGATAGATATTTAGATTTTTAAAAGAGAGCTCGTTATAATATGACTTAGAAACACATACTTCACGTGTTTCGTTGTTTGTGTAAGGTTTTGTTTTACTAAAACCTTAAATAATTTTTTTGAGCGCAAATTATCTTATAAAGTTGTATAAAAGTAAGCTTTCATCACACTTTCTTAATTTTTATTTAAGTACAAAACTTACTAAGAAATACTCCTTGGAATCATCCATAATCCAATGCCGAATATGCTCCAAAGGAAATTGTATCGAATTGGAAATGCAAAACTATTACAAAACTAGGTTCACTCCTCAAATTTACCCGTTTGGATATATATGACTTGTGATAATAATTAATACTTGTTTGTTCCGAAAACGTTAGCGATGGCAGATTTTTAAAAACATACACTTTTTTATTTATATTTTAAAAACTTACACTACATCTCTTTTTACGTAATACACTAATTAACTACAAAATGCTCGGTTATGGGAAATTTTATTAAAATCTGTAAATAATTTTGAGTAAAAATTTATGAACCACCATCCTTAGAAATTTTCCATAAATTAATATAAAAAGATACAGAAAGAACTTTAAAATTGGGAAATTATGTGATACAAAAAAAAAAAAAAAATTTAAAGTAAAAGGAAAAATTTGGAATAATTTGTTATAAAACTGAAATTAAAGTAAAGGGCAGCACAGTTAAGATTAGGTTGCATTAAATTTTACAGAGACATGTAGACTTAATCATGCTTACTAATTATTAATTTTTAATACATGACTCTTAAAAAGATTAGCTCGAAGTTAACATTACAATAAAAGTGAAAAGAAGTATTTTAATAGATAAAATGTTTATAAAATGTTAAAAATTTTCAAAATTGACATAAAATATCCTTCTAAAATAGTCTCAATAAAAGCGAAAGGAACATTATTTCCCTCACCTTAACCGTGTAAACTCGAAACCAATTTTATCAACGTTTTAACCCACCCAGTCCTCTGTCGACACATGCCACCCGGACAGATGCCGGAAGCCATTGCGCAATAGATTTGATGAAGCACGAACACGAACGATGTCCTTATAATTCTTTAGAATGAACTTTTAAATATATTTTTAATTTGTGAACGAAGCAGATAAGCAGTCGGAAAATTGTCACTGACGCCTATGGGCAACGTCATTTCGAAAGGGTATTATATATACCTACGCACTGTTTACCATAAGACATAGCATACTTCATCCCGGTTTTTTTATAGAGTTATAAACCGGATTACTAAAAATTGACCAACCCAATTTTCAAATCAAATATTTTAAGGTTTTGGTTTCAAAATTTGTCCTAAAAGTGGAAAAAGAAAATACCCTGTTAATATAGTATTCTGATCGGGTCTCAGTTATCAGAAAACTTAGGTAATGAATATTGACTACCCTTTGGTTGAAAACATACTGCGTGTGCTGCTTGAAAATATTATATATTTAAAAATCGTTTTATCATGGCTTTATATTTTTACAAAATAAAGCATCTTAAATAAAATAAAAAGACCAATTTAGGTCAAGTCACCCAAACAAAGGTTGCTTTTAACAAGACAAATTGCGCCCCCGTATTTGTTAATCAACAGTGTAATTATGAGCTGATGCGGAAATTCCACTTCCTTTAAAGTAACTGTTATAATAGCAACAATCCATTGGGTTGGAATGAAAATATAATGAGTCGATTGATTTAGGTGTAAATTATTTTTATTCCATGTTAATATAGGATTTAATGTAAAAATTAATTTGTGTTGTTACATAATAAAATTGGTTTCATTACATTTTTCGATAAACCAGAATGAAAATTATACCCGGCTTTTGTTTAAGAAGTAAATACGGTTTTCCAAAAGGTACCATTTAAATTTCGTTATGGCTAACCAAAGAGAAGTATTTAAAAATGATGCGATAAACTTGACATGAAGATTTTTTTTTAATTATTCACTACTATTTCAAATAAATAATTCCTCACCAACAAATTTTAATAAATGTCGTGATTGTTAATAAGTTTCATTTTTCGTTGTCAGTAAACCCCGCAATTAAGAAATTTACCGCAGAGCTTATTTTAAACATTTAGTAATTTATTCGAAAATATTAGACGCTGTACCACCATAATTTAATACGAATTTGTTAAAGAAATCTTAAAAAATTTTACTTTACCGACATTGAATGTAAAGTAAATAACCTTAACTTTATGAAAATTAAAATTTAAGAAATGGAACGATTTAAACATCGTTTTATATAGAAAGAATTGTTTTGTTCAACATTTTAAAAACGAAGTAGGAAATGAAAGATATTAAAAAGATATTTAAAAACTAACGTCATTCCCAAAACAACCAAATTAAAAAGTTCCCGAAACGAGAATTTAAATTTAGAGATCATATTTTTCCGACGTGAGTAGGAAGAAATAAACTCCTAGAACCTCTAAACAATATGTATTAATTTATTTCAAAGGCCACCTGGTGGCTTTGTCCTGAAAACGTCAAAAGCATCCTTTTCGAAAGAATTAACCACCTGTCCAATTTCGTTAAAAAGGCAATTTTAATTATACCTATGTTGGAGTGAGCAAAATATTCGGGCAGCCGGGTTTTTGTTAAAGTTATCAGTAACATTCATATTTAGGAACGAATTTAAAATAATTAAATTTAAAAATAAATAATAGTTTTAACCTATAATAAGCTTAACCCTCGGGATCAAATTGCCAACGCTGACTCAACCCAAAGATAGATTAAATTATGCATTTAATTGGTAGAACCAGTTTTTTACAATATAGTCCAGAGAGTGCACATCTATGTTTTGGAATAAAACCAAATAAGCATTTTAATTTAAAGTTTTTAAAAATTCAAACGGCATTTTTAAAAGCTTTATTTAAGATGTACAAGGAACTTACATCAAATTTGTTGTAATTAAAAAATTTTAATATTGTAATAAATTTGTGTCGTAGGCGATATTCGATTTAGGGTGAATGCCTTAAAAGATATTGATTTAAAGCGATGGCAGAAACGGACACCATTTCGTAAAGGAACATTGATACCTTCATATTGCGCAAATGGTTATTGTACTGGAATGAGTCAATCATATTTTTTTGTTAAAATTTCACTTATTCTATTAAGACTAATTGGTGTTTTAATAACATGTATCATAAATGCTTATGGAAAAAATTTACTTTTTTATTAAATCGAATGAATAAAAAATTAACAAGTACACTATTGTAATTTTTGAACTGATTTGATTTATATATTCTAAAAAAAAGGCAAAATATAAAATTACCACCACGGAAATCGGTTAACTTGCCCGGTTAAGGTGATAGTTTTTTATAAATTTAATTAAAGGATGATTATTATTACAGATAAAACATGAATTGTTTTTTTTTTTTTTTTGAAATATAATTATTCAATATTTTCATGAATATTTAAACAATGTCAAAATGTGGTCTATTTCTATAATTTTTGAAAGTTCACAAATATATATCACCACTTTGTTTAATCTTTTAAAAAATACATTAAAACATAAATATTAAGAAGTAACATTGCACCCTAACTCATATTAATCTTTAGTATATGTAATAGTATATATCTATATTTTTTCGGTCACTGTAGAAAAAGGTTGGTTGTACTTATGTACGCGCGTGAGAAGTTATACTTCTTGGCCTCATTAAAAATAGTTTTAATTGCATGCAAATAATTAATTACAATACAATAATACCTACGGATAGTTAGCCTCAATTATATCGGAGCACTTGAAAAGTATATAAGCACAATTTTTTCACTAATATTCACTAATAGTAAGTAATATCAATCAAAAATAATTAAGACAATTAAAGATGATAGATTTACAAGAACTAATCATAAATAATTCGATTAAGAATTTATGGATTCACAAGACGTACTTAGATATATCATATAACTGGTAGTTCAGCGCCATCTGTTCGCTTACAAATGTAGAATTCCTAAGAGATGTTGGCTTACTTGTACAGCGGTACTATAAATCAGAAGCTTTGAATATGTGTCACTAGATGGCGCTTATCTAAAAAGTATTACATAGATACATCACAATGTTGATATATTAAATGAATAAAAATATTACCATTATATCAAGTTGAATAAACATCATTACAAATATTAATATATTTATATAATAATATATTTAATATATATATTTAATATAAATTTAAATAATATAAAATATATTATTAATAATATATATATATATATATACCAAAAACGAACCTTAATCCCAACTCATAGAGCACATTATGCAACAACTATCGCAAATAAATAATATTTAGTGTTAATTATAATAAATAAAAGTATTTTAATTTATATCAATAAATAATACATACGGATAGTTAACCTCAATTATATTGGAGCACTTGAAAAGTATATATGCACAGTTTTTTCACTAATATTCACAAATAGTAAGTAATATCAATCAAAAATAATTAAGATAGTTAAAGATGATAGATTTACAAGAACTAATCATAAATAACTCAATAATAAGTATTTAACATTAATAATTTAATAATATTAGTGTTAATTATATTAAATAAAAGTATTTTAATTTATATCAATAAATAATACATACGGATAGTTAACCTCAATTATATCGGAGCACTTGAAAAGTATATAAGCACAATTTTTTCAATAATATTCACAAATAGTAAGTAACATCAATCAAAAATAATTAAGACAATTAAAGATGATACATTTACAAGAACTAATCATAAAAATTCGATTAAGAATTTATGGATTCACAAGACGTACTTTGATATATCATATAACTGGTAGTTCAGCGCTATCTGTTGCTTCAAAATGTAGAATTCTCAGAGATGTTGGCTTACTTGTACAGCGTACTATAAATCAGAAGCTTTGATTATGTGTCACTAGATGGCGCTTATCTAAAAAGTATTACATAGATAAATCACAATGTTGAGATTTTAAATGAATAAAAATATTACCATTATATCAAGTTGAATAAACATCATTACAAATATTAATATATTTATATAATAATATATTTAATATGTATATTTAATATAAATTTAAATAATATAAAATATATTATTAATAATAATATATATATATATACCAAAAACGAACCTAACCCTAACTCATAGAGCACATTATACAACAACTATCGCAAATAACTTCAATAAAAACGACAACTCCATTATCACTACACAAAATCAACCTTATCACTATGTAATATGGACCTTATTACATTTTCACCGTTTTCATTATAAACTGTTAATTTTGTGTCACAAATCGTAAAATTTCACTCTCATATTTTTCATAACGCGCCTAAAGAAGTATAACTTCAAAAATTTAGTATTATTATTATAACTCAAAAACTTGTAACTAATACAACATTAACCACAAAATCCGTAACTGTTATATAGCTATGTAGTGACAGATGCAGTTGTTGCGGCTACGTATTCAATATATTGTAAAATTTTGTGTACATTATCGGTTTCTCTTCGATAAAAAAATAAGAATTGTTCAGGTGAGGTTAGGTTAAATTAAAGTACAAAAATTAAAAATGTTACAGTACTTCTATTTAATCCTTATTCGTGTAAAGCATAAAACATGTTATGTGTAATATAAAATAATAAAAAGGGCTTTTCAATTACAATTGAACCCTAAATTTCTTTCTTTTTTCTTTTGATAATAATAACGTTTCAAATTAATCTTATCGATTTAATATGTAGACCAATATAACTCGATAATAGTTTTTAATGTTAGTAGTAGTGTACTTTAATGTATGTGATTGATATGAATGAAATTATGATATTAACAAACCTTGACGTGTTTAACTGTTATTATTTTTTCATTTATTCACCGGGTTCCTAGAATATAAATACGAATCTCTGGTGCCAAAAGTATTTGCAAGTATTTGTGTATATATTATGTAACCCTTTCGAATGCAAAGCTCTTTGAATGTTTCCAAGTTCACTCGTAATATCCGGTTTCGACGAAATTGTGGGTACGTGTGCAATTTCGTTCCCGTATTAACACCTAATATCGATTTCTAAGTGTTGGAGCTATAATTTTATTTAAGTTCTGCAGTAATTAATTTTCAGGTTCTACGTACTTCTACGTTTTTAATTAAATTATATACTAACAATACACAACTGTTCTTTTGAAATAAAATCCATATTATAAAAAGTAGTCATAAATTTCCTTTGTACAAAAAACCGTCTTTAAAAAACAATATAAACCTTCTTTGTATTATTTGTTAGTTTCCATATAATCGCTTACTACTTTATTGTAGAATTTCATGTGCAACAAAAACTTGGTGGCCTTTGCTTTGAACGTGGGTATAAAGTGTAGCTAGGATTTGTAGTACCTGTACATCGCGACGTTTTTCTGATATGCGATTGAGTTGCAAGCATAATTTCATTGCAATATTTGGTCCTGATTCTATAATATATCCAATTGCAGTCAATAAATCTAAACAATAGGTGGGTATTGTTTTATGTCAAATTATAAGAAAGTAAAACTATAAATTATATAAGTGCAATTTCAATTTAAAATTAAACACATAATTAAAATAAAAAATAGTTTCCTGAAACACACAACGCAATGTAGTATCATAACTAGTAAACAAAACTGCAGCTAACATTTTCCACAAATTTTCAACTACATCTTTAGACTGAAATAATAAACGGTAATTCACATATTCTGATTATTAAACCTGAGACACAAAAATTTTTCTTCAGATTTGTTTATGTATTTAATAATAATAGTTTACAGGAGGGAGATTCCTTTTGACAAGACCGTATGGGATAGCCTCCACGATGCCTACTTGTAAAACAAATCAGCAGTGTAGAAATGACTGACCTCCGGTTTGTAGGGCACCGTTGCAAGTCTAATTACTGGGCAAAAATAAACATACGATTTCGTGTCTAGAAAATTTTTGGTTTATTCGAAGGAAATCGAACAAACATTTTATTTCAATCAAATTGGAGTGACTGCTTATAACATTTAAATAACTATTAAAATGAGTATATTATTATTTTTACCGGGTAAATATAAAATGTTTTTCTTTTATTTGGTCTGGCTTTTTGTTCTAGCTCTGGAATAGCAAGTCTGATTTTAGCGGGATTTTCACTGGGAGATAGCTGATTTAACTAGGCATAACTTAGATAGCCTAAAAAAATTAACACGTGGACAAAGTTCGGCTAGTTTATTATAAACTTGAACCTGAAATTATTTATCCAATTTTAGTGAGTAAAAAGTGAGCTTCTTGTAATATGATCCGCAGCCATATTTGCTATCGTGTTTGAACGTCCTTTTATACTCTCCTCTGTACGCCATCTAGCTACCGAGCCGTCTAGATATGTTCGTGACGTTCTTTTTGCTATTAGAGTTTGCATTTGACTAAAAAAGTGTATGTGTACTTTTTTCGCGTTAGACTTCTTCCGCATAAAAATATTTTAAAAAATAACCTTTCACCTTATTCTGCCTCTGTAAATTAATACCCTAAGAACTTGACTTGTTGTGTTGTTGACTACAGCTAACTTCAGGTTGTCGGTTTTTCGTGACAGTGTGCACGCAAATCGTAAAAATTTACTGTTATAATTTTACTCTAACGTGGCAAAGTAATAAAAAGCGTTAACTACAGTACCTTCTTTATCCTGTCACTGGTATCGAAGTCACGAAGACTTGGGAAATACCAGTGTTCGGAGATGTTATATCTACTATTTCTCTATAGGTGGGTTGGTGGGCCGACCCGTATCTTTAAATTGCTTGCTGTGGCAAAAGGCACTGCACATTATGCAGGCTGTAGGCCGTAGAATATAGTTTCTTTTTAATTGCAATCAAAACGTTTTCTTCAAATCAACAAATTCACCATTGACCATTATTTTTAAATTACATACAATACGGGCTATACGGTACTAATTATTTAATAAAAGACTATGGATTTTATCACGTTTGTTTTCGAAAATATGGGGAACCTAGTTAGCAAAATCGCCTTTAGAGTTAATTATTATCCACCTAACATAAATTTTATTGACCAGCCGTAGTAGATTAAGCGTGTAATCTTCTCCAAATCAACGTCAGTGCAACTTGTATAATCACATTTTTTTATTGCATACGCAGGCAGACGAGCAGTCGGGGCCACCTGATGGAAAGTGGTTTCCGACGCCCAAAGACGTTGGCAATAAAGGTACCAACGTACTGCCTACCGTGAGACATAGGATGTTAAGTCTCGTTTACCTAGTAAATGCGCTGGCTACGGTGCCCATCAAACCGGAACACAGTAGTGTGAAAACACTACTGATTTGCGGTAGAAATAGGCACCGCGTGGTACCCACCCAGACGGTCTCCTGTTTAAAGAGGACGTACCACCGGTAAAAGGGTGATATTAAAACGTAAGTATTCTTTGTTATAGTGTAATTTGTCAAGTGAAAATGCAACACTTGAAGGGTTTTACCTCCTCAGGCTAGGCAGCCATTAAACCTTTCTTAAAAGTTAATCTCGTAAATTTAAGTAACATTTAATTCAATTTTATTTAATTCTCTAAAATGAAGGAACAAGATAAAGACAAAAGCAAATATATTTGGTTATTAGCTCAATAAACGATTAAAGATTTGAAGAGACTCACATTGATACAATGAAGCATTTTACAGAACAGTCCAGTGAAAATTTTTATTTATGCATGAACGTCATAAAATTGTGATATTGTTGTATCAAAGTCAAAGTCAAAATCATTTATTCAAATTAGTCTAGTGAGCACTTATGAACGTCAAAAATTATTCATTTACCACCAGTTCACAAGCCCGTCCAGAGGAGAACCGCAGAAACTCTGCGGTCTTTTTTTAATATTACTGTTTACAAAATTTGACTAATACATTTTTTTAAGTTACCAGGAGATTTTGAAGCGCAGAATATAAACTATTTCCATACATCTTGATCCTCAATATAATTTATAACAGAATAGTAGGCTTTTTCTATAAGCTTTGTTTTGACAACTTAACGAAAGCTCGAATCATTCAGTTGCGTTTGGCAGGCATTTAATTTATTTTACATTCTTAAACTATTATACATGAAAGATTTTTGGTTCCAGGTTAAACTAAATCTGGGTAGCTTATAGGGGCTAAATTTGACCCTGCGCTGGCTTAACATCTTTTTAGCAAACATATGGATATTTTGACGCGCGTACATAATATTTTCAAATATGTAAATTTCAGTTTTATTAAAACATTACGTAAAGATTCCTTGAACCCAGATTGTAGATTGCCCTAACGGCCTGTTTTGTAGTGTAAATACTGTGTTCAAACTGGCTGCAGATCCCCATAATAATAATCCATAGGACTGAAGGCTCTGAAAGTACGCGTAATAAACTAGTTTTGCAGTTGCCTCGTCAGTCAGCTGCCTAATCTTGCGTATGGCAAAGATTGCTGTACTTAGCTTCTAAGAAAGTTTGCCAAAATGTGCTCCCCACTGCATCTTGAAATCAATAGAAAATCCAAAAAATGTAGTAGAGCTTTCGTAAGGAATGACCTCATCGTCAAGTCTAATATTTTGAAAATCCGGCAACTTACAAAGAGTGAAACGTAAGCATTTGGTTTTGTTCGCGTTAAGTACCAAGTTATTGGACGCAAACCAGTTTGACACAATATCAATTGCCCTATTTGGTATCTCAACGTTACGGTCATTTCTTTTTACCCTTAGCAGTAGAGAAGTGCATCTGCAAAAAGGACAACTTCGGACAGCCTCTCCACTACCAGAGGCAAGTCATTTATATAGACCAGGAACAGAAAAGGTCACAAAATTGATCCTTGAGGAACATTCATCTGCACAAGGGAGTCAGATGACAGAGTGTCGTTTACATATTGTTTTCTATTGCATAGGTAAGAAAATAGAAAATCAGTACCAAACCCGCGTACACCGTAATACTTATTGATCAATATGTCATGGTCCACACAATCAAAGCCCTTGGAAAGATCACAGAAGATTCCAATAGAATCACAGCGATCTTCCCGCGCCCGTAGAACATGAGAGACTAACTTTATACCAGCATTTACTGTTGATCTACCTAAGATAAAGCCAAATTGGTAATCACTTAAAATATCATGTTTGGAAAAGTGTACTAAAAGTTGTTCTAACATAATTTTTTCGAAAATTTTACTAAGTGCTGGCAGAATAGAGATTGGTCTATAATTTTTAATATTAACTGTACAATCCGATTTAAAGAATGGTATTATTTTACTGAATTTTATTAACTGTGGGAATCTACAGGTACTTATAGATGCATTATATATTATGGCCAAAATGGGGGATATATCTCGAATTATTAAATTTATTGCCTACGTTAATAAACCACACAAGTCTTCTGTTTTCTTTTTATTTATTTTATTAAATGCCTTTACTATATCCATAGGGACTAACATTACAAAAATCTGGAAACATTGTCAGTAAATTTAGTAAAAATCCTCTCACCACTCAGAGGACAAACAAGCGCGTTTACAAAGGATTCATACCATTTTGTTAGCGAGGTAAAACATCTACATCTTGCTGACAATGAAAACTATGGTTAGTTTGATGTTCAATCTTTGTTTACATCTATACCTATAGAAGATTGCATCAATATTGTAACAAGAAGTTAGAGAGAAATAACATCTCAATAGAATATGCATTTTACTAAAACATTGCCTAACATCTGGCTATTTATTGTGGAAAGATGAGTTCTACATGCAGATGGATGGTGTAGCGATGGGTTGCCCGGTGTCTCCTATTGTTGCTGACATTTTATGGAAGACTTTGAGGAGAAGGCCCTACTCACTGCTCCCATTCATCCAAGATTTTATAAGCCTATGTGGATGATACATTTACCATCTTACCATATGATAAAATAAATGCATTTTAAACCACCTAACTCCATTAATACAAAATACAGTTTACTATGGAGTTAGAAAGTAAAATTCTTTAGCTTTTCTTGATGTTTTAGTTATTCGCAATCCTGATAACACCTTGAGCCATACTGTGTATAGGAAACCAACCCATACAAATAAATATTTAAATGGCAATTCACACCACCATCCATCCCAGTTAGCTACCGTGGGCAAATCTTTGTTTCAGAGAGCACGAGGGATCTGTGATGATGAACACCTGGCGGCTGAGCTACAACATGTAAAGCAAGTACTGCGACACAAAGCTCGCTGCGCCACGGCAGCGTCACAGTGACCGAGTGAAGGCAGCCACAGTGGAGCGAGTACCTACAGTTCTACCCTTTGTGAGAGGCGTAACTGACAAGATTGGTTAGCATTTTGAGGCGGGCTTCAATCAAAACTTATTGCAAGCCGCTGAAGAAGATTGGTCAATTCCTACCACCTGTCAAGTGCAATATTCCTCTACAAGATCTAGGAGTGTACAAGTTAGATTGTGACTGCGGCCTCTCTTATATTGGACAAACAAAGCGAGCAATAAGAACCCGCGTGAAGGAACATAAGCTGACATCAAACATAGAAGACCCAACAAGTCGGCAGTGTGACCATACCTAAATCACCCAAACCATTACATCAGATTTGATCGACCACAAATCCGCTAAAGAACACGATTCCTACCAAGGACGATCCGTGAGGCTATTGAGATTACAAAACATCCAAATTTCAATAGATAAGATCGTTGGGTTCTACCACCTGCTTGGGATCCCATAATTAATAAATTAAAATTTAAACCAAGCATAATACCACTGCTGGCTGTAAAGATAAAATCAGTTCGTTTTGCATAGGTCGGAGTACAGATTAAATATAATTAATAAAAACTAAGATCTGAAACCCGCTTCATCACTGGCAACAAGACGCATGACATCTCAGTCTACCCCGTGACCACGGCCGCTGGAAAGTGTTCGAAACGTCAGGGAATTAAAATGTAAAATAAACGCGATAAAATCCGTAAAGTAATTTTATTTAATAACATTGTCTATCTAATTGTTTTAGGTGTGATAAGGCTGAATAAGAACTAGAATTTAAGTGTTTGGTAGATTCATAAGCTGTGCTTGTAAAGTAATTTTGTGACTCATTAGCTACCTCAGTCTTATCCTTAACAGTTTTACCCTGTATATTTAGTTCTAGGTCATTGCTCTGTTTTGTGTTTCTTCCTGTTTCCGTATTTATAACTTGCCAGGTAGTCTTGATTTTATAAGAGGATTACTTTATTTTATGATTTAAATACATTGCCTTAGCCATCAAACAACCTTTATTTAATATTTTTGAGTATGTTTCCACATAGTTATAAAATTTTACATTTGATGTTAATGATTTTTGATCGTATAATAGATATAAACAACCCTGCTACGCCTAATTCCCATAGAATTCAATTTTTATTACTTGTAATAACTTTCTACGCCTAATTCCCATAGAATTAAATTTTTTATTACTTGTATAACTTTCTTATAAAAACAGCATTGTATTCACTGAAATAATATAAGACAAAGCTCCAAAGTCTTTATCAGAATCCAAAGTTAATTTTAGGTTTGGAAGCTAAGCTTTTACATTATACTTAAATTGTTTTATTTTGTTCTGGTAATAGGTCTATACAAGATAGGAAAGTTACTTATAAAAATACTTAAAGGGATCTGTATTTTTAAGGCTTTATGATCTGAACGAATTCCGCTTAAGGCAGCCTGATCTATAATTTACATTTACAAACACATTATCAATCTTGTATTGATAATGTGTTTGTAAATTAACAAGATGAGTGTTAATCTAGTTGGTTCATTACACACTGAAGGTAGGCTTTTAAATAGAGTTAAAACTGCAATGTGTGCGTGGAATCAGTTAGAATGTCTATTTTAAAGTCTCCACATACAACAATATGCTTTTTGAGTTTATAATTTTTCTAAGAGCATTCTCCATAATAATATAAAAATGTCTAACATTACCAGAGGGAGGTCTATACACACATAAAATTATGTATTGTTCAGTTTCTGCACAAGCAATCTCACATTGCCGTTTAATCGAGTATGCTGTGATGTCCTTCCTTTCTTTAAATTTAAAACAATTTTTGTGTAAGGCATCCACCTCCAATAGCAGTCACTCGGTTGAATATACTAGCAACTGAATAGTTTTTTAAGCTATATGACACATTTTTAAGCCATGTCTCAGTAAAGTGCAAAACATCTACATTTTCTTTCTCAATTAATAATTCTATATCTAGTACTTCGCCAGAGAACTGATTTATATTTTGATAAAAAATATTTATACAATTAGATATTGTGTTCTCTGTTGTCAACTTTACATTACTAAATAAGTATTATCCTCAGTATTAATAGAAAATCTATTAAAAACTGCATTGTCACTATTAATGTTATATGCCAACAATGTAGCTATTTTGTAGCTAAATTTTCTTTGGCAGATCGGTCAAAATAAGTCAAAATAAGATTACTTATGAATTTATTAATGTCAAACAATTGAAAAATGTCATTTGATCTACATGTAAAGTGATGTAAATACTGATTCAGTTTATATATTTTTTCATTATTGAGTTTTTCATTAATGGATACTGTGTATGGGAACGCACACCATATAATCTTTTTTAACCTTATGGTTGACAATTGGGTAAAACTGTAAATCAAATCATGTTTTTCAATTTGAGTGCTATTACCTATCATTATAATAAGAGTCGTGACACTGTTTTTTATTTTTTAATACTGTGTTAATTATTTGATGTATTGTGGCCACCGGCAGGCAGTGATTTATAACAGTACTACTAGTAGTAAGGAACTTATTTAAGTTTGCACCAATACCTTTACCAATGCTATCACTAAACATTAATGTATTATGTTAATGTTAATGGGACATAATTTTCCTGTCTGAACAACTTTGTGCTTTGTGTTTTACTGGATCACTATTTAGCGACTCAGTTTCTATTGAGTTGCCTGAATTACAAATGCAATTTGAATTGAGATGACCTTCACAAGGGAGTCACAAGGGAGTCAAATCTTTCTGCATTCAATTTACTACCGTCTACTAAGTTATTTAATGCAATAATACGCTCTTGTATTTCTTTCTGAGCACATTCATATTTTAACGACTAATTCTGCAATGACTGTTCTAAATGGGTAATATTGTCTTATAATTTATTTTTTTCTGAATTTAGTGATTCTACTATGTTATTAAATTTATGTTTTGCAATGTTAATTTAGATCCTAGCTTTTTATTTTGTTTAATAATAGCATTTATGCTTTGTTTTTTGTTTGCATAAATTTTCTAATAAATTAACAAACTATTTTGTATCTTTTCGTATTATTTTGACTCAAATTTTTGATTGACTATTTTTATATATACTACATATTGAATCATCCGCTGTTAGATCTATTGTGTAAGCCAAACCCACGCAACCAGTACTGGAGCTAGTGCTCAATAGCTTATCATTTATGCTTTGCTTTTTCATTGTGACATCTTTATTATAATGGACTAACTGTTTAAGAAGCCTGTACGAGTCACTTAACTCTTGTTCTAATTAAGTTATTTTTATTTTGGGCTACATTACATGGGCACAGTATATTACATGGGCTACAGTATCCATGTACTGGGTGTGTAGGTTTGCTAATTCTGAGTTTAGCTCATTATTTACCATATATATACTATCATATAATGAAATGAAGAAGTATCCTTAACTTTATTTCTTAGAAGAGTAAAGTTAATTTCTGTCAATCTTAAAACACTGTTACATGTTAAAATTAAAAAAAAAATATGACCAATAACATGGCCTTAAACATGACTCATATTAATCTAAATTTATAAATATGTATTATGTAAACTTAATTCTGTGTCGTGATCATGCCTCGCTGTAAAAAATACTGAAGCCCTGGAGATGCATGATTATGCTGAATATAGTTAGTTTGCTGTAAACGTTTTAATTTCTACAATGTTTAGTCTTAGAATCCTTTTGAATCAGTTTTAATTCGCCAGAATGTAGTAGGAAAAGTATAATTATTGAGGATTAGAACATTTTCACTTATTAAAAATAACGTTAGCGATTAACCGGCGTATGTCTTGCAAATATTTTATTTTAAATATTTACGTTTTGTAAAAAAGGCGACCATGCATTTAAATGTTCCTTGTAGTATTGCTGTGATTTTATGCAAAATAAACTTCTTCAATTTATGGAAACGAAAGAGATCAGGTAAAGGTTTTTACACGCCAGTCCAATGCCTGGTTCATCATTACTTCACAAACAATCGGATGATCATCCCGCATTGTCATAACCAATTAGATAACAACAATTAAAAGCTGTTGAGACCTTACAGGATTTGAACCTACCACCTCTGGTTTCTAAAGCACGATATATACAGCCCATAGAAATAGGCAACAAAAGCAGTCAAGGTACAACATAATACTACGTAGAGACACGACAGTGTAATATTTCCGAATTTCTATACCCTAACCTTTTCCTCTAATACATATATTACATATTTTTGAAACAAATACAAAATTGCTATTTTCTCTCAACCCGTAAGAACCTTTTTAGTACCCTTGGGTATTCCTAATAGTTCATTAGATGCTAACTCAGTAACAAATGTGTCCTAAACAAATAAATAGCATAATAAAAGTTAGAGGTAACACAACTTTATTGTTTAATAAGACAGAATTTTACTACGTTAATAGACTGTTCGTAAATTTATTTTTAATAAAACAAACCGGATTTTAATACTGAAGAGAAACAGATGATGTTATTGTTTCCTACTTCATTAGATAATGCCACTATATTTTTATTTGAATTCAAAAATCATTTATATGCCGGATGAACAGTGAAAAATGTGACTTCAGTTTATTAAGAACACATTTTACTGTCGTCATAGGATTCATTTTTAAAACTAGATTCCAATTATATGATCTGCGTTTTGACATGTCAAAATGGCCTTATAATTTGGTTTATATCATTATCAACTGTTAACAATGCTTAGCCCTCTTCAATAACCCTAGCTATCACTAGCTTTAAAACGATCCTCATTTTGAGCCTATTGGTCACTCTGCCTCAGGGCGCAGTGGATTCAGTGTTCTCTTCTTCGCGACCCCAATAAAATAAAAACAGATCCCGCCAGTTCTGCTACAAAGGGCAATAAGTGTAAGAAAATATATGATCTGCAGATACCCACGACCCTCATTTTTGCGGTGCATCAAAAAGATCGTTTATTTTTACCGAATGTTCCAGGTCCAACATCGCTTAGTCATGCAAAACAGAGAGAACATTCTATGAAGTAAAACCTACCATTACTTACTTCTTACTTAGACTCTTCCATTGTTGTTGCAGGCAGGGCTGATAGCATGCTAACCTCAATTCAACTCTCACTTACTAGTTCTTGTCCAAGGTGGGGTTACGCCTTAGGTACGTATTGATTTCCTTGATTACTGAGTACGTAACCCTAAGACAATAAATTAAGACCCTGTCAGTAACAATATGTTATCAAATTAATATGAAACCCATTAACCGTGAAAACTAATTTTAATTTATCATTTAAAGTACCTACGACGACTGCCTCCGTAGCCTAGTGGAATGGGCGTGTGCTTTAGAAACCGGAGGTCATGGGTTCGAATCCCTGCGGGACAGGCTGATGTTGCATTGCGTTGCATTTAAAGTAAATGTCTTAAAGTATTCGCGTTAAAATATATTTACAATCATAAGTAAACAGGTACAAAATTAGCTTTCATTTAATGCTATAAAAATAAATGCAAACAGATGTTCTACTTATATAGCTTTATTACATAATTAAACTTTAAGGTTACGTGAGAACCGACTGAGAATATCATATGAGATAGCATGAGTAAAACGCAAATGAATACTAATCTCAGAATTTTTACATAAATAAAGAGGTTAAAGAACCTGTGTTATAAATCAACTAAAGTGGTAAATTAAATTATCATTACTTACTCTATATACACGATTTCGCTAATTGTTATATTCTTAACTTCGATAAAAATAAACTGCAAATCGGAAATATATTACATAAATATATAAATGTACTCTGCATAAATGGCATGAAAAATTAGGACATTCAAACATCAGCCAAAAATGTGGAAAACACAGCTTACCTGCACCATTTTTTTGAGTCTAATTTAGCTCCTTTGAATTTATTCTCAGCGCTGCATATAAGCATTTCCCTAAGTTTAAGCTTACCTGTGACAAAATGTTAGCACACAACCATTCCATATATAAATAAATAAAAAACAATAAGATTGTTATTTTAATATTTTCCTTAATTTTGGAATACATCGGTATTAATTCTAAAACAATTATAATTGTAGGTAAATAAAATATCTAATTAGCTTTAAATATTAAGAATTTTTATATGCATAATGCAAAAAAGTACTATATAGTATACTGCTATCCTTTATATTTAATTATCATTCAATGTTAATGTTTTTTGTACTGACAGTTTTAGTCGGGCGCATTAACTAAATATTTCCAAATAAATTTCTTCAAAATCACGATCAAAAATGAAAAAAGTAAATAAATGTTGTCAATAGAAAACAATTATAGAATTAAACATAATATTTTTGTTTTAAATAGTTTTGTTACTAATATTCAAACAAAACGGAAGTTTAAAATCATATTTATTATTAACAAATTGTACCTAAAGTTATAATTTCCTAAACTTGGTTTTTTATCCTGCATTTATTTTGCCTGTGGTAACACTGTAATTTCGTAATAAGAGTGCATTTACACATAATGTCAGCCCCTACTTATGCTTTCAAAGTTTTATCTTTGCACTGTTCAAAGGATATGTATGCCACGATTTTTTAGTACCAATTGTTAAAGGTAAAAATAGGACATACTTCACAAGTACGTGGGGACGGGAGCTTCCCGCGAATTTTGTGTTAGATGAAGCTTACCAAAAATAAGAGTCTGGAAGCGTAACATCCGTGTCAAAAAAGGACATATTCTTAGGGTTCATTAAAGCCTGATATTCACCCCAAATTTTTATACATATATATTAACCGTTTTATATAATTTGGTATGTGAATTATTCCAGTAATTATACTACTTTTTTTAAAAAATTTATACTTTTACAGGCCTTTTGAATAGTTATCAAACGTTAATCGAAAAAATATTCATATCACATTTGACATTTTGGTTTCATTCTGTAACTTTTGCCATTTAGATATCAATAAAGCTTATTCCTTTGATTAGACGAAGCAATCACATGAAGCGGTAACGACCTTATTAGCAGTACGCTGCACGTAAACCTCACTTCATTGTTCTTGTAATGGCGTAGATCATTAAAGATTGCATCGTGTTGTGTTCTCTTCTAATACCAAATAGGACACAACAATGGAAATTTGTTGTGCCCCGCAGGATTCAAAACCAAACACTACCTTAGAGGCTAAGCTGTTTAAAAACATATCAGTTACTTGCCAAAGTTAAGCTTCTAGTAGGCTCAGCTTCATTTAAAAACAAAAGCATTTGTTATAAGTGTATTCTGAATGAACTGCATGTGTTATTAAGTACTTTGGCACGGGTGTATACTTTTATATCAATATTTTTTCAATGACGAATTTTATATAAACAATTTTGTAAATACTGACACCTTTCATCGGCTATCAAAGCAGGATTTTAAAAACCAATATTACGTAAAATATAATAATATCTATGACATATTACTGTTTATTCCGTATTTCCTTTTCATATTTCCTTGAAACGAGTGCCACGACGACGCTATTGCCGCCGGTGTAGTGTTGAAAGGATCCTTATAAATATTTATGTAATGTTGTGTTGCTCCACTGAAAGCTATTATGATACTAAAATATCAAATTATTTCGCTAAAATTTGTGTGACAAAATGACTTTTATCATTGTAGAATTATTAAAAAAACGAGACTTATGGCTTTCAATGAATGATTCGAGTTTTTATTGATGATTCGAACATTATAATAGTAAGAAATTACATTATATTTTTATCGACAATTTTTATTAGTTAAGTGAGTTAATCATAGGCATGCATAGTCATAATAATCGAATTGTCTAGGAAGACATTTTTATAATGAGAAGCTACTGAGGCAATTAAAATTTCAATGTGGACCCGTAGGAAGATAGTATTACAATGGTGGCAACGTGGAGTCCTGCTGAGGGGTCATGTTGCTCCGCCCCAACAACCATAAATTAACGATTTCTCTCTATTATTATTCAAATTCACCGGCTCACCTCAACCTAAAAAATATCACTGCTCGTTTGCCAGGCGCCGAGAAAGGACCGGGCCTACTTATTTAATTGCTTATTTTATTCCACCTAACAGTTTCTAATATTCAATAATCTCGTCTACACCAATCATATAGCTCCAATAGCCCTCATATTAATACTGCACTTTAGCCTCACTATGAGTACAGCGTGACCCATACACCAAAAACACACATAAAAAACCGTGACTTGGAGTAGTTTAGACCGCCTAGAGACATAGTTTTTATCAGAGTCATGGTCCATGTAAAGATAGATGAATAATTTTAATAGACAAATCTAATCGCGATGCATCTGTAATAATAAACAACGTCTCATATACATAAAGGTCTGGAATGGTAACAGTAAACAAACTAATTATGAGGATGTTACCACTTTATAATAAAGCTTAAAGTTTCAGCTTTCCATGCATTTTGAGTAACTTTAAAGGTAAGATATGATACATAAAGGTATTTGATGACTAATGTTAAATAAAAGGGCCACACCTTAAATCACTAACAGGAAAATACCAATACCAAAAAGATATTCTCAGTGGCTGTTAGCTTTAGACTTTTGATCAAAGTTGGCAATTGCCGCGTATAAATGCTTCAAGAAAAATGTTTATGTTATTTTATAATTAGAACTATTAAAAAAGAAATATTTTTAAAACTGTACTTATTTTTATAAACATATAAAATATAACTATAATAGTATTATTTTTACAATAACATCAAAAGCTTTATATAGGAACATGTGGTCAAACAGTGGTTTAAAAACCAGTAGATTTCATTTTTATAAAAGGTTCGGAAATTTTATTGCTGTGATATTACTTAATTAAGTTAATGAAACTTCATATTATTTCATTTAAAAATTTATATAAGAATGGCTAAAGTTGAATTTTTTTTGTGATGTTAGCCACGTAATCATTTCCCACTTTACTCTTTATTAGGATAATTAAAATTATATCAGTTTTAACATTCTTATGTGCTTATTTATAAGAGCGGTTCTAGGTATTATAGAAGCAAAATCGTAACAACCCACGACTATGATTGTATTTTTTTTGGATTTTTACAGTGAGTGACAAACTGACACACCACTTACTTAATATTTTTTAAATATGCTATGGAAAAAATAATACGCCTAATTCATATTCGAAATAAACTGAGAATTGAGAAGGTTATATATGATCACAATTATTAATTTAAAATAACTTCTTAGTGTAATAGTGTTTTTATGTTGGTTTAAATGGTATGATAAACAACTTGTGCTAGTTTTTTTAAACGTAGTTTTTTTTATATATTACTGACTTGCCAATAAGAGGAACTCCTAAAATCGGTGCGAATTTTTGACCGACTTCTCAAAAGAAGGAGGTATTCATTTAATATATATAAAATTTATATTGTTTTTTAAATGGCAGGTATTGGCTGTCGCTGTCTTTGATATTAAAGAAATTAACAAAATTAAGGCGTCAAAAATCACAACCTCGTGCGATTAAATTGCAAACGCTGCTTAAACCGTAAAAGATAGACTTACATTATGCGTTACATATTTACAATTCTTTAAATGGTCTACAATAGAGTTCACGAGCACATACATCTATGTTATAAGAATAGCCCACAATAACCATTTTAATGTAAGACATTGTTAAAAATGGCAAGGAGGTTCAAAAAATTATAAAAATGATATATTATTTCTGATAGATAATGAAATTGTCTTAGCCGCCTGTATCAATATAGAGCCATCTACAGTGCGTGAACTCATCTATTCGGTCGTGAAACATTTATTTACATAAAACCAATACTGAGCAAATCCTTTCAAGCCCAGTCGGAGCTCTTGTTGCGTCGCCAATCGCGCCGATCGATTTATCAGCAAATAGCATTGTAGACTACATGCTGAGAATTAAAATTAAATAAATCGTTTACGTTTTTGTACGGAAAAAATATGCTATATTTATTAAAGCTTAATGTAAGCAGATGTACAACAATCAAATTTTAAGAGTTTTATCAAAAACAAGATTATAAGCGCCGCGCGCAAGAAATAAGTTGCTTAAAATTTTTGATTCATTATATCTTTAGAGGAATTTTTATTCAAATAGCCACTTTTACGATGATGTAAATGCCCTGTTCAGTAATTACCGTACCAGATATCAAAATAAGTATCGACTGATAATCAGTAATGTTTATACCGTCAGCATCATATTATTATTAACGGACCTTCACCGTTTATAAAGAATTAACTCATCATTAATCTACTAGTATCAGTGCCACATTACATAAATAAACACAATTGAGAGAAAAAACTTATATTTAACTACTATTTCGATAGAGGTTAAGGATCAGACGCGAAGTTTGGCTCACATTCCACTTTTTGCTTCAAATTGTTTTCAAACATTTAAGAAGACTTTTGAGCGTTAAAAACAGGGCATAAAGAGATTTTCATTTTAGTTTTATGATATAATATATAAACAATTGACAATTGACATAAACAATTGATACGTTTAATACGTATTGAAATATCTGACATTTTAAACACAATCACCTCGCTTTACGCAAAGGAATATTTAGTGTTTTAAATGATAAAATTCTTAGTCCAGTTAGAGAATACCATTCATTTAAAATTTATAGTTCAACGTTAAAATTTCTTATTTCCATTATTTTTCAGAGTTACTCTTTATTTTGTAGCTCATTGACTCCTGTAGCCTAGTGGTATTGAGTTGCGCTTAGAGAACCGGTTGTCATAGGTTTAATTCTGCGTTTCCTACGACATTGGTTGGTAGGGTAATGACATAAACAATTGAAAATTTCTGTAATATGTATATTATTATCTTATTTATTCTATAGGTATTTTAAATTGCAAGGAGAACACTAGTATTATTAATTTATAGAAAAAATAGCTTTACGTGTTCATAACATTTTAAAATATTTATAGCTATAAAATTCCCAAAGAAACGAAAAAATGAAACATTAAAACATGTTGTAAACAACTTAGAATCTCACCGCTCGCTCGACTATATAATTTAGATTTTGTCACGGGTATAGCATGAAATATTTAACTAAGACCCACGTGGGCTTTAATTATCTTATTTTATGCTACTCTTGGCTATTTTAAATTATTACTAAATAAAATGTTAAATAATTTAATACTTTTAGATTTAGACTAGATCTTCCATAGTGGTGAATCTGCCCGGAGCTTCTTTAGCTTTAGTTAAAACGATTTCTTATAGCAATTGCGACAAATATGCTTCTATACGGAAACCAAATTGACTGACAGTTTCACTTGGACACTGTTTGCTCTCTTGTAAGTCCATCAAGAGATGGGAGTAATGTTTTGTTTCTGAAAGTTGACCTTTTAAGAATTCCTTTAATTGTTCCCAATTTGTAAAAGTTTTGATAGGGCAAGCGGTCTCGGCTTTGCCCTGTAATTGGCTTATAATATATTTAAATAAAATTTGTTGTTGATCACATCATCACACATCATCAGCCTGTGATAGTCCACTGCTGGACTATAGGCCTCCTAATACACCTATCCATTAGGGGATTTTGGAACGTATCCCACCACGCTGGTCCAATGCGGGTTGGTGGGTGGACCGACTTTTTACATGCCCATCCGACGCATGGATCATTTTACTTTTCAGACAATTGGGTGATCGGCCCAAATTGCCCTAACCAACTAAGGAAACAACAATGAAAATTTGTTGAGTCCCCGCAGGATTCGAACCCACGACCTCCAGTATCTAAAGCACACGCCCATACCACTAGGCTACGGAGGCAGTTATTGATCAATAGATGCTAATTCGTATGATTATTACAGTTTGTTAAATGCCTTTATAGCATTTACATGTTTCGATGCCATCATATGGTTTGCGAAACTTCAAAAGTATTGCTGAATCCATCGCTGGGAACGTGGTCTTATCCTGTTTACTCATTTTGATTTTAATATGACTGTACGAAGTATGACGCTTATCGCTAGACGGCGATTAATATCATTCGTCAAGCTGATAGCGATAACGAGCGCGGACGCTAATGGCTCAGATGTCTCCTTATGAAATATTTATTTCTCGTGTTCACTGGTTCGAATCGAACAATTTTTTTTAACACTTCTCTTTATTTATTTACTTGTATTAGCACTTACAGGAGCAGGAACAGCAGAAATGTGTAGATCATCGTGATGCGGAGGTAAATTATTCTTAGGATGCAGAGCGGGAGCCAGCAACAGCAGCAGAACTGGCATGTTGGTGTTGTCAGATGGCTGAGCCGAAGATCGATGATTAAAACTTTCACTGAATGTCTTTATTCTCGTAGAGTATAGAAAAGTTTGACGGTTGTTATTTTTTTTATTAAAGATTGAGTCGGAGGGTTACCGGTGACTTTTCTTATCCCTTTACGCTGCCTCCATTTGTTATAGAGATTCGCGTGAATGCCTTTTTAAAAAAAGATTTTTACTCAGTACAATAACATGCGGGGTGCATCAGCCCTATAGTATACATTAAACATATATAACAGAACGAAAAACTTTGTTTTGATGCAAACAAAATAACTCTTGCAATATAAGCTCAGCACGAATAGTATAAGGAAGTGAAGAATTTGTTTGTTTTAGTAATAACCCTCAGATTTTAACCGACTTCAAAAAAAGGAGGAGGTTCTATTCATCTGTATTTTTCTATTTGTTACCTTAGAACTTTCACCTGGGTGAACTTGGATTTGGATTTTTTTTTTTATTTGAAAGCTGGTACTTCTCGTTTGGTCCCATAGCAATTTGGTCTAGTTCTGACAGTGGCATCCATGAAAAAACTGAATAAGTCTGAAATTTATATTAAGTATGTGCTCAACAAATGGACAATTAATAGCTCAATATTACGCAGATATGTAAAAATTTTGTTTATATATTAAATACTGCCTCCATAGCCAAGTGGTATGGGCGTGTGCTTTAGAAACCGGAGGTCGTGGGTTCGAATCCTGCGGGGACGCAACAAATTTTCATTGTTGTTTCCTAGTTGGTTAGGGCAATTTGGGCCGATCTGCCCAATTGTCTGAAAAGTAAAATGATCCATGCGTCGGATGGGCATGTAAAAAGTCGGTCCACCCACCAACCCGCATTGGACCAGCGTGGTGAGATACGGCCCAAACCCCCTAATGGATAGGGGTGTGTTAGGGGAGGCCTATGTCCAGCAGTCAACTATCACAGGCTGATGATGATGATTATTAAAAAAAGTCTTTATTTATCATTTCATTGTGGTTTATTTTAAAAATACATCAAAAGAAAATTAATGAATATAACAAACAGAAATTTAATGAATAACAAAAAAGACTCGTACCTGATATTTTTTCATTTCGTAATCGTCGTTTAATAACAGATTAAAAATCAAACCTTATTTCATTGAGTCGAATTCCGAATAGTACTCACCTTCTAAGTTTAAGTCGGAAAGGATAAGCGTACGTATCAAAACTGACATATTATATTTTCTAAGCCTTCAAAGGTATAAGAATATTCTAATTACTATGTTCATTACTTAAAATTTAGTGATCGTACTTTAATAAGTTACTGCCAGGAAAAAAAATCTAAACCAGTGTAAGTAAAGTAGTAATTTATTTTTTAAATCTAAATAAGCCTTAACGTAAAGGTCCTTTTTTGCTTGATAGTATTTTAGTTATTATTTAAGATGTCATAATACATTATCTCACTAAAGAATAATATACAAAAGAACTTTTTTTTAAAATTAATAGCAAGTAATATACTGCACTATCAATTGTAAAGTAAAAATAATTGAAACACCTTATTAATATTTATCCAATGGTTAAGCCTTATCGCCGGTGTAACGATACGTAAGTATTTAATTTATATTAATATCACGTTCACATTCGGCGTGTTTATTTTATATCGTTGCAAAATTAATCGAATCATTACAGGTTTTATAACATTTATTAAAGTTTAAGTTAAGTTTATTCTTTCTATACATAAATCATAAGTCTACCAGATTAGGAACGTACATAGTGAATGCTCCTTGCGTGCTTTTTTATCCCCTATTATTATGTTAGGTCCGCTTTTAATGGACATTCAGAGGTAGTAACAAGAGAGTTTTTAATGGACATTCAGAGGTGGTAACATTAGCTGCACTAAAGCGCGGAAGCATTTTCATGTTCCCGTTTGAAGGACCACGCGGCAAACTTATTAACTAGTTAAGCAAGATGATAAACATCCTGTTTCTCACGGTATAAGACGTTTTCCCGCAGGATTACAACCCAAGACATGGGGTTTGTGATCAATGCCACTAGGCTAAGTAGGCGGTACTAATAACTTAGAATTAACTTTACTGTCTTGGCTCTGTGTGTACTTGCATAAATTATACAGTGAACATTTTTCTGTTATAGTCTAAATTAAATTAAATTTCTATACGATGCAATGACGAAAAAGAAATATGCAGTTGAATCACTCTTAAGCAAATTATTTTATTAAGTGGAATATTTAATTTTATACTAGTAAGCGGAATTAGCGTTCCTCGCACGACATAAGCTAATAACAATCCACCTGAGTCCACATTAATATTTATGCAATTACTTCACGATGGCTCTCTTTGAATGCACGATTTGATTAAAATTATGATTATTCGTATCTTTACACTAATAAACATAATATGTCTTTTTTACATTCGATAAATAAACAATTGAAATTTAGGTAACAAAAACAGTGCCAAAATCTACACAGCTAATTTCAAATACTCAAGTTAATATTGAACGAAATGAAACATTTTATTCTTGCAAAACTCAAACTATTACAAAACAGAATTAAGATCAATATTGTTTAGCTATAACACATACCCTTTAAAAACTTACGACACACTTTTTATATATTTCATTACCTAAGCCAAGCAGACTTTGGTTACAATTAAACAAAAAAAAAAGGTAACTACAAATCGTTTACAAAGATTACCCCAGTAATATAAAAGTTATAAATATACTGAAAATATTAAAAAATCAGTTGTGATTACAATTAACTTACAATCAATATCTTATGTTTTGGAAAAAATCTGATGCGTTTTTTACAATCGGTAAGTTTAGATATTTACTTATGTATTGAGTAAAAATGTTGTAATTCATTTTAAAATAAATTTTAACTATAGTGACTCATTAAACAAATCTTTGATTACATGTAAAAAAACTGTACGGTAATACATAAACAAAAATGTCAGTCTATTAGTTCGGTAATTAATAGAATGAACCAATCATTTTATTTGATAACTTACAATATGTAACCCACAAAATATTTTTAACTATATCTTAGATTAATCAAAATATAAATCGTTTTCATCCACTTCGTTTGTTTACACTCTGTAAAACCAAGATTAATCATGTCAACATGTAATATTATTGTCTCCAAAGCTGGACTATTGCCAGATCTAAAGGGAAGCAGAGTAAATGTACGACACTTGCGGTTTTCATATTGCCGTATGGTAAGGCAGACTTAGGCCCAAATTCGTACTCTATAATTTTGGCCACAATGCGCCTTTGAAGCAAAATATCAGAAATGTTTATTTATTCTGCCACATTTTACAGAAAAAAAACCCAGCATTTTTGAAGAAATTTATCTTCACAAAAACGTTAAAAAACACAACAAATTAGACAAAATTTGACATGTATATTCTGCACAAGAGAGTATGATAATTTATTTCAATTACAATGTAAAACAAGTACAGTCAATTTATATAGGCAATAGTACATTGATAGTCAATCAAGTCATCGATAGTTTTAAATATCGAATAGTTTGTGTCGTAAAAAAGGTACATTAGGAAAAATTAGAATAATTAAGTGATCGTTGCAGATTTAAAGATTTAAAAATCATTCTTATTTCTAATTACCAAAAATTTTATCAAAGAAATGGTAATTATTTTTGGTGTGACAAGGCTAGTTGCACTAGTTTTAAATATAATACAATGCTTCGAATAAAAGAAAACGTTACATCACTTACTTAAATATCTGTTATTATAAAAAAAATTGTTTTCTATATGCGCCCTAAAATGATAATCTTATATATCACTTATTAATCAAGTACAGTCTCTCCCAAAACTGATAGGTTACTAAGCGTAACGTATGTCTACTGCAGAGGCAACCGCTCATCAATGTCTGAAGGCCAATTACCGTATATTTGATAGATGGATTCAATTAACGGCCTCACTAGCTTAATCGGATTATCAGTTCTAGTACCTTGTATCCAGCATTATATTTATTTATTTATGTATACTATAAATCACTAAATTTAAATGTATATGCGTGTTTAGGCCCGTTTTTTAACCCAAAAAAGTTGCGTAATTTTATTTGTCAACTTGCACTTATTTTTGGTAAAAATTTCTTTACCAAAAATGAACTAACTAAGCGGCTTCCTATTTTTTTTTTAAGTGAGGCATGATTTTGCCGTATTCATTGCAATACTTAAAATTTTAATGATACATTTTGCCTACATTTGTTACAAAATCTTACTCGTACTAGGATTCATCATGCCAAAGGATCTTGCTTAAGGGTCAGGTACCAGTAGGCTATGGCATTATTCATTGTTCAAAAGATAGTTTTAGTCTATTTTCCTTTTACTTATTAAATAATCTTATTTGATAACTAAAAGGAAAATAGATTTACAACTTTACAAGAATCCTAAGAAGTTTCTTTACGAAGCTTAAAGGCAATGCTAGTTTAATTAGAGCTACGTAATGTTATGAGCAATATTGGGATAGTGCCAGAGTAGTGCATAGTGAACATGTCCTAAAGTCTACCATTGATTGTTGGGTAGAAATAAATCAAGTAAGTTGATCGGAACCTTAGTATCAGCTACAGTGCTGATAAGTGACTTCTTAAAAATAACATTTTTACATGCAATAAGGATTACATGACTTTAATTTATAGATGAAGAAAAATAATCATAGCTCTTTGTTTATTTAAAAAAAATTGTGCGTGTATATCTGTGTATATGTAGGATATATTTTCAAAACAAAATAGGCATATATTTAAACAGGTGTACACTGTTATTTAATATGAATAATGATATGTTTCTAAAAAACATATTTTTCCCTCAAAGCTTTTTCCTAAGTTTAAAGGGCAGGGCTTTTAATCCATCCAGATTTACTTGGTAGCTACTGTTTACGCAAAATTTTTACATCTAACCTCTGAAACCCAAAGGTGTCTAAAGGCGGACTGTTGACTCACTCACTGTTTAGAAACATTTGATTGATCACCCTCTAGGGAATAATAATGTGATACATTAAACGTCAACAACCTAATAAAACGGTTTACGTTTATTAGTAAATTGGTTAACTTACAGTGAAGACTTATATTGTTGTTTTTAAATACTATAATGTCATTAGGAAATAATATAAGGGCCACTCTAAATATAGTAGTACATATTGTGATTCATTCAATTGGTTTCGTGCGTCGCCAGCAGCGGACGCGTCCGCACGTGTTCGACGCAGTCTCCCAAGCTCTCCGCGCGCGGTATCCATTGTCCGCTTCCGCGAAGTCGCCGCGCTGCGCCATCTGCGTTTTTGAGTGGACCTCCGCTCATTAAACCTTTTGTCGCACCGCTGACGTGTTTGCGTTATTGCGCTACCTCTAGCGGTCGGCTGCGTAAGGCTCTTTGCTTAACACAACCGTGTTGTCAACCGCTTGACAAAGCGCTCTTGTTTTCTTAGTTATATCTTGTTTCTTGGCCGAAGTAGTTGATTTTAAAACTATACTAAGCTTATTGAACGTCATAATTTTTATTTCTTGCTACAGAACCAGCCATACACACCACCCTACCGACCCCGGTAGGGCGGGAAGGATTTGCACGCTCGGCAATCACCAATTTCGTTGGGTGACGCAACCTAAGTCTCAGAAAAAGGCGCGACCTAACTGATACGACGGTCGACCGGGAGCTCAAGGCGCTAATCTATCCCAAATCCGACGACAACTTTAAAAAATTCGTCTAATCAAAGAGTAAGCGCAAGGTCCGCTCCACTTCACCGGCACTCATCCTTCCCGTCAAGGCTGCAAAGCCAGATGCTCCCACCATACCGGAACCGGGCCGGGTAGGTTTTGACGACCTCCCAGTCGGCAAAATCTACCCCATCCATTTATCCCGCCAATTCTAAGCATCCCCCGGCTCCTCGCTCCACGCAGCTGCTCACACATTCGCTCCCGGATGAGGGCATACTTAGGACAGTGGTCAAAGGACTGCCAAAGGAAATCCCTTGCTCCGAAATAGTATCTGCTATCAGAGAATTAGATATTCTCGCCCTTTCATTATAACGTTTGTACTAGTCATGCACCAAACGCCCTTACGGTATTGTGCTGGTTACTCTCGAGCGCTCCAAGGAAAACAAACGCAGCTATGACGTCTAACAATCTGTAGGATCAGTCGTCTCTTTTTGAGCGGCCGCATTCTAACGGAATCCCAGGGCAGTGTCACAACTGCCAATTATATAGTCACGCTTCGCGGAACTGTTTCGCCCGCCCCCGTTGCGTTAAATACCTCGGGAATCACGACACTAGCGAGTGCCCCAGACTCAAGGAGAACGAAGTCCTCGCCGCTTTTGGGCCCCCTACTTGCGCTAACTGCCGCAATCCCGGCCACACGGCCAACTACGTCGGCTGCCCCACGGCGCCAAAACGCAGAGTTCCTGGAATCCTAGGAAAGCCTCTTCAAGGCGACCCCAAACCTGTTCAAGTACCGCCTTATCACCCCTCCGTCCTTACAAACTTGGACATTTCCGCGGTACAACTGCATTAGCAGTTGCACGTCTTATGCACATATAATAAAGATTTCTTAAATGCATTACTTATGTGAAATTATACGAAATTATCTAAAATTAGCTTTGAATATATTTACGTTAAAATCGTTACTGCGAAGACACACAAACGAATATATGCTCTCATGGACTTTATTGTAAGCCAATTCAATTCCATAGATAAATAAGGATTTCGTGAAAGCTGCTACCTATCATTGAAAATAAAAATGATCAAAATCGGAGAGTTAAGAGCGGGCAACGACTACACACAAAGGGACCTCCGTTTTACAGGAGACCGTCTGGGTGGGTACCAACGCGGCGCTTATTTCTGCCGCGAATCACTAGTGTGAAAACACTGCTGTGTTCCGGTTTGAAGAGCACCGTAGCCAGCGTATTTACTAGACTTGACACCCTATGTCTCACGGTAGGGAGCGCGTTGGCGATACCACTGGTATTGCCAAAGTCTATGGGCGTCGGTGACCACTTCCCATCAGATGGCCCGACTGCTCGTCTGCCTGCGTATGCCATAAAAAAACGTACGCTCCAAATTGCGTACCTCCTTTTTTTGGGAAGTCAGTCAAAAATTGTTAAATGGTTATCCTTGTTGATTTGGTATCATGCGCAACAAACATAATGCAGTTATATACCAAATGCAAGTAATAAATGAATGGTAGCTAAAAATTTTGTTTATCAATAAAATAATTATTCAAATTCATTGTAATTACAACATTAGTATGTCGTTATAAGGTCCTGTGAATAGAATAGACTTATAATGTAATACAACTAGGCCATAGATGATAAACATAGTATAAACTATGTTAAGGGACGGAAACGATGCATAAAATAAATCTATGATAAGTTCTTGGTATCCATGGCCTTAGATAATATAGATAGAATATAAATATAAATAGACCGAAAAAAAGATGACATTGAAAAAACTGTTGAAGAAGGATTTAAAATCTTTATATCAATTAACATAACTTGTCAGGTACACTCGTTCCTGACAAGCAGTCGTTCCAAGATAGCTTTTACATAACTAAGTTTAAAACAAACTTAAAAGTTTTATTAAGAAGAAAAAGTAACTCTGAAGTGCCTTATCCATGTGTTACGAAAGAACTAATAAATAAATTTCCATCACACCGATACAAAATGTCGTATAAGCGCTACAGAAATTCTCTTGGCATAAGGTAAATTTACTGTTAAAAATGTCTGTATTTGCTTTATCTGGACGAAGAAATCGGGGAAAATAAAATAAGTTAAACATTTTTACGACAGGAAAAGAAAAAAAAGATAGAAAAAAAGTTTTATTTTAAAAGCATTTCCAAACTACCGCGAATTCCGACAATTATGTGTAAACACTAACAGTTTAAAAGCAACGTAACTGAAGCAATAACTGTAACACAAGATGTATGATGTGTTCAAATTAAAAAAATCTTTCCTCACCTCTATGTAAACATAACTAAGTTTTCCTTTAATTTCTCTAAGTCAAAATTAAACCAGATACGAAGGTATTTTCATTGAACATACAACTCCTAGGAAAACACAAACCTTACAATCGAATAACCTCGTCAGCACAAGCATCGCTAAGGTAACAAACATGCTGTTTGTTTTGTGCGGCATTTTAACTTCATTGTACTCGTTACTAAACATTGAATCAAGTTAAATGTTTTGTCATTTTATTTTATCCAATCAATATTAGTAACGTGTTGTTATAAAATAAACTTATAAATACTTATAGTTTTCTAAATAATATTACAAATTGGATTAATTACTATAAACAACGTTGTTGTTATCTTTTTACTCCTATTGCGCAATAACCTGTCGGTTACTACTTTATAAAAACAAAGATACATAATTAGGCATCATCATGTTTTTGTGTGAAGATTGCATTTATATTACAGAAAAAGTTTTATATTTATTCACATAATATCGATTATTATAAGAGCAACATAAATTAGACCACGTTAGTGAAAATTCGCTGAAGTTCTTAATCAAAACTTTCTATGTCGATTGTTTAACAGAATCCTGCGGTTGAACTTACTTAGGCAAGGTTCACAAATTTCTCTTGTGCAACCAATAGCTTTGAATCGTGTCTTGTAGTAACTGGACAATGAATTCCTGTAATACTGTTATTTGAAATCAAGTTTTAATGGAGGAAAGGAGGCCATATCTTTCTTTTAACAATAAACTCCCTTTAATACAAACAGTGTAAGGTTATAAAACTTAGAACAGTATATTAATGCAGATGAGTTTAAAATCAGAAAGGTGAGAAAAGATGGATATTTTTTAAGATCTAGGTAGAAAATTTGTTTGTATCTATATAGTTAATCCAATTTCGTGGAAAATGTTTCTGTGTTTTCAAAATTCATACACTGATCTCAAGTAAAATTTCGTTGCAGTTCTTTCGTATAAATTGCTTTAAATTTACACTTTTAATTAATGATGAATTATTTATTCAAAAAGATTTAACGACTATCTAATTCGACTTGCAATACGACTTTAATTATTGCTAGGATGAAGATGAAACTGATTAAATAAGATGTTATGTTTTTATTTGGGCTGGAGTGTGTTTTCGCATAATAGTATATATAGTAGTAGTTTATGTAGTAGTATAACGTTCGATACGTAAAGCGAAACCAGAACCTATTATTTTCCGTTATATCTATATACGGTTTTATTAATTTGATGAATTGTTTAATTAAACAACACTGTCGATGGTTTAAATTCCTCGCTTTATTTAGATGACCCGCTTTGCGAAGTGGTAACCTTGACTTTTACGCTAAATGGTAAAGGTTTCCTCGATAACAAAATGTGTTTGGTTGTTTGTATGTATATGATATGTATTTTTTAACAATTATAAATTAAGTATATGTATTTATCTAGTTTCTATCGTACAAGCTTTGAATATCTAGTGGTAATTAACCTTTCTTTTATGAACCCATGAAGGGTCCGAATCATGCTTGTTAAAAACTTGAATTATCGGTATTTTCTGTTTGTTTAGCGAAATGTAGGTTCATCACCTATTTTTCTCAAAAACAATATAGTGCAAATTTCGCTAGGTTATACAAAAAGTCGGTCATGGTTTTGAAATCTTTGTTAATAGTTATAAGCCTACAGTCCTTTTAAATTTACTGAAAACAATTTCATTCACCTAATGCAGTTTACATATAGGTTGTGGAGTCCATATGCCAATCACAATGTGTAAAAACTGTTATTCAAGAGCTGACCCCATGATAACTTAGAAAAATAGCTTGGTAAATTAATGTTTACAGTAATGCCGAGCAATCTAAATAATATACGTCACGTTAAAAATTAAACAGTTAGTGTACTTATATTTGGACGTTATGGCATTGGCTGCAAACATACTAATTATTGGGTAGTAAATACTATCCGAATGGTATTTTAAAAGGTAAATAGGAGAAAGTATAGATTTTATTTTATGTTTTAACAACAACGGCCAAGAAGAGCTCTAAAAGGCAAAAGACAGTAATGTAAATAAAAGCGCCAAAATGTCCAATGTCATTTGAATTAGATTTTTCATTTAATTAAGTAATACATGATGTATGTATTATGTACATCAGGCTGTAATAGTTCACAATAGGACATAGACCTCCCCAAACATACCCCTATCCATTAGGGTTTTGGACCGTATCCCACCAGACTGGTCCAATTCGGGTTGGTGAGTGTAGTAATAAGACATTTAAATTATTTAATTCGACAAACCAAATTTTAAACAAATAAGCGATTGCTTTATAAGTAATTTAAATAAATTTATTTTTACGTACACCGCACAGTCAATTGAGTTAAATTTATTTTATCTATTATCACGCTATTGACGTCAAACTATTTTAAAAAACTTTTAAAACTGAGTATTGAATCAATAACAGTCAGTATTCACAGTGCTCTATGCGCGAAAAATATGCAAAAGAAAGAAAAAAAAATCATAGTTAATTCTCCAAGGTGATACTTTATTAATTTATTTTACGTTTAACCACTTGAGTGATTAATTCGCAGATTAACTTTAGCAGTTTTCCACGTTTACTCTAATCCCAAAGAAAAACGAGCTCAAATCTTGATTTAGTATTCAGGGGTGTCGCAACCGTAACTTAAGACGACCGACAGAAAATTCCTACCACATTTTTTGGGTAATTTTTTTTCTTTTCTGTTAAAATAAAACCTTTAAGTTTTTAACTATTAATCACATAGTTTTTTATTATATATTTTTTAAATATGATATTAATAGTTCAGTATGGTCGGAACAAATTACTTCGAGTTGCGTGACCCCTATAGTATTTTCAAATCAGAGTCTTCATTAGGCAGCAGCCCTTAGGGTGCATCTGCCTTTTAGGATAAGTAAATAATTTTATAGTTACTACAACGATATCTTTTCTGACCTAACCCGTCTACAAAGACATGGCAAATTATCTAAATTTCAGTAATATAATCATTGAGCTTAAAGTGAATACATGTTGTAACACAAGTGACTGATAGACACTTAGTATAAATTTGATTTATAGATGAAATATCCTACTTTTATAGATATAGTAAAAAGATTTTCCTTCGTAATTTTCCGGAAAAGTTCGTATTTATCGTGCTCTCTCAAGCTACAGATTCTTTACATCTCTATTTTATACAATATCATTATTCACTTTGACATTAAACGATAAAGTTTCATATTAATGAACATGAATATGACACCCATTTAATGCATTCATGGACAGTTCGGATTTCATAGTATTCGGATAAAGATCCGAGTTTTCTCAAAAGAAAATCATTTTGCTCTACCTCTATAAATAAACGTCTTTAAATAAAAAGATTCGAACACTATACGGTAAACTTTAAAAGTAGTAGTATTAAGGAAAGCATTTATTTAAAAATACCGCTATTACAAATTTTCTGCCTAGTACAACATTTATCGGTACTTCTGCAAAGAGATAACTGCACAGCGGTTACTTCTACAACGTCTTTGGAAGGCCCGTATTGGCAGCTTGTAAGGAAGCTAGTTGAACCAAAATTGGAGAATTGCCAGTTGAACAATTGCATTCTGGCAGCTCTGTGAGGTCTATAAGTGAAAAGACATATATGTATATAATGAGTACAAATTTTTATTTAAATATTTAATCGGAGAGTATTTTTTTTTATTAGCCATACGTATTATTTAATAAATAAAAACAATGAGCATGTAAAAATTGGGTCCTTGGCCTTTATCCGGTCGTGTCAATTTTCTGTCCTTTCGGAATAAATTCATAAAAGGAAAAGTGCGTCTGTGTTTGTGCGTACATTCGTGCATTTTAACTAAAATCGGTCGCTGTAGTCAAAATCGACTTGAAGTACATATTTATTATCATTACTAATAAGAAAGTTTTCCAGCCCATTTAACTTTCAAATTGATTTTTAATTTGCCTTTTCCCTGGTAAAACTATAAAAAATAAATAAAGAATGTTTCTCATACATTAATAATAGAAAAAAATTACATAAAAGTTAATTCGACAAAGTAATAAAAAAATAATCCGTTGAAACAATTTTCGTCATTTTATCTATGTATGTGTAAAAACATAATTACCATTTATTTATTTCTTTCAGGCGAGTTGAATGAATAAGACTATATAAAATTTTTTAATAAATTTTTTTTACCGGGTTGTAAATTCTAATTTTAAATTCTAGTTTGAAAAAGTTTGGTTTATTTTATATCAAAAATTTTCGAGAAGCATAAAAAGAAATAAAAAATATAGAAATTAATTTAAATCTAAAGCATTTAACCATAACGAAAACAGAAATGTAAAAAGAAAATTTAGTTAAAATGAATACGCACAAGACATTAAAGCAGGCATTATTTTACCGTCTCTTTAAGTTGAGGGGTTTTTTTGCTGAAAAATGACTTATAAATGGGTGCTCTTTTCTTTATCCATATTCTTAATGTTTCAAGCCATGTAATTGAATCGGTCAATAAATATCAACTATTCACGAAAAGAGGTTTATTTTAATTACTTTATAATAATAAAATAATTTATATAAAGTTTAAGGAACATTATTAAAAAAACAAACAATTATATAAGGGACGCCTGAATAATTATTAATTACAATTAATTTGGTACAGTTTATTCTATTAATTTTTGATCAAATAATGTTTGGACATGCCGTGTTCGTAAATTTGTCTTTTTAAAACGTATAACAATCGGGGAAAATCTTCCCAAAAGATTAAACCTTTCCACATATAACCACAAAATTCCAATATAATTCGAACCCAATATTAACTGGTATAAATTTGTTGATTACTTTAACAACCTCTAAATCCAAAATAACCTTTTACCGTCAGTAAAGGTTACAGAACTATTTCCGCATTTAGGTTCCCTTTATTATTTTTTATAATGCTTAAGTTTTCTTTTATCTTATCGTCCTCCGTCTATAAAAGAACCTTAAAAGATTTCATTGTTTTGTTTAAGTCGTATCCTTTAAAACATTTATTTAAAGACAGGGGTTGACCAAACGTTTACATCAGCAGATTAACGTTAACATAGCTGAAAGTAGTTTAAATAAAATTTCTGCTTGAATTTCGTTCTTTTAAACCTGAAACCCAGAATTTCGAAACCCCATTAAACGCACTTTAAACCGAACTATAATAATTTTTTCTTTTAATAAAAAATACATACATTACAATATATATAATTACATTTTATTTCGGACGATATAATGTATCCAATCAAAACAGGGCTTCCGTCGTTTTACAATTGTAAACACAGATTGCCCGTCAAAAGCATCAGTAATGCCATCGTCATCGGTTGGATTGTTCCAAATCTTATGGACGGAAATATAGGGCTAGCAATTATGATTTAGTATTGCCTTTTAAAATGAACGTTTTTCAACATTATTAAGACGCTTACCCAATGGTGGTTTTAATTTTGAAACAATACAATTAAAACGAACAGGGTGAACCTAAAAGAACGCCCACCGCCAAACAAAAATGAAGGAATTTATTGGGGAAACCACTATTCGTTATCACTAGTAAGACCGACAGAAACACACCCGGAATGGACTGTCTTCATGTTTTAAACAAAATTAAAATTTTACAAAAACAAAAACCTAAAAAGAAAGAAAAAAAAGTCCTTTAGTTTTTTACACCGGTTCTTTTGTCAGAGGTCCTTCGAACCGGTGGTAGTTTAGACAACAAAAAAGATTAGGTCCTATTGAAAAGATATTTGACTTTATTTGGATCGATCTTTTTTAAAGAACGAATAGTTATTTAACCCAAAGGTGCAGGAGCTGGGATTGTCACAATTATAATTTAACTTTTACAGCATTTTTTTTAATTGGTTAATTTAATAAGACACCTTCTGAAACCATTTTGGTTTAAGTATCGGTCAAATTCCCAAAACGAAATCGGCCAAAACTTGATTTTTTGGCCAAACAAACCAAACCCGGTCGGAATAATTTTACTAATAGTTAAGTTTACGTCATTGTTTAGTTCCCCATTAATTTTAAAGCCTTCTGACCCTCTATTAAGTTAAATAAAATTTTGATATCTTTGTTATCTTATTAGGTTTAAAGGGGGATAAGCCAAAATATTTTCTGAAAAACAGGGCAAAAAAAAAAGGGCATTTAATCGAGATCCAACAGAATTAAAAACGTTTTTTTTATTTTTCACAAAACTTACCCTGACCCGTGGTAATGGGAAACCGGATTTGTGGGGTTAAACCGGGGGACCAACAATTTTATTGGCCTGTTGATTGACAAAAGGGCCGATACCCAATTGTTGAAAAGAAGAAAACCCCATTTCCTTTGGGAACTAA
The DNA here is from genome assembly GCA_029286875.1 of Lamproptera curius. NCBI lineage: Eukaryota > Metazoa > Arthropoda > Insecta > Lepidoptera > Papilionidae > Lamproptera > Lamproptera curius. Next base: position 141,536 of record JAGSMT010000301.1, read on the forward strand.
AAAAACCCAAGGGGTGCTTTTTTACCCAAAAAGTCCAGCAGGGAAACAAGGCTGAGACCTTGATATATATGTGATGGTTTATTTTTTTGAGTAAAAATAAAAGCCAAGGGACCGATTTAAAAACCAGTTTAAAAAGTTAACAAGAAAGGTTTCGGGAAAGGTGGGGGGGGGGTTTTTTTTTTTTTGGGGGGCCTTAAAAATTTAAAGAATAACCCGGGGGGGCCCTTTTTCCCATTCTTCCCGTGGGTGTCAAGAGACGACTAAGGAATTAAGAAACCAACGAACCACGATTTTAGCTCTACGTCCATGTACCGTCTAGGCTCCATTTGCTGGGGGCTAAGACAATAAGCGGTTTGGCAATTGTCCACTTAATCAAAATCACCCCGAGACCTTTGTATCTTGTTTATTTATTCAAAGATTGGCCCCGGGGATGAGAGTTCTGGAGGAGTTACTAAAGGATACTTCTCGTTGGCACTCGGCAGTAGGCGGGACGAAGGTCCCCATGACTGACGGGACGTTGGGAAGCCCGTGAAAAGAGACCGGAACGATAGGCCGAATCCTGGGTCTTTATAGGAAAGATATTAGAAGGCTCCTTCCACCTTAAACTTGCGGTCATCCCGGACAAATGGGGACCATATATCCAACGCAGAGGTTCTCGGCGACGTCATGTTGGCATGGACGCTAATTGAAATGCCAACTTAGAGGCGGGCCCGTCCGGCATGGATGATCCCGTTTGCCAAAAGCAGGTTTTATTCGAACTTGTGTCGGAAAAAAAACCAGGAGGTCAATTCCCGATATGAAGACGTTTTGAAACGCCACTTGAGTAATTGGAGTTCGACCGAAATGGGAAGAGCTTCATGGAGGCCTGGGCGTGTTAACCGACTGGACGAAAGTTTGGAGTTCGTCTTTAAGATTAAACCAAGCAAGCCGGAAAAACCCCAAAGGTCACCCATAATACATTTATAAAACTTGGGTCCTTTTTGACGGTGGATCGCCTTTTAAGACCCGGAACCCAAGTCGCGGGCTCATCAAAGAAAAAAATAGCAGAGGTCGCCGTTGTGGAATACAAGGAGGTAATATCCTGGCTGGGCCCTTATTTTCGACCAAAGGATATTTTGTTTGATTCCTGGCATGAAAACCACCCAGATTACGAGTTTTACGGGTTGAAAAATACCGCAATGATAAAAAGGCTAACTTTGAAGGGCAAGCTGTTTACGACAACGTACCGGCACATAAGGGCATTAGGATGGCCACCGTTCAGATGCAGGTACAATTTGTTGAGCATCCCCTTCTTCACCAGATCTGGCGCCTATCAATTTTATCTTTTCTCCAAATTGATGCAATACTTAAGAGAAAATATGTGTTAAAACTATTTATAACAAGTAACATACGTGGAGAACTTTTTGCAGGACCAAGACAATCTTTTTTAAAGGAATTGAAGATTGAAACTTGGAACGCTGGACTTGGTGTGTAGGTGGACTCGGAGATTATGGAAAAATAAATAATTAAGCTATCATGTCATTATATTCTATCTCATTTTTACTTTTTAATTCCCCTCGAACTACAAATACAAACCAAAGAATTAATTAGTAGATTTCAAAATACCAATACTTAGTTTTTAATCCAACAGTCACACAATTACTAATTTATTTATTAATAACTCATATTGCTATAGAAATTTACTTGAAAAAATTAATATGTTATTACACAAAAATTTTCACACGTTTAATATACTGTCTCCATGGCATGACTAAATAAAGCAAAATAATAGGTATAAAAGCTCCATATTTTAGTATTTTAAGAATTTTATACTTGATCACGTGAGTTTCGGTTTCGTTTCGGCCGAAGCAAGCCACAACCGAACTTTCAGTTTCGGCGGAAAAACAGTTTCGGTTGGACTCTAACAGAAACTAAACCCATAAAAAGCAAAGCAGATAACCCTGTTATTAAAAAGCAGCGTAATATATCACAAATACCCTTATCGATTACCTTATATTTATGCTAGTTACGGAGCCTTTTGAACCAAAAGGCCGTTGTGTTGATTCACTACGAAATTACGACTGAAGTTGGCACCGCGGTCGTACACTATTCTCACTCCACTCCTTTGTAAAAGAGATTTACCTACCGAAGAGACTTACTTACCTTACAAATATGTACTTATTACTATCGAAATAAGCTTATATTGATAACATTATAAAGTTTTCCATCATTATTAATTTATTTTAATATAAATTTACCACATCATCAGGTCAAGGCAAAAATAATATTGTGTAAAAAAACAGATCATTACACTATTTTAAAAAATCGTTTTCGGTAATATTGAAGTCGTACAAACTTTTACTACCTATCTGATATTTGATATATTCGACAGCGGCAGAACTGGCTTAAAACTTTTTATTAAACTTCAAACAATAATTTAGATTAAATAATTTGTTTTATTTTATTGCCACCGTTGTACACACGAAAACGATATTTATTATTTTAACTATTTATGTGTATTCTTGTACTAGTTTATGTCCCTTAACTAGTGTTCTTCCTTATCGTTTCTTTTCCTTAATAAAGTTTTGCATGAAAGACGATAGCGTTGCTAGTAGCCATCGATTCTAGACATTACAGCCAACCCAGATCTTTCAATGAGCTAAGTGTGGGTCAGACCCCACAGTTGTTGAAAGAGGAAAGACCCTAGGACAATAAACTATCATAGACTTACTACATATCAGCAGAAAGGAGGATACCGTATTTCATTGAGTAGAAAGCTAACCTATTTTGCGATGGCCAGCATCGTGGCAGCTATCAGTTCCCAAAACTATAAATGGTAGAGGAATAAAAATCTAATATAAATGCGAAATAATTAAAACAGACTAGATGATTTATTCGGTTTATAGCTACAGGCTACGCTGATACGTTAAACAGCATTAAATTATATTTAAATTCAAATTAAAGTATCAATACAATTTTAAAATATTTTATTAAGTGTACAAATATCATTCATACAAATAATCGAGTAATATATATCAAAAACAAACAGGGCCTTAACTAAATTAATTATTATTCACAATATCACAGGATTCAAAGTTCCATTAATTGTTTAAGCGTATTTATTTGCTGGCAACTGGTTTTAATAAGTCGAAGCAAATTGCAGCCGTAGCTTATTACAAAACAAATGTTAAATAAGCTTTCAATCGAAAAACAAGCCGCATATTTTGCTTTCATAAATTTATATTTGTTTTGTTTTGGATTATATGACTACTAAAATTAATTACTTGATTGCTTTTTTAGTAATATTTGTCAACTTTATAATATAGTGGCATTTTAAACTAGATTTTCGTTTTTGAGATGTTCTATAGGAAAAATAAGCAGAAAAATTTTTCCTGCTAAATTACTGGTTTTAAATAATCGCAATATACTTATCTTTACTTAACGTTATTTTTTCGGTGGTGGACACACAAAGGGGACCTCCCTTTTTACAGGAGACCGTCTGGCGGGGTAAACGCGGCGCTTTTTTGCCGAAGCAGTAGTGAAAACCTGCTTGGTTCCGTTTGAAGGGCAAGTGACGTTTATAAATTTAAATCCTATGTTCCGGTAGGGGCGGGTTACAAATTAGTATGTCGTTTAAGTTCCTATGAATAGAATAGACTTATAATTAATACATTTAGGCCATAGATATAAACATAGAATATACAAGTTAAGGGTCGGCGATGCATAAAAAAATTCTGTGATAAAGTTTTTGGTTTCATGGCCTTGATAATATGATACAATATATATATATATATATATATATATATAAAAATAGAATATAAATAGACCGAAAAAAATGACATTGAAAAACTTTGAAGAAGGTTTAAAATCTTTTCAGTTAACATAACTTGTCAATACCTGTTCCTGATAAGCAGTCGTTCCAATGTTTTTACATAACTAACTTTAAAACCAACAAAAGTTTTTTTCGGGAAAATTACTCTGAAAAAGTTTTTATCCATTTTTACGAAAAGAACTAATAAATAAAAATTTCCATTAGAACGTACAAAATGTCGTATAAGCAAGAAATTCTCTTGGCATAAAGGTAAATTTACTTTAAAAATGTCGTATTTGCTTTATCGGACAAAGAAATCGGAAAAAAATAAAAACATTTTTACGACGGAAATGAAAAAAAGGATAGAAAAAGTTTTATTTTAAAAAACATTTCAAAACTAACGCGAATTCTGACATTATTGTAAACACAAGTTTAAAAGCGACGTAACTGGAGCAATAACTTTGTAAAACAAGATGTATGATGTGTTCAAAATTAAATAAATCTTTCCTTCTCTATGTAAAAATTAATTGAGTTTTATTTTAATGTTCTAAGTCAAAATTGAAGGAGATACGAGGTATTTTCTTTGAATATCAACCTAGGAAAAAACACAAACCTTAATCGAATAACCTAGTCCACAAGATTCTAAGGCAAACATGCTGTTTGTTTTAACTTCATTATTTCGTTTCTAAATTGAATCAAAGTTAAATGTTTTGTTATTTATTTTTTTATCCATTCAATAGTAGTAACGTGTTGTTATAAAATAAACTTATAAATACTCATACTTTTCTAAAAATATTACAAATTAATGAATTTCTATAAACGTTTTATTATCTTTTACTCCTATTGCAAGCTGTCATTACACTTGATAAATACCAGAATACATAATTATATCATCATGTTTTTGTGTAAGTTGCATTTATATTACAGAAAAGTTTTTTTATTCACATAATATCGATTATTATAAAGAGCAACATAAATTAGACCACGTTAGTGAAAATTCGTAAGTTCTTAATCAAACTTTCATGTCGATTGTTAACAGAACCCTGTGGTTGAACTAACAGGCAAAGGTTCCAAATTTCTCTTGTGCAACCAATACGTTGAATCGTATCCTATTGTAAATGGACAATGAATTCTGTTTTATTTGTAATCAAGTTTTAGAGGAAAGAGTCATATCTTTCTTTTAACAATAAACACCCTTTAATTTAAAACAGTGTGAGTTATAAAACTTAGAACAGTATATTAATGCAGAAGTTTAAAATTGAAAAAGGTGAGAAAAAGATGATATTTTTTAAGATCTATAGAAAATTTGTTTGTATCTATATTGTTAATCCAATTTCCTTGGAAATCTTCTGTGTTTTCAAAATTCTTACACATCTCAAGTAAAATTTCTTGCAGTTCTTTTCATATCTTTATTTAATTCAATAGACTATCGCATTTTAAACATGTTAAACTTACATTTAATTAATGATGAATTTTTATTCAAAAGATTAAACGACTATCTAATTCGACTTACAATACGACTTTAATTATTGCCAATTGCCAATCCAGATGTTATTTAATCAGTTTCATCTTCATCCTAGTATCTTTTTATTTGGGCTGAAATGTGTTTTCGCATAATAGTATAAATAGTACTAGTTCATGTAGTAGTATAACCTTCGATACGTAAAGCAAAAGCAGAACCTATTATTTTCCGTTATATCTATATACAATATTATTAATTTGATGAATTGTTAATCAAACACCACTGTCGATGTTCAAATTCCTCCTTTATTTAGATGACTTCGCTTTTGGAAGTGGTTGTATCCCTTGACTTTTTCGCTAAATGGCAAGGTTTCCTGATACAAAATGTGTTTGGTTGTTTATGTATTGAAGGTATTTTTAACAATTATAAATTAAGTATATGTATTTATCTAGGTTTCTATCTACAAGCTTTTGAATGTCTGGTAATTAACCTTTTCTTTATGAAACCCATGAAGGGTCCGAATCCTGCTGGTAAAAAACTTTAAATTATTGGGTATTTTCTGTTTTGGCGAAATTTTAGGTTCATCACCTATTTTTCTAAAAAAACAATATAATTAAAAATTTTAACAGGTTATACAAAAATGGTCATGGTTTTGAAACTTTGTTAATAGTTATAAGCCTACAGTCCTTTTTAAATTTACTGAAACAATTTATTCACCTAATGCAGTTTACATTATGGTTTGTGATTTCAGATGCCGTGTATAAAAACTGTTATTCTAAACTAAACCCATGATAACTTAGAAAAATAGCTTGGTAAATGAAAGTTTACAAATTGAGCAATCTAAATAATATTACGACACTTTAAATTAAACCAGTTTCTGTATTATATTTGGACGTTATGGCATCTTGCAACATCTAATTATTGGTTGTAATACTATCCAAATGGTATTTTTAAAAGGTAAATAGGAGGAAATATAGATTTTATTTATATTTTAACAACAAAGCTAAAAGAGCTCTAAAAGGCAAAAGTTAAGACAGAATGTAAATAATGCAAAAATGTCCAATGTCATTTCAATTACATTTTCATTTAATTGGTTAATACGATGTATGTATTATGTACATTTAAATTATTTAATTCGACCAACAAATTTTAAAAAGTAAGCGGATTGCTTTATAAGTAATTTAATTAAATTTATTTTTTACTAACCCATAGTCAATTGAGTTAAATTTATTTTAACTATTATCACGCTTCTGTCGTAAACGTTTAAAACTAAAACTGAGTATTGAACCAAAAAAAGTCATTATTCATTTCAGTCAGTAGTCTTGGCGATTAATATATCAAAAAAAGGAAAAAATTTCATAGGTTCATTCCTGGGTGATACTTTATTAATTTTGTTACGTCATCCACTTAGTGATTAATTCTTAGATTAACATTAGAGTTTCCATGTTTTTTAATCCAAGAAAAACGAGCTCAAATCTTGATTTAGATTCAGGGTGTCGCAACTGTTAACTTAAGACGACCGAGAAAATTCTACAATTTTTGGGTAATTTTTCTTTTCTGTTAAAATAAAACCTTTAAGTTTTTAATCACATTATTTTACAAATTTAAATATTAATCACATAGTTTACTATTATATATTTTAAATATGATATTAAAGTTCAATGTAAATCGTTTTATCAAATAATTAGTAGTATGGTCGAACAAATTACTTGAGGTTGCGTACCCTATAGTATTTTTCAAATCAGATCTTCTTAGGCAAGCCTTAGGGTGCTCTGCCTTTTAGGATAAGTAAAATTTTATAGTTACTACAACGAATCTTTTCTACCTAACCGTCTAAAAGACGCAAAATTATCTAAATTTCAGTAATATAATCATTGAGCTTAAAGTGGTACATGTTGTAACACAAGGACTGATAGACACTGGTATAAATAATTAATAGATCAAATATCTACTATAGATATAGTAAAGTTTTTCTTCGTAATTTTCCGGAAAAGTTCAGTATATTTTCGTCTCTCTCAAGCTACAGATTCTTTCTCTCTATATTATACAATATCATTATTCACTTTGATATTAAACGATAAAGTTTCATATTAATGAATATGAATATGACATCCATTTAATGCATTCATGGACAGTTCGGATTTCTAGTATTCCGGATAAAGATCCTAGTTTTCTTGAAAGAAAATCCTTCGCTCTACCTCTATAAATGAAAAGTCTTTGAATAAAAAGATTCGAACACTATACGGTAAATATCAAAATTAGTAGTATTAAGGAAGGCATTTTAAAATACCGCTAATAGAATTTCTGCCTATAAAACATTTATCGGTACTTTTGCCAAGAGATAACTGCACAACGGTTACTTCTGCAACGTCTTTGGAAGGCCCATATTGGCAGCTTGTGAGGAAGCTAGTTGAACTAAAATTGGAGAATTGCCAGCTAAACAATCGCATTCTGGCAGCTCTGTGAGGTATATGAATGGGAATATATATAGATATATAATGAGTTCAAGTTTTTATTTAAATATTTAATCGGAGTGTATTTTTTTTTATTAGCCATACGTATTATTTAATAAATAAAAACAATGAGCATGTAAAAATTGGGTCCTTGGCCTTTATCCGGTCGTGTCAATTTTCTGTCCTATCTGAATAAATTCATAATAGGAAAAGGGAGTGGGTCTGTGTTTGTGCATACATTCGTGCATCTTTAATAAAAATTGGTCGCTGTAGTCGAAATGGACTTGGAGCACATGTTTATTATTATTACTAATAAGAAAAGTTTTCCAGCCCATTTAACTTTCAATTGAATTTTTAATTTGCCTTTTTCCTGATAAAACTGTAAAAAAAATTAAACAAAGAATACTTCTCCATTAATAAAAGAAAAAAATTTCATAAAGTTATTTTGACGAAGTAATAAATAAAATAAGATCGCGTTTGACAACAATTTTTCGTCATTTTATCTTGATGTATAAAGCTGAAAACATAACTTTACCATTTATTATATTTCTTTAAGTCGAGTTGAATGACATAGAACTACTATAAAATTATTTTAATAAATTTTTACCATGTTAAGATAAATTCTAATTTTAACAAGTCATAGTTTGTATTGAAGTTTGGTTTTGAGACCATTTTATACTCAACAAATTTTCGGTTGGCTAAAAAGAAATAAAATATTTAAATTCATTTAAATCTGAAATGCACTTTAACCTTTATAAAAACAGAAATGTAAAAGAAAATTTCAGGCAAAATGAATGAATACCAAGCCACAAGAACCATTTTCTTTACTCAAGATCTCTTTACAGTTGACAGTTTTCTTTTTTTGCTGAAAATGACTTATAAGTGGGTGCTCTGTTGTCTTTTATCCATATTCTTAATGTTGTTGGCTAACCTTTAATTGAATCGGCTCAATAAAATCATCAAGTACTTCACGAAAGGGTTTACTTTTTATTCTTATAATTATAAATATATATTTTATAAAGTTTAACGGAACAGTAAAATATTTAAAAAAAACTAAACATTTATTATGTACAGTGGACGCTGCTGTTATAAATATTATTTACAATTACATTCGGTACAGTGTGCATTCTAGTTAATTGTTTAGCGTATCAAATAATGCTGGTTACGATACTCGTGTACACGATACAATTTGTCTTTATTTACAAACGTATAACACACATCACGGGTAAAATTTCCTACATATAACCACAAAATTCCGTAATGACTACATATCAGAACCTAATATTAACTGGTATAAATAATTGTTGATTACTTTAACAACACTCTTATCCAAAACAACCTTTTAGCCGTCAGTAAAGAGTTACAGAACTATTTCCCATTTAGGTTCCCTTAATTATTTTTATAATCTTAAGTTTTCTTATCTTCATCGTCCTCAATAGTCTATAACGGCGAACCTTAAGAAGCATTACATTGTTTTGTTTCAAGTCTATCACTTATAAACATTTATTTGAAGACAGGGCTCATCTTCAAACGTTTACATCAGCAGATTAACGTTCATAGCTGAAAGTACGTTTTAAATAAAATTTAGCTGCTTGAATTTCTTTGTTCTTTAAACTCTGAATACCAGAATTTACTCAAAGAACCCAATAAACCTTAAACTGAATATAATAATTTTCTTTTACTACCTCATTCAAAAATATATATATATATATATATATATATATATATATATATCATTACATTTTATTTCTTGTACGATATAAATCTATCCAATCTACAATCTGAGAGCTTCTGGTTCAAGTTGTTTACATTGTAAACAAAGATTAGTCATGTCGAAGGCATCGAGTAATGCCATCGTCATCGGTTGGATTGTTGCCAAATCTATGCATGGACGGAAATATAGCGACGTACTAGCAATTATGGTTTAGATATTGCCGTATTAAGATGAACGTTTTTCAACGATGGGTATTAAGACGCTTACTTTGCTTAACGTAGTAGTTTATTAATTCTTGTACAACAATACAATTACAATACGTAACAGGGTGCAACTTAAAAGAACGCGCCAGCCGCCAAACTAAAATGAAGGAATCGTTTGGCCGGCCAAACAACTATTCGTTGCATCACTAGTAATGACTACTTGACAGATAACACACCCTGGTAATGGACTGTTCGCTCCAGGCTATTTTAAACTATTAAAATGTAATGTTTATTGCAAAAACTTTGAAAAACCTAATGAAAGAAAGAAAAAAAAGTCCCGCTGAGTTTCTTACACCGGTTCTTCTCAGGTCAGAGGCTTCCATTTCCGAACCGGTGGTAGTTTATTTGACAATCAATAAGAAAGTATTATGCTTCCATATTGAATAAAGATATTTGACTTTGACTTGGCATCGATCTCTTTTGTTAAAGTTAACTTTGAATAGTTATTTGAACCCAAAGGTGACTGATTTGAGCTCGATTGTCACAATTATACACTTAACTTTTACAGCATTTTTTTAATTGGTTAATTTTAATAACACGACACCTTCTGAAACCAGTTTTGGTTTCGGCAAAGTATCGGTCAAATTCGGCCAAAACCGAAACTGCGGCCAAAACTGGATTTTTTCCGAAACCGAAACCGAAACCAAAATTTCGGTCGGACACTAATTGTTACTAATACGTTATTAGTTTACGTCATTAGTTTTAGTTCCCGCATTAATGTAAAGCCTTCTGACTCTATTAAGACTCTATAGTTTTCAATTAAACTATATATACATTTACTAAATAAATACATTTTTGTATGTTAGCAATAACAACTATTTATTTGTTTGAAATAATAAACAATTTGTTTTGGTTCCATTCAAAAATTTTAAGCATTAAACGTCTCCATAATCCTCATTAACTGATTAATTGATAAAACAAGTAGGTTATTTACCTAATAGTAAATGATACCCTGCCCATAAAAAGCAGCGTGAAATATCACAAATAGCCTTATCGATTACCTTATATTTATGCTGGTAACGACCTTTTGAACCAAAAGGCCGTTATATTTAGTTCACAGAAATTACGACTGAAGTTGGCAATACGGTGGTACACTATTTCCCTTCACTCCTTTGTAAAGAAATTTACCTACCTAAAGAGACTTACTTACCTTACAATATGTATACCTTATTACTATCGAAAAGCTTATATTGATAATATTATAAAGTTTTCCATCATTATCAAGTTATAAGTTCCTTTTAATAAAATATACCCATCATTAGGTCAAGGCAAAAATAATATTGTGTAAAAAAACAGATCATTACACTATTTTATATCGATTTCTGTAATATTGAAGTCGTACAAACTTTTACTTCCTATCTGATATTTGATATATTCGACGGCGCAGAACTGGCTTAAAACTTTTATTAAACTTCAAAAATAATTTAGATTAAATAATTTGTTTTATTTTATCGCCATCGTTGTACACACGAAAACGATATTTATTATTTTAACTATATAGTGTATTCTTGTACTTAGTTTATGTCCCTTAATTAGTGTTATCTTTCTTATCGTATCTTTTCTAAATAAAGTTTTGCATGAAAGACGATAGCGTTGCTAGTAGCCATCGATTCTAGACATTACACCTACCCTAGATCTTTCAATGAGCTAAGTGTGGAGTTGAGACCCCCACAGTTGTTGAAAGGAAAGGCCCTAGGACAATACACTATCATAGACCTAACTACACTATCAGCAGGTGGAGGATACCATATTCCATTGGTGAAAGCTAACCTTTTTGCGATGGCCAACATCGTGGCAGCTATCAGTTCCCAAAATGAAATGCGTAATAATTAAAACAAACTAGATTTTTATTTGGTTTATAGCTACAGGCTCCTTGAACAACATTAAATTCTATTTAAATTCAAATTTAAAGTATCAATACAATTTTAAAATATTTAATTAATGTACAGATATTATTCAACAAATAATCGAAGGTAATATATATCAAAACAAACAGGGCCTTAACTTAATGATTTTATTCACAATCTCCCAGCATTGGATTCAAAGTTCCATTAATTGTTTAAACGTATTTATTGCTGGCAGCTGGTTTTATTAAGTCGACCAAATTGCAGCCATTTTAATTATAAAAATGTTAAATAAGGATTCAATTGAAAAATAAGCCCCTATTTTACTTTTATAAATTTATGTTTGCTTCATTTTGGATCAAATGACTATTAACAATCGGAAAATTAAAAATCGTCCCTATCTTAGTACAGGAATATAAATTAAGATTTGACCACAATCAGATTACAATGATTTAAACTTGATGTTACCTGTTTATGTTTAAGGAATAAAAGTTGGAACAATAACGTCGTCTTTAATGAATTGTCTTTGATCTAAGAACAATACTTATCAAAGGAGGGTTTAATTATTATTTATAATAGGGGCTAAGTTACGGATACATTCGACAAGGGATCAAGTACATTATTTTTATCTCGAAGTAAATCACGATAATCTACATTTATAATTCGCCTCAAATAACTGTGTCATAAACATTACGTAATAATAATTATTAATGAAGGCAATATATTTATTACTGAAGAAAATACAACATAACTACTGGATGTAGGGCTAAGAAAAGTAATTATTTTTAAAAATTAAAAGTGACATATTTTTGACCCTTCCCAAAGAAAGAGGTACTCAATTCAAGCGTAAGTTTTTAAATAAAGTAACCTCGTTGCTCTGCTCCCAGTGTTCCGTTTTTTCATTCTTTTTAAATGATAGATATTGGCTTCATTTCTTCTATACAAGATCTAGGAGTATATATGCTAGATTGTGACTCGTCTCTCCTATATTGGACAAACAAAACGAGTAATGAGAACCCACGTGAAGGAACATATAGCTGACATTAAACATAAAAGACCCAAAGTCCAGGCAGTGTATGACCATCTTGAAATCACCCATACCATTTGATTGATTTGATTGAACATGAATCCTCTAATAACACCAATTCCGTTCCATCCAAGGATGATCCGTGAGGCTGCTGAGATTAAATAAACACAAATTTCAATAGATAAGTTGTTTTGGGTTTTCCACCTGCCTGGGACCCATAAATAATAAATTAAACCCAAACAATACCAATTCCGCGATGATAAAATAACTTCCATTTTGGATAGGTCGGACAGATTAAAATTAAGATCTGGTAATCCCCTTCACTGGCAATAAGACGGCATAAGATCTCAGTCTACCCGTGACAACCCAGCTGGAAAGTGTTCGAACCGTTGGGATTTAAAATGAAAATAAACCAATAAAATCCGTAAAAAGTACTTTTATTTAATAATAGTCAAAGTTGTTAGAGTCAGGCATATTTTTTTTAAATTTTGTTTTGATTTTTATTTTTAAAGGACTTCCCAAAGAAGGAGGTATAATTCGTGCAAATGTTTTTTATGTGTTTACATACATATATATATTACCTCGTTGCTCCCCTCCTAAGCGCTCGAACAAGGTTCATTCTTTTTCAAATGATAGATGTTAGCTTTCCATTGGTCCCATTTATTTAAAAATATTTTTGATTAGTAATTAAACAGACATTTAAATTTACATTAGTTAAGTTTTGAAACCTATACTTTACATGAGATATGATTTTATTGTTACAAATAAACCTTTTCATTATTAAAATTTAATATTAGTCTCACCTTGGGTGCTTTTCAAGCAACACTACCAACTTCCCGCCACTTTTCGGTGCATATACCCAAACTGGGGAAGTTAAAATTCAAAACACAACTTTCCGCCCCATTTTGCAATAAAAAATGATTGTTGGGACTTGATACTAAAATGGTTCCATAAATATACTTTACGAGAAACTAAAAGAAAATTACCTTATTCAGCAACATTAGCTACATCAGCTTGACAATACATATAACAATTAAGTTACATGTAAAATATCGTCGTATTTGAGCACTATTGTTTATTTTCTGACAGTGCTTAAACTTTCCTATAGCTCCTAATCATGCAAGTCAAAGAAAGAAAATAATTTAGAGACTTATCTATTACGAAAAAGTGCTTTAGAACATTTTTTGAAACATCCTTTACAAAAAAAACTTTTATAACAAAGTATTTATAATTTTTAATTTTTTAAAAAACCTTCGTGTTTCACTATACCTTCACATTTATTCAATATCGTAATAGAATTAGATTCTGATCCAATCACTTTCACTTAAATACCTTGATTGCTTATTTACAAAACAAATAAACCAAAACTGCCTGTATAAAAATTAAGATTCGTGAACATAACTGACCTACATACCAAAGTGCATATTGCTTCCCTGATAGAACATTCGACGTTGCCAGAACAATTTAACAACAAAGAAAATATCTATAAAATTATGATTCAACGAATAGAACACGACCTCCGGTTTATCAATCAAAGCCAATTCAACAGCTGCAAGCGTGTGATTGTGTTAATAGTGCAGGGTTGATACTTCATTATTCTGATTGCTTTATAGGAGGATGTTAATTGAGCAATATATCAGTATACGGTCATTTCCTACTTCGATGAGCAAAATGAATTGCATTGACAGTATAGTGAATAACAACCAAAATTGTAAATAAAATTTTAATTTAATTATGTATTACAGAATAAAATAAAATGATAATTTAAATGTATTCCAAATAAATAAAAATTTTAATTTTTATGTTTCAATAAATTAAACATTTTAACAATTTTTTGTTATACTTGCATGTCTAATCCCCAATAAAACGAAAATTTGGGCCCCTTAACCCCTTAAACAAATCGAAAAATCAAACGCTTTCCAATAAAGGGGTGAGGTTACCGAGCCCGTTAACCCGGTGGTTTGGTTTTTCTTGTTTAAAAACACGGGAACGCGAAGTTTCGGGGCCCGCGGGCCGGGTTTTTACTTTTGGGTTTGTCAAAGCCCTGGTTGGGGGGTGGAAAAGGTTGGGGGTCTTTTGGGAAATAAATTGAAATTCCCCGTAGTTTTTTAAAAATTGGGAAAATGTTTTGGTGGCAAAGATTTGTCTCAAAATGCGCCTGGTAATTTTTCTTTTTTTGTGCAGGGAAAGTTTAAACCAATGAAAATCAATGTCCACGCGATTTTGAAATGACTGGGGGTTTGGGTTGGTGTAAAGGCGTGTTTGGAATTTTCTTTTATTTCGGTTATGGGCTATTTTGTCAACTCCTTCTTTTTAATGGGGCCGCAGGGAAAAAACCTTCCCACAGTTAGCGCGAACGGAAGGGAACCCCGCTGAAAGCACCCAAAATCATTCATCATCTGGTCCCAAATCAAACATCATCGGTCCCAAACTAATCAAACGTACTATGGAAACTATAAATTTAAATACAAAACTTACTTTCTTTTGTAAAAAATCACATTATATAGATACAATCACCCAGACACGAGAAAAATAGTATGTGCATCACACAATGATTTACCCCGGGTGGGAATCGAACCCACACCCTTTGGCGCAACAGACAGGCTCACTAACCACTGCGCCTAACGGGTCGTTGTAACTTGAGATGTTACGTTAGTATTAACGCTAACAAGAATTTACTTTGAAACTAACGTAATTAAATGACATCTATTTCACCTTTGACTCGATTAAAGTAAAAGCCGTTTAATACACACAAGTAGGTACCGTAGTCGCTATTTCATTCTTGAAATTGTATTTCATGAGGAAATTGATAATAAACGTTGATAGCTAATTTAAATTGTTAAATCAAAAGCTGCTGATAATCGCATTCGAAGATAATGCCTTGTGTACGCCAGTCCGCTCACGTATTTAAGATTTGGTGCCTTCAATTTATTACAACAATAACTTTTAAACTACATTAACGTACTACATAAAAAAGTAAATGTGTCCTATTATTAATTTTTATATGGAACTATTAAATATAGTAGACTACGAAGTTATAACTGCCTCCGTAGCCAGTGGTATAGGCGTTGGCTTAGGAAACCGGAGGTCGTGGGTTCGAATCCGGGGACTCAACAAATTTTCATTGTTTTTCCTAGTTGGTTAGGGCAATTGGGCGATCACCCAATTTTCTGAAAAGTAAGATGATCCATGCGTCGGATGGGCATGTAAAAAGTCGGTCCACCCACCAACCCGCATTGGACCAGCGTGGTGGGATACGGTCCAAAACCCCCTAATGGATAGGGGTGTATAAGAGGAGGCCTATGTCCAGCAGTGAACTATCACAGGCTGATGATGAGATGATGATGACAAAGTTATCATTAAATAAACTATTTATTGATATTAAATGTAATGCTTAAAGTAAGTCTACTTTAAGATAACTAAATTAATATAATCAAATATTATAAAAATATTTAATTATAATAATTTATAAATATTACATATTTACAATTTGAAAATGAGAGTTAATCCAGCTAAATTTTCGTTACCACTGATTGTGGCTCTGAAAGTTTTGGAAACTTTAATTTAATCTTATTCGAAACAATTCCATCGTCTGCATACTTAGAAAATCTTTATATTTTTAAATAAAACAAATATTACAGATTTATTAAGATAAAAAATATTTCATTCAAAACATTATAAATTTTAAGTTAAAACAAATGGCTTCATGTGGTCGGTTAATTAATAAGCTTGTTTGCACAGGAATGTAAACAATTGCGGTTAAGCTCGCAGCGCTTTGGGTATTATACAACTGTTCCCATCACTCCCACTTGTAACATTACAAATCTTCATTTTAGTTTTGAGATTAAAAAAACTGATAAGAAAAACATTGAGAAAGATATG